>BQMI01000492.1:5000-7500 GCA_026005395.1 Asobara japonica | reverse complement strand
TCGACATGCACCGCCAACTGCCATCCCGAGTCCCATGCCTCGTCTCGAGTGCTGACTTTTCTCCAAGTACCCCGAGGGGAGCCTGAAGCGTCAGGGGCACCACTCGAACCCGGGAGGAATGCCGTGTGAGCTCATCATTGCAGCTGCCCCGCGACCCTCAGATCAACGATTATATTAGTGTTGACCCTACTTGGGTTTGGGTGCCTATTATCGAGTGCCACGTAATGAGAAAGAGATTTAACAACTCCTGGTATTCCGCAGAGCTGTCTCTCAATTGAGCGCATCTCTGCGACCTGCAGCAGTCGCGCATCTCCGCGGCCTCCAACTTGTTTTGCGGAAAAGTGAAGCCTTTCTGGTCCACAAGTTTCCATGGAAAAATTCCATGGGCGGGGTAGAAGACCCAAGTTGATTTTGACTCAAACATCGGGGAGTGCATCAGGCGACGTTTGCATATTGTTAGCATTTCTCACCTTCTGCCCCCCGAATCGCGCGTTCGAAGTAGGTGGACCTTATCGTACCGCCTATCTTCTTACAAAGAAAGATGAACGGGTTTTGGTGGTCTGTCGTGGCGTTCAATAGTGCATCGGTACCTGGTACTTTCTCCATCTGTTCGTCCAACATGACCCCCGTCCGTCAGCATTCTCTGTTTACTGGAATTTTGCTCTGATATTGTTACAGAGTGCCTTCCAGGATTTTGTTATTATGACGTCCATTTGTATTACGAGATCTGCTGGAATCTCACCTTCGAGGTAGCACTTTTGTCATCTGCTGATGTCTTTTCGTGTACTCTCTGGTGTGTATTTCCAAGCACTTGTATATTCAAATTTTTGCGTAAAAAGAAGCTCTGCCACCTCCGTGCGGAGGGGAGAACTTCAAAAACGAGGCGCTTAAAGGAGTGCAAGAATCAGTCTTCCTGCGCTCCTTTCTTGTGAAAATCTCTCAAACAATGACTTTGCATACTAATCAAGTCCGCTCACCAGTATCATAGATAGCGCTTGCCTGGTTGTTTTTGAGAAATTGAGGCATGCTCGCGAGCATGTCGACTCAATATCCCCCAGACATTGGCTTTAATGGCTGCTAAGCTGTTCAGGCAGCAGAAACCACTGGATCTCGCACCAGGTTCTGCACAAATCCTATTACTTGACTTTCACAGCGTACATACTCTGTTTGAGTGTGCACTATTGCCGTCTTTGTAATGATTGGCGCATTGGAGGTCTTCTTAGTAGTAGACGTACTACTTCAGGAGTGGATGAGGACGTTACGCATGCCTCTCCTTTGATTCCGTGCTTAGCTACTTCCAGTCTAACACCTAGCCCCGTATCACTTGAGAGTTTCACGAGTACCTGGGTGCCCAGGATTTATACTTGTTTCGCATTATTGCCTCTAGTGAGACTGCCTGTTGTGTTGTGTATCGCCTTTTTAGGTGATTTTGGAGCTTGTTTCGAGGCACCCGAAACATAGCTTTTTCAACGAGTTATTCTAGTGTACTCAGACGGCGTATTTTCGATAGCCCTCGCGCGCTTCGGCTGGGACTTCTCGCTACCTCCGTCTTGACTCTGTCTCATTGTTATTTTTGGGGGTTAACTATGTTCCTTTTTGCTTGTTCCCTTTTTGTCTTTCTTTGTGTGCCATTTTTGGTTTGTAAATTCACTTCCCTCCCTTCGTCCGTTTTGCTGTCTTTCTTTGCACAGTTTGCCGCATTCGGTCAATTAGTCCGCCGAAGACTGCTTGACGTCCTTGGTCGGATAAGTGTTTACCTTAGTATCTCCACTCTTTGTCCCTTTTATTTTCCACTTTCCTTGCCTTTCGCCGTTCTACAGCCTTTCTTTGTACAGTTTGCCGCCTTTGGCCAACTGGTCCTCAGAGTGCCGCTCGACATTCTTCGGTTAGGTCAAGTGTTCTTGTTATAAAATTTTTCACTCAGCGTTCCCTTTGTTCCCTATTCCACTTTCCTTTCCGGTGTCCGTTCTACTGCCTTTCTTTGCACAGTTTGCCGCACTTGGTCAATTAGTCCGCAGAGGGCTGCCTGACGTCCTTTGGTTAGGATAAGCGTGTTATGTATTAATTAATACTCAGCGTTCCCTTTTATTTATCACTTTCCTTCCCTTGGTCCGTTCCGCAGGCTATCCTCGAACAGTCTGCCGCATTTAGTCAATTAGTCCGCAGAAGGTTGCTTGACGACTCAGGTTCGGATAAGTGATTTCTGATTAGGTTCCACGAACCTATCTATTTAGAGCCTTCTTGGGCTTCATCTATGGCCTTTGAAAGATTATATTTATATTTTTAGATTTACAAATTTATAGTTAACCCTTTCGAAATCTTATTTATCTCTACTCCACTGGGGAGCAGAGGTGTGTTTCCGTGTAAGTGGTGGTGTTTTGGTAGAGGAGATTCATCCTCTATTTATATTATCAAATGGCGACCTGTTTGGTTAAGCAGGGCTTGTTCCAGCGGTACCCCGTGGAGGCCAGATCACCCGGGGAGGAGAGGCTAATGCAAC
>BQMI01000491.1:0-427390 GCA_026005395.1 Asobara japonica | reverse complement strand
TTGTCAATTGTCAATTTGTCAATTGTCAATTTGTCAATTGTCAATTTGTCAATTGTCAATTTGTCAATTGTCAATTTGTCAATTGTCAATTTGTCAATTGTCAATTTGTCAATTGTCAATTTGTCAATTGTCAATTGTCAATTTGTCAATTGTCAATTTGTCAATTGTCAATTTGTCAATTGTCAATTTGTCAATTGTCAATTTGTCAATTGTCAATTTGTCAATTGTCAATTTGTCAATTGTCAATTTGTCAATTGTCAATTTGTCAATTGTCAATTTGTCAATTGTCAATTTGTCAATTGTCAATTTGTCAATTGTCAATTTGTCAATTGTCAATTTGTCAATTGTCAATTTGTCAATTGTCAATTTGTCAATTGTCAATTTGTCAATTGTCAATTTGTCAATTGTCAATTTGTCAATTGTCAATTTGTCAATTGTCAATTTGTCAATTGTCAATTTGTCAATTGTCAATTTGTCAATTGTCAATTTGTCAATTGTCAATTGTCAATTGTCAATTGTCAATTGTCAATTGTCAATTGTCAATTTGTCAATTGTCAATTGTCAATTTGTCAATTGTCAATTTGTCAATTGTCAATTTGTCAATTGTCAATTTGTCAATTGTCAATTTGTCAATTGTCAATTTGTCAATTTGTCAATTGTCAATTTGTCAATTGTCAATTTGTCAATTGTCAATTTGTCAATTGTCAATTTGTCAATTGTCAATTTGTCAATTGTCAATTTGTCAATTGTCAATTCTCAATTTGTCAATTATCAATTGTCAATTTGTCAATTGTCAATTCTCAATTTGTCAATTGTCAATTGTCAATTTGTCAATTGTCAATTTGTCAATTGTCAATTTGTCAATTGTCAATTTGTCAATTGTCAATTTGTCAATTGTCAATTTGTCAATTGTCAATTGTCAATTGCAATTGTCATTTGTCAATTGTCAATGTCAATTGTCAATGTCAATTTGTCAATTTGTCAATTGTCAATTTTAGTCAATTGTCAATTTGTCAATTGTCAATTTGTCAATGTCAATTGTCAATTGTCAATTTGTCAATTTGTCAATTGTCAATTTGTCAATTGTCAATTGATCAAATTGTCAATTTGTCAATTGTCAATTCTCAATTTGTCAATTGTCAATTGTCAATTGTCAATTTGTCAATTGTCAATTGTCAATTTGTCAATTGTCAATTTGTCAATTGTCAATTGTCAATTGCAATTTCAATTGTCAATTTGGTCAATTGTCAATTGGTCAATTGTCAATTGTCAATTTTGTCAATTGTCAATTTGGTCCAATTTGTCAATTGTCAATTTGTCAATTGTCAATTGTCAATTGTCAATTTTGTCAATTGTCAATTTGTCAATTGTCAATTTGTCAATTGTCAATTTTGTCAATTGTCAATTTGTTCAATTGTCAATTTGTCAATTGTCAATTGTCAATTGTCAATTTGTCAATTGTCAATTGCCAATTTGTCAATTGTCAATTTCAATGGTCTCAATTTGTCAATTTGTCAATTTGTCAATTGTCAATTTGTCAATTGTCAATTGTCAATTGTCAATTTGTCAATTGTCATTGTCAATTGTCAATTTGTCAATTGTCAATTTGTCAATTGGTCAATTTGTCAATTGTCAATTGTCAATTGTCAATTGTCCATTGTCATTTGTCAATTGTCAATTTGTCAATTGTCAATTTGTCAAGTGTCAATTGTCAATTGTCAATTTGTCAATTGTCAATTGTCAATTGTCAATTTGTCAATTGTCAATTTGTCAATGTCAATTGTTCAATTGTCAATTTCATTTCAATTGTCAATTTGTCAATTGTCAATTGTCAATTGTCAATTTGTCAATTGTCAATTGTCAATTGTCAATTGTCAATTGTCAATTTGTCAATTGTCAATTTGTCAATTAGTCAATTGTCAATTGTCAATTTGTCAATTGTCAATTGTCAATTGGTCAATTTGTCAATTGTCAATTGTCAATTGTCAATTTGTCATTGTCAATTTGTCAATTGTCAATTTGTCAATTGTCAATTGTCAATTGTCAATTTGTCAATTGTCAATTTGTCAATTGTCAATTTGTCAATTGTCAATTGTCAATTGTCAATTTGTCAATTGTCAATTTGTCAATTGTCAATTGTCAATTTGTCAATTGTCAATTTGTCAATTGTCAATTTGTCAATTGTCAATTTGTCAATTGTCAATTTGTCAATTGTCAATTTGTCAATTGTCAATTTGTCAATTGTCAATTTGTCAATTGTCAATTTGTCAATGTCAATTTGTCAATTGTCAATTTGTCAATTGTCAATTGTCAATTGTCAATTTGTCAATTGTCAATTGTCAATTGTCAATTTGTCAATTGTCAATTTGTCAATTGTCAATTTGTCAATTGTCAATTTGTCAATTGTCAATTTGTCAATTGTCAATTTGTCAATTGTCAATTTGTCAATTCATCAATTTGTCAATTGTCAATTTGTCAATCATCAATTTGGTCAATTTGTCAATTGTCAATGTCAATTGCCAATTGTCAATTTGTCAATTGTCAATTTGTCAATTGTCAATTTGTCAATTGTCAATTGTCAATTGTCAATTTGTCAATTGTCAATTTGTCAATTGTCAATTTGTCAATTGTCAATTTGTCAATTGTCAATTTGTCAATTGTCAATTTGTCAATTGTCAATTGTCAATTGTCAATTTGTCAATTGTCAATTGTCAATTTGTCAATTGTCAATTTGTCAATTGTCAATTTGTTCAATTGTCAATTTGTCAATTGTCAATTTGTCAATTGTCAATTTGTCAATTGTCAATTTGTCAATTGTCAATTTGTCAATTGTCAAATTTGTCAATTTGTCAATTTGTCAATTGTCAATTTGTCAATTGTCAATTTGTCAATTGTCAATTTGTCAATTGTCAATTGTCAATTGTCAATTTGTTCAATTTGTCAATTGTCAATTTGTCAATTTGTCAATTTGTCAATTGTCAATTTGTCAATTGTCAATTGTCAATTGTCAATTTGTCAATTGTCAATTTGTCAATTGTCAATTTGTCAATTGTCAATTTGTCAATTGTCAATTTGTCAATTGTCAATTTGTCAATTGTCAATTTGTCAATTGTCAATTTGTCAATTGTCAATTTGTCAATTGTCAATTTGTCAATTGTCAATTTGTCAATTTGTCAATTTGTCAATTGTCAATTGTAATTGTCAATTGTCAAGTTGTCAATTGTCAATTGTCAATTTGTCAATTGTCAATTTGTCAATTGTCAATTTGTAATTGTCAATTGTCAATGTGTCAATGTCAATTGTCAATTGTCAATTGTCAATTTGTCAATTGTCAATTTGGTCAATTGTCATCATATTGTCAATTTGTCAATTGTCAATTTGTCAATTGTCAATTGTCAATTGTCAATTGTCAATTGTCAATTTGTCAATTGTCAATTTGTCAATTGTCAATTTGTCACATCAATTTGTCAATTGTCAATTGTCAATTGTCAACTTGTCAATTGTCAATTGTCAATTTATGTCAATTTGTCAATTGTCAATTTGTCAATTGTCAATTTGTCAATTGTCAATTTGTCAATTGTCAATTTGTCAATTGTCAATTGTCACTTGTCAATTTGTCAACGTGTCAAGTTGTCAATTGTCAATGTTCATTGTCAATTTGTTCAATTGCAATTGTATTGTCAATTGTCAACTTGTCAATTGTCAATTTGTCAATTGTCAATTTGTCAATTGTCAATTTGTCAATTGTCAATTTGTCAATTGTCAATTTGTCAATTGTCAAAAAATGTCAATGTCAATTTGGTCAAATTGTCAATTGTCAATTGTCAATTTGGTCAAGTGTCAATTTTGTCAATTGTCAATTTGTCAATTGTCAATTTGTCAATTGTCAATTTGTCAATTGTCAATTTGTCAATTTGTCAATTTGTCAATTGTCAATTTGTCAATTGTCAATTGTCAATTTGTCAATTGTCAATTTGTCAATTGTCAATTTGTCAATTGTCAATTTGTCAATTGTCAATTTGTCAATTGTCAATTTGTCAATTGTCAATTTGTCAATTGTCAATTTGTCAATTGTCAATTTGTCAATTGTCAATTTGTCAATTGTCAATTGTCAATTGTCAATTTGTCAATTGTCATTTGTCAATTGTCAATTTGTCAATTGTCAATTTGTCAATTGTCAATTTGTCAATTGTCAATTTGTCAATTGTCAATTTGTCAATTGTCAATTTGTCAATTGTCAATTTGTCAATTGTCAATTTGTCAATTGTCAATTGTCAATTGTCAATTGTCAATTGTCAATTTGTCAATTGTCAATTTGTCAATTGTCAATTTGTCAATTGTCAATTTGTCAATTGTCAATTTGTCAATTTGTCAATTTGTCAATTGTCAATTTGTCAATTGTCAATTTGTCAATTGTCAATTTGTCAATTGTCAATTTGTCAATTGTCAATTTGTCAATTGTCACTTTGTCAATTGTCAATTTGTCAATTTGTCAATTGTCAATTGTCAATTGTCAATTGTCAATTTGTCAATTGTCAATTTGTCAATTGTCAATTTGTCAATTGTCAATTTGTCAATTGTCAATTTGTCAATTGTCAATTTGTCAATTGTCAATTTGTCAATTGTCAATTTGTCAATTGTCAATTTGTCAATTGTCAATTTGTCAATTGTCAATTTGTCAATTGTCAATTTGTCAATTGTCAATTTGTCAATTGTCAATTTGTCAATTGTCAATTTGTCAATTGTCAATTTGTCAATTGTCAATTTGTCAATTGTCAATTTGTCAATTGTCAATTTGTCAATTGTCAATTTGTCAATTGTCAATTTGTCAATTGTCAATTGTCAATTGTCAATTGTCAATTGTCAATTGTCAATTGTCAATTGTCAATTGTCAATTTGTCAATTGTCAATTTGTCAATTGTCAATTTGTCAATTGTCAATTTGTCAATTGTCAATTTGTCAATTGTCAATTTGTCAATTGTCAATTTGTCAATTGTCAATTTGTCAATTGTCAATTTGTCAATTGTCAATTTGTCAATTGTCAATTTGTCAATTGTCAATTTGTCAATTGTCAATTGTCAATTGTCAATTGTCAATTGTCAATTTAATGTCAATTGTCAATTGTCAATTTGTCAATTGTCAATTGTCAATTGTCAATTTGTCAATTGTCAATTTGTCAATTGTCAATTTGTCAATTGTCAATTTGTCAATTGTCAATTTGTCAATTGTCAATTTGTCAATTGTCAATTTGTCAATTGTCAATTTGTCAATTGTCAATTTGTCAATTGTCAATTTGTCAATTGTCAATTTGTCAATTGTCAATTTGTCAATTGTCAATTTGTCAATTGTCAATTTGTCAATTGTCAATTTGTCAATTGTCAATTTGTCAATTGTCAATTTGTCAATTGTCAATTTGTCAATTGTCAATTTGTCAATTGTCAATTTGTCAATTGTCAATTTGTCAATTGTCAATTTGTCAATTGTCAATTTGTCAATTGTCAATTTGTCAATTGTCAATTTGTCAATTGTCAATTTGTCAATTGTCAATTTGTCAATTGTCAATTTGTCAATTGTCAATTGTCAATTGTCAATTTGTCAATTGTCAATTTGTCAATTGTCAATTTGTCAATTGTCAATTTGTCAATTGTCAATTTGTCAATTGTCAATTTGTCAATTGTCAATTTGTCAATTGTCAATTTGTCAATTGTCAATTTGTCAATTGTCAATTGTCAATTTGTCAATTGTCAATTGTCAATTGTCAATTGTCAATTTGTCAATTGTCAATTTGTCAATTGTCAATTTGTCAATTGTCAATTTGTCAATTGTCAATTTGTCAATTTGTCAATTGTCAATTTGTCAATTGTCAATTTGTCAATTGTCAATTTGTCAATTGTCAATTTGTCAATTGTCAATTTGTCAATTGTCAATTTGTCAATTGTCAATTCTCAATTTGTCAATTATCAATTGTCAATTTGTCAATTGTCAATTTCAATTTGTCAATTGTCAATTGTCAATTTGTCAATTGTCAATTTGTCAATTGTCAATTTGTCAATTGTCAATTTGTCAATTGTCAATTTGTCAATTGTCAATTTGTCAATTGTCAATTTGTCAATTGTCAATTTGTCAATTGTCAATTTGTCAATTGTCAATTTGTCAATTGTCAATTTGTCAATTGTCAATTTGTCAATTGTCAATTTGTCAATTGTCAATTGTCAATTGTCAATTTGTCAATTGTCAATTTGTCAATTGTCAATTGTCAATTGTCAATTTGTCAATTGTCAATTGTCAATTGTCAATTGTCAATTTGTCAATTGTCAATTTGTCAATTGTCAATTGTCAATTTGTCAATTTGTCAATTTGTCAATTGTCAATTGTCAATTGTCAATTGTCAATTGTCAATTTGTCAATTGTCAATTTGTCAATTGTCAATTTGTCAATTGTCAATTTGTCAATTGTCAATTGTCAATTGTCAATTTGTCAATTGTCAATTTGTCAATTGTCAATTTGTCAATTGTCAATTGTCAATTTGTCAATTGTCAATTTGTCAATTGTCAATTTGTCAATTGTCAATTTGTCAATTGTCAATTTGTCAATTGTCAATTTGTCAATTGTCAATTTGTCAATTTGTCAATTGTCAATTTGTCAATTGTCAATTTGTCAATTGTCAATTTGTCAATTGTCAATTGTCAATTGTCAATTTGTCAATTGTCAATTTGTCAATTGTCAATTTGTCAATTGTCAATTTGTCAATTGTCAATTTGTCAATTGTCAATTGTCAATTGTCAATTTGTCAATTGTCAATTTGTCAATTGTCAATTTGTCAATTGTCAATTTGTCAATTGTCAATTTGTCAATTGTCAATTTGTCAATTGTCATTTGTCAATTGTCAATTTGTCAATTGTCAATTTGTCAATTGTCAATTTGTCAATTGTCAATTTGTCAATTGTCAATTTGTCAATTGTCAATTTGTCAATTGTCAATTTGTCAATTGTCAATTGTCAATTGTCAATTTGTCAATTGTCAATTTGTCAATTGTCAATTTGTCAATTGTCAATTTGTCAATTGTCAATTTGTCAATTGTCAATTTGTCAATTGTCAATTTGTCAATTGTCAATTTGTCAATTGTCAATTTGTCAATTGTCAATTTGTCAATTGTCAATTTGTCAATTGTCAATTTGTCAATTGTCAATTTGTCAATTGTCAATTTGTCAATTGTCAATTTGTCAATTGTCAATTTGTCAATTGTCAATTTGTCAATTGTCAATTGTCAATTGTCAATTGTCAATTGTCAATTTGTCAATTGTCAATTTGTCAATTGTCAATTGTCAATTGTCAATTGTCAATTGTCAATTTGTCATTTGTCAATTGTCAATTTGTCAATTTGTCAATTGTCAATTGTCAATTGTCAATTTGTCAATTGTCAATTTGTCAATTGTCAATTTGTCAATTGTCAATTGTCAATTGTCAATTTGTCAATTGTCAATTGTCAATTTGTCAATTTGTCAATTGTCAATTTGTCAATTGTCAATTTGTCAATTGTCAATTTGTCAATTGTCAATTTGTCAATTGTCAATTTGTCAATTGTCAATTGTCAATTGTTCAATTTGTCAATTGTCAATTTGTCAATTGTCAATTTGTCAATTGTCAATTGTCAATTGTCAATTTGTCAATTGTCAATTTGTCAATTGTCAATTTGTCAATTGTCAATTTGTCAATTGTCAATTTGTCAATTGTCAATTTGTCAATTGTCAATTTGTCAATTGTCAATTTGTCAATTGTCAATTTGTCAATTGTCAATTTGTCAATTGTCAATTTGTCAATTGTCCAATTTGTCAATTGTCAATTTTGTCAATTGTCAATTTGTCAATTGTCAATTTGTCAATTGTCAATTTGTCAATTGTCAATTTGTCAATTGTCAATTTGTCAATTGTCAATTTGTCAATTGTCAATTTGTCAATTGTCAATTTGTCAATTGTCAATTTGTCAATTGTCAATTTGTCAATTGTCAATTTGTCAATTGTCAATTTGTCAATTGTCAATTTGTCAATTGTCAATTTGTCAATTGTCAATTTGTCAATTGTCAATTTGTCAATTGTCAATTTGTCAATTGTCAATTTGTCAATTGTCAATTTGTCAATTGTCAATTTGTCAATTGTCAATTTGTCAATTGTCAATTTGTCAATTGTCAATTTGTCAATTTGTCAATTGTCAATTGTCAATTGTCAATTTGTCAATTGTCAATTTGTCAATTGTCAATTGTATGTCAATTGTCAATTGTCAATTGTCAATTTGTCAATTGTCAATTTGTCAATTGTCAATTTGTCAATTGTCAATTTGTCAATTGTCAATTTGTCAATTGTCAATTGTCAATTGTCAATTTGTCAATTGTCAATTTGTCAATTGTCAATTGTCAATTGTCAATTGTCAATTGTCAATTGTCAATTGTCAATTGTCAATTTGTCAATTGTCAATTTGTCAATTGTCAATTTGTCAATTGTCAATTTGTCAATTGTCAATTTGTCAATTGTCAATTTGTCAATTGTCAATTTGTCAATTGTCAATTTGTCAATTGTCAATTGTCAATTTGTCAATTGTCAATTTGTCAATTGTCAATTTGTCAATTGTCAATTTGTCAATTGTCAATTTGTCAATTGTCAATTTGTCAATTGTCAATTTGTCAATTGTCAATTTGTCAATTGTCAATTTGTCAATTGTCAATTTGTCAATTGTCAATTTGTCAATTGTCAATTTGTCAATTGTCAATTTGTCAATTGTCAATTGTCAATTGTCAATTGTCAATTTGTCAATTGTCAATTTGTCAATTGTCAATTTGTCAATTGTCAATTTGTCAATTGTCAATTGTCAATTTGTCAATTGTCAATTGTCAATTTGTCAATTGTCAATTGTCAATTGTCAATTTGTCAATTGTCAATTTGTCAATTGTCAATTTGTCAATTGTCAATTTGTCAATTGTCAATTTGTCAATTTGTCAATTTGTCAATAATTTGTCAATTGTCAATTTGTCAATTGTCAATTTGTCAATTGTCAATTTGTCAATTGTCAATTTGTCAATTGTCAATTTGTCAATTGTCAATTTGTCAATTTGTCAATTGTCAATTTGTCAATTTGTCAATTTGTCAATTGTCAATTGTCAATTTGTCAATTGTCAATTTGTCAATTGTCAATTTGTCAATTGTCAATTTGTCAATTGTCAATTTGTCAATTGTCAATTTGTCAATTGTCAATTTGTCAATTGTCAATTTGTCAATTGTCAATTGTCAATTGTCAATTTGTCAATTGTCAATTGTCAATTGTCAATTTGTCAATTGTCAATTTGTCAATTGTCAATTTGTCAATTGTCAATTTGTCAATTGTCAATTTGTCAATTGTCAATTTGTCAATTGTCAATTGTCAATTGTCAATTTGTCAATTGTCAATTTGTCAATTGTCAATTTGTCAATTGTCAATTTGTCAATTGTCAATTTGTCAATTGTCAATTTGTCAATTGTCAATTTGTCAATTGTCAATTGTCAATTGTCAATTGTCAATTGTCAATTTGTCAATTTGTCAATTTGTCAATTGTCAATTTGTCAATTGTCAATTTGTCAATTGTCAATTTGTCAATTGTCAATTTGTCAATTGTCAATTTGTCAATTTGTCAATTGTTCAATTTGTCAATTGTCAATTTGTCAATTGTCAATTTGTCAATTGTCAATTTGTCAATTGTCAATTTGTCAATTGTCAATTTGTCAATTGTCAATTTGTCAATTGTCAATTTGTCAATTGTCAATTTGTCAATTGTCAATTTGTCAATTGTCAATTTGTCAATTGTCAATTTGTCAATTGTCAATTTGTCAATTGTCAATTTGTCAATTGTCAATTTGTCAATTGTCAATTTGTCAATTGTCAATTTGTCAATTGTCAATTTGTCAATTGTCAATTTGTCAATTGTCAATTTGTCAATTGTCAATTTGTCAATTGTCAATTTGTCAATTGTCAATTTGTCAATTGTCAATTTGTCAATTGTCAATTTGTCAATTGTCAATTTGTCAATTGTCAATTTGTCAATTGTCAATTTGTCAATTGTCAATTTGTCAATTGTCAATTTGTCAATTGTCAATTTGTCAATTGTCAATTTGTCAATTGTCAATTTGTCAATTGTCAATTTGTCAATTGTCAATTTGTCAATTGTCAATTTGTCAATTGTCAATTTGTCAATTGTCAATTTGTCAATTGTCAATTTGTCAATTGTCAATTTGTCAATTGTCAATTTGTCAATTGTCAATTTGTCAATTGTCAATTTGTCAATTGTCAATTTGTCAATTGTCAATTGTCAATTGTCATTGTCAATTTGTCAATGTCAATTTGTCAATTGTCAATTTGTCAATTGTCAATTTGTCAATTGTCAATTTGTCAATTGTCAATTTGTCAATTGTCAATTTGTCAATTGTCAATTTGTCAATTGTCAATTTGTCAATTGTCAATTTGTCAATTGTCAATTTGTCAATTGTCAATTTGTCAATTGTCAATTTGTCAATTGTCAATTTGTCAATTGTCAATTTGTCAATTGTCAATTTGTCAATTGTCAATTTGTCAATTGTCAATTTGTCAATTGTCAATTTGTCAATTGTCAATTTGTCAATTGTCAATTTGTCAATTGTCAATTTGTCAATTGTCAATTTGTCAATTGTCAATTTGTCAATTGTCAATTGTCAATTTGTCAATTGTCAATTTGTCAATTGTCAATTTGTCAATTGTCAATTTGTCAATTGTCAATTTGTCAATTGTCAATTTGTCAATTTGTCAATTTGTCAATTGTCAATTGTCAATTTGTCAATTGTCAATTGTCAATTTGTCAATTTGTCAATTTGTCAATTTGTCAATTGTCAATTGTCAATTGTCAATTTGTCAATTGTCAATTTGTCAATTGTCAATTTGTCAATTGTCAATTTGTCAATTGTCAATTTGTCAATTGTCAATTTGTCAATTGTCAATTTGTCAATTGTCAATTTGTCAATTGTCAATTTGTCAATTGTCAATTTGTCAATTGTCAATTTGTCAATTGTCAATTGTCATGCAATTTGTCAATTGTCAATTTGTCAATTGTCAATTTGTCAATTGTCAATTTGTCAATTGTCAATTTGTCAATTGTCAATTTGCAATGTCAATTTGTCAATTGTCAATTTGTCAATTGTCAATTTGTCAATTGTCAATTTGTCAATTGTCAATTTGTCAATTGTCAATTTGTCAATTGTCAATTTGTCAATTGTCAATTTGTCAATTGTCAATTGTCAATTGTCAATTTGTCAATTGTCAATTTGTCAATTGTCAATTTGTCAATTGTCAATTTGTCAATTGTCAATTTGTCAATTGTCAATTTGTCAATTGTCAATTTGTCAATTGTCAATTTGTCAATTGTCAATTTGTCAATTGTCAATTTGTCAATTGTCAATTTGTCAATTGTCAATTTGTCAATTGTCAATTTGTCAATTGTCAATTTGTCAATTGTCAATTTGTCAATTGTCAATTTGTCAATTGTCAATTTGTCAATTGTCAATTTGTCAATTGTCAATTTGTCAATTGTCAATTTGTCAATTGTCAATTTGTCAATTGTCAATTTGTCAATTGTCAATTTGTCAATTGTCAATTTGTCAATTGTCAATTTGTCAATTGTCAATTTGTCAATTGTCAATTTGTCAATTGTCAATTGTCAATTGTCAATTGTCAATTTGTCAATTGTCAATTGTCAATTTGTCAATTGTCAATTGTCAATTGTCAATTTGTCAATTGTCAATTTGTCAATTGTCAATTTGTCAATTGTCAATTTGTCAATTGTCAATTTGTCAATTGTCAATTTGTCAATTTGTCAATTTGTCAATTGTCAATTTGTCAATTGTCAATTTGTCAATTGTCAATTTGTCAATTGTCAATTTGTCAATTGTCAATTTGTCAATTGTCAATTTGTCAATTGTCAATTGTCAATTGTCAATTTGTCAATTGTCAATTTGTCAATTGTCATTTGTCAATTGTCAATTTGTCAATTGTCAATTTGTCAATTGTCAATTGTCAATTTGTCAATTTGTCAATTTGTCAATTGTCAATTTGTCAATTGTCAATTGTCAATTGTCAATTTGTCAATTGTCAATTGTCAATTTGTCAATTGTCAATTGTCAATTGTCAATTTGTCAATTGTCAATTGTCAATTGTCAATTTGTCAATTGTCAATTTGTCAATTGTCAATTTGTCAATTGTCAATTTGTCAATTGTCAATTTGTCAATGTCAATTTGTCAATTGTCAATTGTCAATTTGTCAATTGTCAATTTGTCAATTTGTCAATTGTCAATTTGTCAATTGTCAATTTGTCAATTGTCAATTTGTCAATTGTCAATTTGTCAATTGTCAATTTGTCAATTGTCAATTTGTCAATTGTCAATTTGTCAATTGTCAATTTGTCAATTGTCAATTTGTCAATTGTCAATTTGTCAATTGTCAATTTGTCAATTGTCAATTTGTCAATTGTCAATTTGTCAATTGTCAATTTGTCAATTGTCAATTGTCAATTGTCAATTTGTCAATTGTCAATTTGTCAATTGTCAATTTGTCAATTGTCAATTTGTCAATTGTCAATTTGTCAATTGTCAATTTGTCAATTGTCAATTTGTCAATTGTCAATTTGTCAATTGTCAATTTGTCAATTGTCAATTTGTCAATTGTCAATTTGTCAATTGTCAATTTGTCAATTGTCAATTTGTCAATTGTCAATTTGTCAATTGTCAATTGTCAATTTGTCAATTGTCAATTGTCAATTTGTCAATTGTCAATTTGTCAATTGTCAATTTGTCAATTGTCAATTTGTCAATTGTCAATTTGTCAATTGTCAATTTGTCAATTGTCAATTTGTCAATTGTCAATTGTCAATTGTTCAATTGTCAATTGTCAATTGTCAATTTGTCAATTGTCAATTTGTCAATTGTCAATTTGTCAAATTGTCAATTTGTCAATTGTCAATTTGTCAATTGTCAATTGTCAATTGTCAATTTGTCAATTGTCAATTTGTCAATTGTCAATTTGTCAATTGTCAATTTGTCAATTGTCAATTTGTCAATTGTCAATTTGTCAATTGTCAATTTGTCAATTGTCAATTTGTCAATTGTCAATTTGTCAATTGTCAATTTGTCAATTGTCAATTTGTCAATTGTCAATTTGTCAATTGTCAATTTGTCAATTGTCAATTTGTCAATTGTCAATTTGTCAATTGTCAATTTGTCAATTGTCAATTTGTCAATTGTCAATTTGTCAATTGTCAATTTGTCAATTGTCAATTTGTCAATTGTCAATTTGTCAATTGTCAATTTGTCAATTGTCAATTTGTCAATTGTCAATTTGTCAATTGTCAATTGTCAATTGTCAATTTGTCAATTGTCAATTTGTCAATTGTCAATTTGTCAATTGTCAATTTGTCAATTGTCAATTTGTCAATTGTCAATTTGTCAATTGTCAATTTGTCAATTGTCAATTTGTCAATTGTCAATTTGTCAATTGTCAATTTGTCAATTGTCAATTTGTCAATTGTCAATTTGTCAATTGTCAATTTGTCAATTGTCAATTGTCAATTGTCAATTTGTCAATTGTCAATTTGTCAATTGTCAATTTGTCAATTGTCAATTTGTCAATTGTCAATTTGTCAATTGTCAATTTGTCAATTTGTCAATTGTCAATTTGTCAATTGTCAATTTGTCAATTGTCAATTTGTCAATTGTCAATTTGTCAATTGTCAATTTGTCAATTGTCAATTTGTCAATTGTCAATTTGTCAATTGTCAATTTGTCAATTGTCAATTTGTCAATTGTCAATTGTCAATTTGTCAATTGTCAATTTGTCAATTGTCAATTTGTCAATTGTCAATTTGTCAATTGTCAATTTGTCAATTGTCAATTTGTCAATTTGTCAATTGTCAATTTGTCAATTGTCAATTTGTCAATTGTCAATTGTCAATTTGTCAATTGTCAATTTGTCAATTGTCAATTTGTCAATTGTCAATTTGTCAATTGTCAATTTGTCAATTGTCAATTTGTCAATTGTCAATTTGTCAATTGTCAATTTGTCAATTGTCAATTTGTCAATTGTCAATTTGTCAATTGTCAATTTGTCAATTGTCAATTTGTCAATTGTCAATTTGTCAATTGTCAATTTGTCAATTGTCAATTTGTCAATTGTCAATTTGTCAATTGTCAATTTGTCAATTGTCAATTTGTCAATTGTCAATTTGTCAATTGTCAATTTGTCAATTGTCAATTTGTCAATTGTCAATTTGTCAATTGTCAATTTGTCAATTGTCAATTTGTCAATTGTCAATTTGTCAATTGTCAATTTGTCAATTGTCAATTTGTCAATTGTCAATTTGTCAATTGTCCATTTGTCAATTGTCAATTTGTCAATTGTCAATTTGTCAATTGTCAATTTGTCAATTTGTCAATTGTCAATTTGTCAATTGTCAATTTGTCAATTGTCAATTTGTCAATTTATCAATTGTCAATTTATCAATTGTCAATTTGTCAATTGTCAATTTGTCAATTGTCAATTTGTCAATTTATCAATTGTCAATTTATCAATTGTCAATTTGTCAATTGTCAATTTGTCAATTGTCAATTTGTCAATTGTCAATTTGTCAATTGTCAATTTGTCAATTGTCAAGTTGTCAATCGTCAATTTGTCAATCGTCAATTTGTCAATCGTCAATTTGTCAATCGTCAATTTGTCAATTGTCAATTTGTGAATTGTCAATTTGTGAATTGTCAATTTGTCAATTGTCAATTTGTCAATTGTCAATTTGTCAATTGTCAATTTGTCAATTGTCAATTTGTCAATTGTCAATTTGTCAATTGTCAATTGTCAATTTGTCAATTGTCAATTTGTCAATTGTCAATTGGTCAATTGTCAATTGTCAATTGTCAATTGTCAATTTGTCAATTGTCAATTTGTCAATTGTCAATTTGTCAATTGTCAATTTGTCAATTTGTCAATTGTCAATTTGTCAATTTGTCAATTTGTCAATTGTCAGTTTGTCAATTGTCAATTGTCAATTGTCAATTTGTCAATTGTCAATTTGTCAATTGTCAATTGTCAATTTGTCAATTGTCAATTTGTCAATTTGTCAATTGTCAATTTGTCAATTGTCAATTTGTCAATTGTCAATTTGTCAATTGTCAATTGTCAACTTGTCAATTGTCAATTTGTCAATTGTCAATTGTCAATTTGTCAATTGTCAATTTGTCAATTGTCAATTTGTCAATTGTCAATTGTCAATTTGTCAATTTGTCAATTGTCAATTTGTCAATTGTCAATTTGTCAATTGTCAATTTGTCAATTGTCAATTTGTCAATTGTCAATTTGTCAATTGTCAATTTGTCAATTGTCAATTTGTCAATTGTCAATTTGTCAATTGTCAATCTGTCAATTGTCAATCTGTCAATTGTCAATTCGTCAATTTGTCAATTTGTCAATTTGTCAATTGTCAATTTGTCAATGGTCAATTTGTCAATTGTCAATTATCAGTTTGGTAATTTTCAGGAGCGAGGCGTGTACGACTGGATAACCGACGCGACAAGTCCTTCGAGGCGACACCACTTGCTCCTCCCGGAATCTCTTCCGAACGGCCCGTCTAGGGACATTTATGTCCGTGACCACATTCCGTATTATTATTAAAGTCGATAATTAGATGTTATAAGCGTTGACAAATATTAATAATGTTTTATTATTAATATTTTTTCGCCTGGTGGCGGATACTTTGATTTTTTTTTTTATAAACAAAAAAGCTCAGCCACGCTTAGCAACCCCTACCCCCGTAACAACGGGGCTGTAATGGAGCTAACCGAAATCTTTATGATTGAACGGCAATTTAGTAGCAAACGTTGGACGACAATTTGACTACAAAAGTTGAACGATAATTTGACTGCAGACGTTGGGCGACAGTCTGTCGTTTTTTCTAGATACTATTCTACATCCAAAATATTTACTTAGCTTCTCGTTAATTTGTCGACGAAGTCCTATTGAATTGTCGGCAAATTTGCCGACTAATACGCCATTAGCTTACGCTTATGTTTTCGAGTAACAGTAAATTTTGATATCTGGGAACCAATTCATAGTCATGTTTTACCCTATTTCGTATTTTTAACCATTTGGATCTTTTGAAATTCTTTTTTTAAACATTTTTTCAACCGATTCATACTTTCAAAATTTTCAGCCTTGCATTCCAATGCTGAATTGAAGGAGGGTTGAAGTAAATGACATACCATTTGACTGTGAGCCAGAAAACTCAATCTCTTTTACTGTTCTAACGGTGTAATTAATTATACAGCTATCATGCGACTGAGGTGGTTTTTTTATAGGATTCTGACTAGTTCATTTTTCAACAAATTCACACACGGACATCTTCGAATTTTTTGGAGAATTTTACAAACAATATGGAGAATTTCAGAATTTCAAAATTCAAATAATTTCAAAATAATAAAAAATGTGCAAATTGTACTAAACCTCAAACATAAAAAAATAAATATTAATACTGGTAATATCTCACAAGTGGTAAAAACTTTAGAATTTCAAAAACATCATAAGAATTTATCAATCTTCAATTTTCTTGATTCCCATTGTCCATTGAAAAACTTCGGTACGGTCCAACGATTCAGGAATCTCGAGATCCCTCGTTTAAAAATATATCTATTCGATTACATGTGTTTCATTTCTAAATCTCCTAATTTCGGGGCCAGTGAGTTGCGCCGGGTCCACAATGCGCTAGGCACACCCTTCCGCCATCTCTTCAGCGAGGAATATCTTGGAAACGGTTAGAGATATTCAAATACGTGATAAAAGTTTAAATGGTCAAAATTTTATGGCGAATGTTTTCTTCTAATAACTTTCAGCTGTATCTTTAATAGGTACTGAAGTAATGGCAATGGAAGGTTGAGTAGAACGCTAATTTGCTGCCCGATACACTATTCAACCATGAGTTGCGTAAAAACTAGCCGAAGTACGTTTAAAAGCTATATGACATATTTGATAGGTTTTTTTATTCTGAACAGTTCGTTATTAAGCCATTTCCTTGTATGAAGAACCATTTCCGCGGAATCTATGCGTGACGTGCGCTGAGGCACTTGCGCCCCTCTTTCTCAGCTTCCACCCACACTAGCTTCTAAAGTATTAGAAATAGACAAAAAAGTTAGACGACTGAATCTGCGGAGCCTTAAAAAGGGAACATATTATCTGTTCAAAGTTTTTCTCTATCTCTAAGAATTTTTACATAATCGCGTTATAAACAATTAAATTGTTCTAAACAAGTAGAACGCAGGGTCTTTTTTTAAATCTGATAACGCCATTCCGTTTTTTATCCCCGAAAACATAAGAAAACACATGAAATTGTTGCCGATCTCAAACGGCCCACGGAAAGGGGGTATTGCGTGTGGACTACATAAGAAGTTTCACTTCAGAAAATTGATTCGGGGGTCATCACAATAACATCCCGATAGATCGGGAAGTTAATAACTATTTAAATGGCATGATGTGGAACCTCGAAAATACTGGGGACGCAAATCACAGGTTCATTTGAATTACGTCGATATGTAGGTATACAATGCTTGAGATTTGTTCGCAACTTCACTTATCAATCCCATGTCGAATCATGCACGATACCTGGAAACATTTTCCAGCTATTCCTGGACTGGAACAATACTGAGAGGTATAAAGAAGTAATTAACAATATTTCCGTCTTCAACAGTGGACTAGATATTTCCATGGTCCAGTAGCTGTTTGTCGTAGGAGGCAACAAGAAAAACCTAAAATGTAGTTCCAGCTTATAAAAAGCTTGTTGTCCTTCCCGGAAGTAACTTTGTAGGCATATCAGGGCTAGATAATAAACTGTCATTATTCCTCATTCGTTGCAACATCGTACCTTGAATGTTAGTGCAGACGCTGGCTATGGTTTTATCCCGAAAATGGGGTCCCCGTGTAAACTGTGCTTATATTCACTAATTCGGGGGCGTAGATTAAGAATATCCAGGTTATTTTTCCGTCCTAGTTGCCCTACTTATTGTTATTAACAATTTAATTGTTTTAATTGTGTTCACGCGCGATTCATTAGAGATATGGAAAAATTGTTGCGACAAAAAATGATCCCTATGTCAAAATACTCACATTTTGTTTTAGAACATTTTTTGCTTCTTGTCATGGTTAAGGAGATATTGCGGGTGGAAGCAAAACAGGCGGCGCGCTGTCACTTACGCGCAGCGGGCTGATAGAAAGAGGGAGCTGTAGTGATTGAATTTGAAGGTACTTGAGTGTATGGTGAACCTTAATAAACGTTTCAGGGTAACAAAAAGGGAGATATGTGCCTTTTACACAAATGTGCGGAATTTCGATAGTTACTTGTTTTTGTTAGTTCGATAATGGGATAACTATACTTGCAGAAAATATGAAGTCGGTCCATTGTAGTAAACTTCATTATTTCTTGCTGTACAATATAGACCGTATTTTATTACATCAGCCGGGGGCTTAGGTAAGGGTACTTTTAACCGGGCCGAATGGGCATTTCAGCCTCCTTTGAATCCTCCATTCTCCTAGAAACGTCAACAAACGCTGCTGTTTCCATACTTCACCGAAAGTTGTCTACAGTATCGTATATAATTGATTACCGTTGAGTTTGTATTTATTTCTATTATTAACCATTGCAATTGTTTATACTGTTCCACTGGGTAAAATATTAAAGTAATCGTCTTTATTATGGCTGCACTCTTATTGACGTCTCACTCTCACTCAAGTAACGCCCATAAGTTTCATCCTCATGCTCACCATGCATCCACTCAAATATTCATCATTATCTGCTTCATTAATGACTCGGTTTAGAGTTCTGAAATATGCAAGTTTTCAGTATGACA
This sequence comes from Asobara japonica, assembly GCA_026005395.1. Classification (NCBI taxonomy): domain Eukaryota; kingdom Metazoa; phylum Arthropoda; class Insecta; order Hymenoptera; family Braconidae; genus Asobara; species Asobara japonica. The sequence continues at coordinate 408,463 of BQMI01000491.1, read as the reverse complement.
CTACTGATTAACCGGGGTACATTCGAGAAGAACTAGTGGGATAAAAGTGTGTGTCCCTAGACCTTGTCAGAAAAAAACATTTTTTTTTCTATCTCGCACCCTTGAAAGATGTATATTATGGGGTTAATAGTTATATCTACCAGTCTGGGTAAGGTACGATTTTCTTTGAAGCTACTCATCGAGAAAATCGTTTTTCCATTTGATTAACATTTATGAATAAACGAATTTTACGCCGATGTCGGTAACTTTTGACCATGGAGTAGTAGATGGCTAAAAAATGGATATATTATAGATGTCTAGTGAGCAAAAATTTTCAAATAATTTTGTTTTCTAACTTCCCGATAGGGAAGTCCCATCCCATCCGAAGTGTAATCCGCTCGCTTTCGCACGGAAACACTTCGATTGGGACCGTCATGACAGCGCTAACTTCATTCGTTCACTCATAAAAATTTTTATAATAATTTTTATAATAATAACTAGGCGGACAAATTCCAGTTGAATATTTGTATGGGGCACAAAAATCAAACTAAATCGATCGCGTACAGAAATTATTAGTCGCAAGTTCAATGATTGGTATCATTGTTGGGTTTGCTCATCACCATGGTTGCGTTCTTATTCTGTGCCGAAATAACAAATCGGAAAGTTTTGTTTGTACCTCGTATGGGGCACACACGTTTGCACACCACTATTTTCACCTTGTTTCCATCCAATGAGCATCTGAAAATTGTTACATATTCAATCTTTCGCATTATTCAGGATAATTTCAGGATATCCCTAATTTGAAGCACGGGATAGCCATGTGAACTATTGAGAAACAAAACAAAATTATTTGAAAATTTTTGGTCACTAGACATCTACAATATATCCATTTTTCAGCCATGTACTACTCCATGGTCAAAAGTTACTGACATCGGCGTAAAATTCGTTTATTCATAAATGTTAATCAAATGGAAAAACGATTTTCCCGATGAGTAGCGTTAAAAAAAATCGTACCTTACCCAGACTGGTAGATATGACTATTAACCCCATAATATTCATCTTTCAAGGGTGCGAGGTAGAAAAAAAATATTGTTTTCTTTTTGACAAGGTCTAGTGTGTCCCCTCTGGGAATACAAAGAAAACTTCCCGATTTGTAATTTCTGTTTGCCAATCCTAGATTGTCCGAGACGTCAATTAAATGTTTCAATCCCGTTTCTCAAGCAGATAGTTATGAATATTTGACTAGCCGCATAGTCAGCGTGAGAACGAGAATTATGCGCGTTACTGGAGTGAGACGCCAATAGGGGTACGAAAGCTCGAGGGTTGAACCCGTCTTACCTATTTAATTATTACAAATATAGAAAAAAGTCATAAGAAATTAAATGTGTACTTCCACTTACTGAGCAAATTACGCTCAATACTTTTGCCGTATATCTTACCGTTTTTGAAATAGAGCGTTGTAAACAATTCAATTGTTAATAACAACAAAACAGCTCGGTCAATTTAAACCAAAAACGAATCCGATCTAAGTTCCATGAACACGCTGCGAAGAACACTTCGATGATCCCGATCGGTTAATCCGTTCGTGAGAAGTCGTTAACCAAAAATCCGATTCTCCACATACAAACATACACACACCCAGACCTTTATTCGGAATGATGGGACCATTTTGGTATACGTAAAACGCCAGTTACAAAGTCAAAAAAAATGGATTCCGGAGTTAACACAATAACTTCCCGAAAAATCGGGAAGTTAATAAATTTAGTACCCTGTGCTGAAATACCAAATCGGGAAGTTTTGTTTGTGCCCCGAGTGGGGCACACACATGCACACATCACTAATTTCTACAGTACTTACCATAATATGCGGTAATATTAGTGTGCATATCCAACTGAAACGTAATTATAGCTCTCTAGCTACACACCATCATTGCCTAATTTCTTAGCAACAAACTCTTGGCGACATTTTTTAGTATGTATCGATCACGACCAGATACAAGCGCATGTACTCTACATGTTAGAGTGGCTATAATGCTTTAAAAACGTCGGAAATACTCTCAAATCGGAAATAATGGATAATCGATTCCGCATTTTCGGGAGCAAATTTTAACGAGGACACTATAGTTCAGTTACGCGAGTTCAGGAATGTCTCGAAACATTTAACCGGTAAAGTCAAGAGCTGTGGAAAGTGCCCGACGGATTTGTTTTGAACGAATATTTTTCGTATGAAAATGAACATCCCTTAAGTGCAGCCTCGTTATGAAGAGCGCAGGGAAGGAAAAGTCCTGATCGTTTTTCCTAGTTGCATTTATATGAACTAACCCCCTTCATATTCATCATCTTCACTCTGTCATGCTGCTTTGCATCTCTACGATATGCATTCAATATCGTTTCATTCTTTTATTCGTCTTTCTCGTAGACAATTATGAATGTCTTATTTCCTGGTCACACATGAAGAATAGGACATGAAACTTTTGCATTTTACCCTCATCCGATTACTTTTGCGATTACCCTCATCCTACGTCTGCATCATGAATGATATATTCACAAATACACAGATGCGGTTTCATTCTTGTGTCCATTATTCACGATCGCTTATTTCTGTAACAAACGATAGTATACCTGAATACAGTCACGCATTTGTTATGCCTAGGTTCATCCCAACACCTAATCGATTCTTCAACTTGCATTTTGACATTATGGAACGAACATTGAATGATAACGGAAGGGTGAATTCATACTAGATGGAGATATTTTTTAACTTCCCGATCTTAGGGAAGTCATTGTTATAGATCGGCAAATCGAAATTGGAAATTTCACTTGATCTCCACGTTTCATGACCGCTAGAAACCATTCCCAACCATTTTGAGCGAGATGTTTGTCTGTATGTGTGTTCGGGTGTGTGTGTGCGTGGGCGTGTGTGAGCAAAATTTTGACGAACGATTTCTCCCAGACAAATTATGCGATTTGGGTTTTACCTTCGAATGGAAGCTTTATCATGGGTCAATTTTCATATTTTCTAATTTCATGTGGAAATGATCTAGAATGATCTGAAACGTAAAAATACAAAATTTGATGCCGCCGTCTGTCTGTGAATATGTCATTTTTGGCACGTCGATTTACTAATTTGAACATTTAGACCGGTAAAATTAATTTATAAAATCTCAAATTCTTTCCAATAGTTGGTATTCAGTCCCTCTTACACCATACCAAATTTCAGCTCGATCGAAGTATAAGTTTTTGAGAAAACTTGATTCATTCTTTTTTTCGTTTTTGCTCCTTATCTCCTTCAATATTGAACCGATTCATTTCTTTTTTTGAAGTAAAACTTCTTATGGGCGGGTATTGAAATTCGGATTGGCAACCTTTTCTGTAACAGAAGTAGATGGTGGGGGTAACACGTAGCGTCGAGAGAGTGGGGGTCGTGACTCGCTTGCCTTAGGTATCTGTAGTTGAAATTACAATGTTTAGGCGACGTGACGATCGCCGAACGCAGCTGCTGGAGCTACATGAAGTTAGCCCCTGTTTATTAAAAATGTATTATTACGACCATCACAATTCCTTGATAGGCGAATGATAGACAATGATTGATTATAAAAACAATTTGATTGACTAAATTTTTTTTGAAGTGAAACTTTTTATGTGAGGCTCTTGAAATTTAAATCGGTAACCTTTTCGGTGACGATACGGTGGAGAGGGGGGTGTCACTTCCCACTGTTTGGGCCAGGCGGCGTGCCGATCGCTCGACACAGCGGTGGGCTTGTAAATCATAGGACAGGAATGATGCCATATTCCTACCCAACATTGTAATTTGTGTATAGTGTTCCAGTGAAATTAAAGTGGTGTTGAAACAAATTGAATCATTCCAATGTAACCATTAAGTTTCACTTCTATCGCGTGTCGCCCTGACACACCAGTTTTTGTTCTGAAATCTTCCTCATCCCGCCATCTATAAGAGAGAACCAAAAAACACATATGCCCCCTGAAGGAATGCTTACACGGCCGTTACCGGGGGCGTACAAATGAGAGGGACGGAGGAAAAAAAAAAAAGAAAAAGTTGTTGTAATAGAGACTTGAAATTTTACACAGAACTGGTAGATACCAGTAGAAATTATGGTTATATTCCTCAATGTTTGTGCGTATCAAATACGAATATAATCATGGAAATAACAATGGTATCTTCACAATGACGTATCATGTAAATTATGTATCGATGACCATTTGAGAAATATATTAATGAACATGGAAATATGAAACGATGACACTTACGATAAACACATAGTTACTGTATTTCAGCTTAGCTGTATGAAATAGCCTATGTTTGGCAAAGATCAACGCTCAATATTGTGAAGCTGAGTACAGAATGGAAAAAGAAGAAATATGATTTCAATTGTAATGAGGAAACTTTTCCAAATGAGTTGTACATTTCCCCGTATCGGGAAGGCATGATATTGATTCAATATAAATCAATGAGTATCCAACTTATTGCATATAGTGTTAAAATAAACCGCTTCCAGATACTTCTTCCTCACGAAGAAGTTTTTAATGGCGGTTCCAGACACTGGGTCAATAAGAATGCGATGCATAATTTATTCCATTCAGTGATATTTAGTATTTCATGATAAACAGAGATGTGAGATGTTTCCCATAAATGGACTATGACAAAGCCGGTACCATTCGGAAGCATACCATGAATGAAATTGGTGAAAATAAAAAGGCAACGTTAAACGAAATAGAAATAACCGTTATGCATTCAAATGTGGGCATTCGATGGCCGTCTGCCTGTTTTTTATAATCATTGGATAGGTTTCTGCATAACTTAGTCCTGATTAGATTTTGAACATAATCGACCCAGCGGTTTTATAGTTATTAACAAATGAATTGTTTATATCGCTGCGTCGTGAGAACGATTGAAGATACGAAAAAAATTGTTAAATCAAAAATACATATTTAATGTTGTATAACTTTTTTGGCTGCCACCGACAGTTTATTGTTATTAACAAATTCAATTGTTTAGATCGCTATATCGCAGGAACGGTTATACGCAACAATGTGTCAAATGAACGTCGTTCCACACATAAAAATACACATTCGATGTTTTATGACTTCTTTCGCCAACGCATTGTCATTAACAAAATGGATTCTTTATAACGCTCAATCCTGAAAACGATTAAAGATACGAAACAAAGTGTCCAATGAAAGTCGTTCCACACATAAAAAAGCACATTTGATGTTATATCACTTTTTTTGCCAACACTCATAGTTGATTGTTATTAACAAATTGAATGGTTTATGTCGCTCTATCACGCCAATAATTAGAGATACGAAATGAGTTGTTGAATGAAAGTTGTATCACACGTAAAAGTACACATTTGATTTTTTATGACTTGTTATGCTAAGATTCATAGTTTTTCACAAATTGAATTGTTTATCTAACTCGATCGTAAGAAAGGATATATTTTTTAAAAATCTCTTTTTATTTTAAGCATTATAAAATTTCACATATTTGGTAATTTTGAAAAGTTTATAAGGTTCACAATTTGAGACACAAACCGAAATTTTGTATATATCATATACGGGGGAACGATCGGGAAGTTATTGGTTCGACCCGTAGAGGGTCAAACCCAAATCCCGTTTATTTTGTTACTGGAGCGGATGCAATTATGTGCCCCAGAACTTGTTGATTGTTGATTTGTCTCCATTCTGGTGGTTGAGAAAATATTTTAAAGTTAGTAGGAGACTGTGATGGCTATTAGAGCTCTGGCGTCACATTGTTCACAGTTTCTCTGGAATTGACAACAACAATTTTTATTAACTCACTGAATCAGCGATCAATAATCCTCAACACTAGGCATAAAAAAAAATTCAGTTGGCGAGAAATGGAAAGAATCCGTTGCCGAGTGAGGTATATCTATCAATATTTCAGTTGCTTCAAGAATGAAGACTCCCTAGTCTCAATTTTGATATAACCGTAAAAGCCAGCGATTGGTTCAATGATCTATATTTCACTCACAGGAAATAACTCCACGTAACTTCATCGTAAGTGACTTTTCTGGCATTTCATCACGCTCAATCGTTTCCTATATGTAGGGTGCCTACTACGATTCTATACATCTTCCAAGTCTAGGGCAAGCCACACATGTACCCGCGGGATACATTCTGCAGTCACCTATTCTCCATTCATTATCCGCATATACTCCACAACTTCCGTGAATCTTCTGCTTCTTTTATTGAGACCATCTGGCGTACATATACAAGTATATTTATTAATGAATATTAATCGAGAAGAATGAAGAAAAGACACTGCATATTTGTCCCACACTTAATCATTAGAAACGGAGGAATTTCAAACTTCATTGGGAGCAGGATAGACGGCCAGGTATCAAATCAACCAAAACTATGGTCGATAGTGGAGGAATCGACCTAGTGAGAATTCCACAAACCCCAAAAGCAAAACAGCCAAACAAGAAAAGAGACCTCAGACACATCGCTCCTATTTTCCTCAACGGTGGGTGGATCGCTGTACCCGGTCACTCACATTTTTTTAGTTCCATACGAACTGTCTGCATCTCCTCCACAGGCAAAAAATTCCCCTTCCCCTGTTCTCGTCTGCACTTCCCCGTAGCTGACTCCCATGCTGGCAATACATTTTCAACGATTCATTAATTGCCGACCTTGTTAGTGGAGCATTGTACACGCCCTTGGTCCCGCGGTAGTACTCTAAAGCGGCCTGGCGCGGATATAGTTGCGCCCTAGCACGTTAACGTCTCCTCTCTAGCTCACATTGTCATGCATTCAAGCACCCCTGGCTCACATAATAATGTCCGTTGTCCTTTGTCGCTAACGCCCTCACCTCGGTTCCCTCAGCCCATTTTACCACCCATATTCCACCGTGCACATCGTCTCTGACTTCCCGGGGACCAATACACCTGCGGACCATTCCACTCATACAGATATAACATCTACATATACAGTAGCAAAAACCATCCGGCCGAAACTTTTGGGCTTTCGCTGTGAGAAATTCTGTGAACCACAGGAATATATACCAACCTGCAGATGAAATATATATTCGCGTCTCCGTCTGGCGCAGACTACACCGAAAATAGTGCAAAGGTGTGCCATGAAATTATTGTTCATGGATGCTCGTAAAGTTACCACACTCACCACCATTGGTTGACCATTCTCGTGCATTACGAAAATTAGTGTGTGAGATATGAAATGCCTGAGGTTAACGGCGACGGACAAGACTAGAATGATATCATTGTTGACAAGAAAATTCCTTTTCAATTTGATATTCATTAATGGTTTTCGCTGGTTCAATGTTACTTAGATATAGTATTATCCCTTACATATTGCACAAAAAAAATCGTTAACAAATTTGACATATTAGATTCGATTTCGAGAATTTTTAGGTCTTTTACATAGCAGACGTGCATGCGTATCGCAAACGTCAATACCCACTGTTGACAAATCTGAGAATTTGTTCGAAAGTTTACTTGTATTTTCTTTTTCGTAAATAATTAATTAGATATAGCAATTAATGAAAAACTCATAAACCATAAACCATAAGATATTTTGAGTCGACTCAAAATCCAATGCTGAGTCGATTGGTGCATACGAATGTTCACACTTTTTATGAGCCCCTATTAAAAATTTCCCAGATGGCGGACGCGGTTTCCGAAAAACGGTCTCGCAAGTATATCTCAATGGAGTCAAAAGCGAATTCTGAGTCCATTGGTGCATACGAATTTCGACACTTTTTTTGAGCCCCTAGTAGAAATTTCCAAGATGGCGGACGCGGTTTTGAGAAAACGGTCTCGCCAAGAATATCGCAATCGACTCAAAATCCAATTCTGAGTCGATTGGTGCCTACGAATTTTGACACTGTTTTTGAGCCCCTACTAAAAATTTCCAAGATAAGGACGCGGTTTTCAAAAAGTATTCATTCGGCTAGTACATGAATCAGAGTTCCGGCGGCTATACCTCCTTAATTATGCAAATTATGAAAAAAAGTAATTCGACATAAAATGTGTATTTTTACATGGGGAATAACTTATCTGATATGAATTTTCGGCTAACTTAAATATTTTGTGCAGTATAGTGTTATAAACAATTGAAATGTTTAATAACAATAGATACGCTGCGCGAATGTCATCTGCATTGAATACCGCTCCATTGTGCGTCGAAATAGTCCGATTGAGATATTCCGAACAGCGCTAACTTTATTTATTCAGTTACTACATAAATTAGTGTTCCGGCGGCTATACCTCCTTAATTATGCAAATTATGAAAAAATGTAATTAAAGATAAAATGTGTATTTTTATATGTGGAATAACTTATCTTATATAAATTTTAGGCTAACTTGAATAGTTTGTGCAGCAGAGCGTTACAAACAATTGAAATTGTTAATAACAATATATACGCTGGACCGATTGTAGCCAAAAACTAATCAGATCTAGGTGGCGGGGAAACACTTCGAACGCGATTTTAACAACTTCAATAACTTAAACCGTTTATGAGAAAGTTGAGCGCGAAATTTTGTACACAGACAGACCTACACACACACACACACACACAGAGACTTTTGATCAGAATTTGATGGGAAGCATTTCGGTATACTTAAAACCTTTGTAGCACGAAAAACAAAAAAGTTCGATTTCGGAGTGATTACAATAACTTCTCCCATCGGGAAGTTAAAAAAAAACCATTAGTTTCTGGGATATGAGCGATCGAAGAAAAACGACAAAAACCCGAGTTCTAAGAAACCTACCAACAGATTTCACTGAACTTGCGCCCACACATATATGTACTCAATGCCAATAATTGGTAATTTTTTCAGGTTTGTGTTACATTTTGTAAGTGAAGATTTTCGAAAAAAATTGATACATACAGGCACTATGATCATAGCTCGTATTTTTACGTTTCAAACCATTATATATCGTTTACAAACATAATTAGCGAAAGTGAAAATTGACCGATTGCAATGCTTCCATTCGGGAGCAAAAAGCGTTGAGATTTGGAAATTTAGCAATCATTCGTGGAGAGAAATTACAGTGGGAGGTAAAAGGGATGAACCCCAGGTTTGAGTGAGAATTCGTTACCGAATTAGTCTAAGCGCCGAATAAATGGGAAAATCGATTATTGAGGTAATTCCTGTCTAGTAATCTCTAGAGTTAAAATCCTGATCCATTTCAGCTAGTTTTAAGGGTTTAGTTCATTGGGTTTTCATTGATTCGTTTGGTTCGTGTTGCGTCTCCTTACACCACGAATCCACCCCTCTCTCCACGACCAGCACACTGAGCAACCGGGTAATTCCGTACCCTGGGGTGCTATTTTCTCGGAGGATTCGTAAATTAGGTTTTTCCTTCCCCTGCTGACTAGAGAATTTTATGCATTTTTTTGGTTATGGTTAAGTTAGTGGCCAGGGAATTTTTTTATATTCCATCAGTTTATTTGTGCATTTATATGTAGTACACTCCTTTTTTCCTAGCAAAAAGCAGGTATATATTTTTTATGCCAAATTGAGTGAGGAACCTTTTTGCAATTTGTTTTCGGTCATACTACGAGTAGTTTCGAAAATATGTTCATTTATATCTATAACATCCTAACATATTATAGTTGTTTGATTGAAAAACATTGGCTTTCATTAGACTTGATCGAAATTCGATATTTTTTACTTCCCAATAGCTAAGTTATTGTAATCACGCCGAAATTGAACTTTTCATTTCGTCCTGTAACTGGTGTTTTAAGGGTACTAAAATGATCCTCGAGAAATTGTGATTCAATGTGTGTTTTGTTTTTTTCTACTCTTTCTCTGTTCGTATTCACCCACGTAACCGCTGGTAGGCATTACTTCATGGGCAATACTACGGATCAGAGTACCCACCCATTGCGGCTGGGGCCGACTTCGCCATTTCAGATCATCGTATTTCTAATCACAGGGTAAACCTCCAGAAACCCCTGTGATACGATGGCGGGCGTCTACGATGGAACCTTCCCTCCCCCCCCCCCCCCGCGCGACGGGTCGTGTTCGGTCCCGGCTCACGGTCTCACTTCATGGATACCGCCGATAGCACACACGGACCGTTCCTGCCATCGGAGTCCGTGAGAAAATTTTTTAGAAAAATATTTGCAGTGAGCGGGAATCGAACGCGGGACCTTTAGAATAGTAGGCAGACACTCTACCCACTACACCAAAGCCCCGTCGGTCGGATTCAATGTGTGTGTGTGTGTGTATGTTTGCATGTGTGTGCCCTTAATTTTGGTCAACGATTTCTCACGAATGGATACACCAATCGAAGCCATCAAGATCTCGATCGACGTGTCTTCATATAACTCAGCCCTGATTAGTTTTTGACGGATATTGGTTCAGAATATATATTGTTATCAACAATCTTAATTCTTCATAACGCTATATCTCGGGAACGGGTGGAGTGAGGGAAAAAATTTGTTGACAGGAACTGTTCCTCAGATAAAGGTGCACATTTAATGTCTATTGACTTTTTCCCATAATGTACATAATTAAGGTTGTAGAGCCGTTAGAGAAAAAAAAATCATATGTTGAGTGCATGAATGGAGACTAGATAGCGTCGGCGATCGCAAAAATTGGTCTCTACAGTAAACATGGACGAACTCAGAATATAATAGTTGTATATCATTTTTGTGTATCAATGAGGGCCGGCGACTTCTGTCTGGAGGGTATGGAGCATTCCATACCCAGACGAATCTGGGTATGGAACTTCCATACCCCGCAGGATCCTCCCCCACTCCTCCATTTTTTGTAGAAGAAAAAATTACAGAAATCCGAATGGATTTGGTCAGAAACATAATCAGTAACTTTTGCGTTTGGATTAAATTTCAAATTTTCCCGCTACTTACTTTTAACTCAGAAGATGTCGCGAGTGGGCAAGTGGCAGGGAGGTAGCAAGTAACGAGCTAACCGAGCGCCTTTGAGTATATACGAGATATATGTGAAATATATGTGTGTACACATATATCACTGATGTAAATGTGGCATATATGTGATATATTGCGTTTTTGGCCGTTTTATATGTCGATATATGTGACACATATTTACCGACCATATGTAATTATTGTTACTGACTGCAAAACTTTCTATAGGTGCCAAACCTCAGTTCCAAACGCTTTTGGAACGTGGTCAGGAACATTTCCTTGGTTGTCACTTACTGAGAAAACAAAAGCGATCTGTGGCACGTCTAGTGAGGCTGTTAATAAGAAATTATTTCGACCGAGTGATACTACAGTTGTTTCGAGCCGTGAAGCATTTGTAACCAATGGATTTCACACGTGGAAAAATGCAAACACTGCATTGAAAAATCACGAGAGGAGCACATTCCATCTTGCCGCAGCTCAAACATTAGAAGGGCTCAAAACAATAAACATACATCAACAGATGTCAACACTGTTTTGATGGCGCAGCCAATATGAGTGGAAAGATTAATGGATTGCAAGCTAAATTTCGAAAAAAGGAGCCAAGAGAAATATAAGTGCATTGTGCACCACATAGGGTAAATTTATCCGTGCAAGATGCCATGGAGAAAGTCTCAAGTGCCAAAGCGTTTATTGGAATAGTAAAGGAAATGATCAATTTCATTCGGGATTCACCGAAGCGATTGGCTATTTTCAAAGATCTTCAGTCGGAGAATGCTCCAGTTCTCTCCCCATTTTGTGCAACTAGGTAGGTACATAGCATTTTGTATTATCTAGTATTTGCATGTCAACATTGTGTATTTTTTCAGGTGGTGTGTGCGGGTGAAATCATTGAAGACATTATTCAAAAATTATGGAGCAGTTATTGAATTTTTTGAATCAATCATCAGTGATCCAGACTCGGACGCTGTTGGAATGGCAAAGACAAAGGGTTTGGATCGTCTACAACAATTCAGTTTCTACTTTCTCTTGATCGCCATGATTAAATTTTTTGAACGAGTGGAAGTGCTAAATCAAGATCTGCAGAAGTCGGATATGAGCCTAATGGAATGCTAAAATAATGATTGTGATTGAAAGTCTGAAACAATTGAGACTTAATGGATTTGAGGAATTGTGGCTTCAGGTTGGTGATGACAGAATAAAATTAAATGTTAATGACCCCGAAACTCCACGCGTTAGGAAAATGCCGAAGCGTTTCAACTCAGGATGTGATCCTCATGAATTCCATTCCGCAGATCATTATTATCGAAAGATTTATCTTGAAATTCTCGACCAAGTGCTTTCAACATTAACTGATCGTTTTGAGTCTGATGAATTGATTTTTCTCTGCCAAGTCGAATTATTTCTGAGTGGAAAAAACGAGAGGATAGAACGACTGTGGCTGTAGAAACAATTACATCCTTCTACAACAGGGATAACCAAATCGATATCAATGGTGACCAACTCACGCTACACAGAGATATGTTTCTTGATATTTTAGTACAGAGAAAAGTCACCGTTTCCACCTTGAAGGATGTAGTGAATTTTATGCAGGAAAATGTTACAACTGCCTCATTGTTACCGGAATTGCTGAAGTTGATGAGATTAACATTAGTTGTACCGTCTTCTGCTTGCACCGCTGAGCGTTCCTTTTCAACACTGAGAAGATTGAAGACTTATTTACGATCGTCAATGAAGCAAACCAGACTGAATGCAGTGACGATTATACACGTCCACTTCGAAGATGCCAAAAAATTGGACATGGATGAGCTGATCGACAATTTTATATTAGCAAACAAAGTGAGAACGCATACTTTTGCACTTCGCCAACATTTGAAAATGAATAACAATAAAATTGATGACAAATGAAACTCCTGACCATTATATTTGATCCTTATGTTTAGCCGTTCCTTGCATAGCCTTGTAATTAATGTATATACTGCATCCTCATATGGAAATCCTTGTTACGGGGGAAAAAAATTGTTACATGCAGAAAAATCATGCTTACCACCCCCCCCCCCCCCTATCGACGGTTACTCCATACCCAGCCAGACCCGAAGTCGCCGGCCCGGGTGTCAATGCTGGCAGGAAGGTCAAGTCCAATGGAGCAGGGGATACGAACATATTGAACTTCATCAACGTAGTTGTTGTATAGTCGTGGTTTTAAAATGCTTCAATGAAAAGTAAATGGCCTTCACGTGGACGAGGGAGTTATCTCTTGGTTATGAAAAAAATCACAAAGGGCAGCGGCATATAGAGATATGAAAAAAAAATCAGTAAATACTCAACCGAGAAGTTTCGTAAATTTTGGACACAGACATGATCTCGAAAACTCGAGTTACCAAATCGGGAAATTTGCATTGTGTCCTCACTGACGGCACAAATCCCACCCACTATTTTTCTTTAATTTGTAGATGGAATCATAGAGACCCAAAAATTATTGGTAAAAACTAGGCCATAGTCAGAACCTCTGATGATCTAAACTTTAAAAATCCATAGAAAAATCTCCTTGAAAGATCCAAAGATTTTTTCTTCCATAATTATCGTCGAATATGTGGTTTGAACTTAATCAACCTCAAAAATGTAGTTCTATTCAAATCCTGGTCAAAACGTCGAAGAGCATCTAAATGTCGGATGGACATATCAATGCTTTTAACTTCCCGATCTAGGACGTTAATGTATTGTAATGCATTGCAATGACCCCGATAATGAAGGATCTCAAAAATGGAAAATTTTCACTTTGTGACGTGACATTTTCTATGGGGAGAATAAGTCCGCCTCTTCGCTCTGTCTTACCTATACTTCCCTAGATCCTCTTTCTTAACCCCTCAAGTACGGTATCTTTACCACATGTAGACCCCAGAGCGTGTCCCATCGGCCGGGGTCTATATGTCATATAGACCCTTCCCCCGTTATCGGAATACTAAAAATGATTCCATGAAGTACATGAGTTTGTCAATACACTATAACTTGATTTTTTTTCAAATGATTTTTTATTTTTTTTTAACTTCCCGATTTTCAGGAAGTTATTGTATTGACCCCGAAATCAATTTTTTTTGACTGTGTAATTGGTGTTCTAAAGCTACCAAAGTGCTTTCCATCAAACTCCGAGTAAATGTCTGTGTGTGTGTGTTTTTTTTCTCCGTCCCTCTCATTTGTACGCCCCGGGTAGCGGCCGTTAAGCATTCCTTCAGGGGGCGTACCGGCCACCCACCCATGCGGCTGGGGCCAACCTTCGCCATTTTAGGCCATCCTATTTCTAAACACAGGGTAAAAGTTCAGAAACCCCTGTGCTTTGTTTATAATAATATATCTCATAAATTTGTTTAACCAGAGAGTGATCATCTAACTCATGAACATTTGATGAGTTTTATAGTCGTGTTGCTGTTCCGTATTTCGAATTCGAATTTAGTAGTTACCCAGTGGGGGGAAAAATAGTACGGAATTTCTCCGTACGCCGCGCCCCGCTTCCTGTCGTCGTTGCGCGTAGTGATAACGAGTACACTCTCTTTCCGGATAGCCACGAGTTGCACACACAACTTGAGCTTAAGGGTGATTATTGGGAAAACTGTGCTGATTGAGCTTTAGTTTCCCATTAGACGATTCTGAAAGCAAAAAAAAGGAGGGCGTCGTGGAACATTTCTTGGAGCTTTCGAGACATTAATTGGTAGAGTACTACCTGACAATTATTGTACCACGTGCCAGCGTTGAATTTGTGCCTATAGTCGGTGAGTTATACGTCTCTGGGCGTCATGCAAAGTCTTTGTCTTTTCGTTGATTTTATTAACTAAACCTATACAATTCTCATCTCATTGAGCCCGGTTAGTTTTTCTACCGGAATTTCATCGAAAACTTGCTTTGTGGGGCTCTACCCCTAAATAACGCCAAAACTTGCTCTGTGCAGTAGAGCCTAAACAACGCCAAAACTTGCTGTTAATACCGTACAAAATTTGTATAGTGGATTTTTCGTCTGCCTCTCTCGCACCCGCGTGCGCTTTCCCTTCACTACCGAGCTACGTTAGGAGTAAAGATTTCGGACTTTCATCGAGTCGGTCTTTGTCGATTGGGATTTTTATTTTGCGGAAAAGCCTTTCGAGAAATATTAATTAATGAATACCGTATAGCTCCCGGTTTGGAATTGATATGAAGTTGATTATTTTTGTAGTAGATAAGTCCTGTTAGGGAAATTTTCCGGATGCCTAGGGATCATGCTAATAATTGGAAATTATTCCGTTCTTTTTTTTTCGTTACGTATGACACGCACCTATGCTGTCATGAGGCGCCTTCGTCGTGCTCGGCCACCACGTGCTCCGTGTTACGCAACATAATGTTTCGAGAGGAAATTTGCGTCTTGACGCCGTATTAATTCAGATAGGACAATTGGCTTTTAGGTAACTTATTAGAGTTCATAACTGTCATGCGTTCACGCAGGATGTACAACAGAAAAAAAGGAGAGAAAAGTGACGTATTGCGTTGGATTGATTTTACTGCTGATTTTAGCCAAAATTCCGAAAGGTAAAAATTCGATAAATTGTTGCTTTTACCTATCTGCCATGTAGTTAAATTGAAATAGTGCATCTTAAGAGCGTTTCGGATTTTTAAGGAAAATTCTCAGTTTATGCAGTTTTGCCATACCCTTCTGCGTTTTACGCCATATTCGTATTAACAAATTTTCCGACAATAGGTTTACCTCAGTTTTGAGACAAATGATAGGAGACTAATTTCTGTGTATAATCTTGGGAGTTAGGTAGTTCCGTTATCGATAAAAGTTAGTATTTGAGTTCTTTTTTTTGCGAAAAGATTGGCCGAAATGGATTTTTGTAGTCAAGGGTAAAACGTATTATTATGTTTTTTTTGGGTCTCTCTGTGTACTTCGCCTTGTATCTCAGGACTAATTATGTTTCCTTTCTCTGGTTACCTTTTCGTAATATTATTTTTGGTGCAAGCAATGAAGCCAGAATATATCAAAATGCATTTCAGTATAAAATCGTGGTGTTGTGGTTTTCTTTTATGCCGATGCGAGCCCCAATGAACCGTTTCCCAACCCGAACCTACCCCGCTCTCCACAACCAACCCCCTGAGCAGCACGAGCAATCTATCCCTTGGGTAATTTTAGGTTAGTTTTAAGTCAGTTTTAAGTTACGGTTTTGAGGTTCTTCTTAAGAGTCCAGGCAGATTATTCGTTCTAAGTTTTCGATTTGTTGTTTCCGACAGAAAATAAAAACAACTGACGCCCTATAATCCATTACTTTTTGTTTTCTGACGCTACCAAGGGAAAAAGGCGAGTTAACGTCTAGTGTCACCCCATAAAACATTAGTTAGGTTAATGTTAAAAACATTAATAAAAAACTGGAGAACGACTGTACCAATTCTCTTCAAAATCTATTCAGCTCTAAGTTGAAAGGAGACGCTTCGATTGCGCTATTGAGCACCTCGCTCGCACCGTCCGTTCGCGAGGTATGGTTTGACAAAATTTTCGGCCACGGACTGACACCTTCATACACACACACACACGCACACACATACATCATCACGACGGGGCTTTGGTGTAGTGGGTAGAGTGTCTGCCTACTATTCTAAAGGTCCCGCGTTCGATTCCCGCTCACTGCAAATATTTTTTCTGAAAAATATTTTCTCACGGACTCCGACCGATGGCAGGAACATTCCGTGTGTGCTATCGGCGGTATCCATGAAGTGAGACTGTAAGCCGGGGCCGAACGCGACCCGTCGCGCGGGGGGGGGGGGGAGGGTTCCATCGTAGACGCCCGCCATCGCATCACAGGGGCTTCTGGATGTTTACCCTGTGATTAGAAATACGATGAGCTGAAATGGCGAAGTCGGCCCCAGCCGCAATGGGTGGGTACTCTGATCCGTAGTATTGCCCATGAAGTAATGCCTAACAGCGGTTACGTGGGTGAATACGAATAGAGAAAGAGTAGAAAGAAAAGAAAAAAAAAAAACATACATCATCGTAACAATGATCGGGGAGTGTGGTGGAGATTTTGAAACGCGAAGATATGATGAACATTCCATTTTCCGGGTGATTACAATAACTCCCCTCTGGGAAGTTAAATAGGTCTTGAAAATTCTAGAAAAATATGAGTAAGAAAATACCGTACTTTAAACAACTTGTTGGTGAAGGTTCACGATCATCACCAAATTTTAGCTCATAATTGTCTGATGTTATGTATAGAAGTTATCGCGTATTGAAGAACGCATTCGAGTCGACGGGAGGCCGCTGGCCGATGCACACACACCGTGCAGTATAGGCGCAGTACTTGAGGGGTTAATTGTTCGGCGCCAGTAACATTTTTACGTAAAATCTACAAAACCGAGAGCTTCTAACGCAACTTAACTTACCATAGGAGCAGGTTCCTGTAACTTGACGTAATGTGATGGACATAGACCTAACCTATGTGATATAATGGTCAGGAAACGGATCGCAATCGGGAGGTGATAGCGGCGAGTGCGAAGGGGTCCCACGATGCTCAGAATATGGTTCGTGGTAGAGAGGGTCGGATTCAAGGTTGGGGACCGCAATAGAGCTCGAAAAATTACGCACCCAATTCGGAAAAGTTTAATTGAATTGATTAAGGTGAACTTAAGGTAACTACAAATGACTAAATTTTTTTCACTAAAGGCCAGCCAGTTTCCATGAAAGTGCTGAACTATACTGCCTTTCAGAGAGAGCGAGATGTAACTCATTGCACCGCCGGTGAAGGCCTGAGATTGATAAAACAAGCAGACGGTCATCGAATGCCCACATTCGAATGCGTAACGGTTATTATTATTTCGTTTAACGTTGCCTTCTTATTTCCACCAATTTCATTAGTGGTATGCTTCCGAATGGTACCGGCTTTGTCATAGCCGATTTATGGGAAACATTTCATATCTCTGAGCGGAACAAATTATGCATTGTAAAAAACTCCTTTGTGAGGAAGAAGAATCTGGGAACGGTTTATTTTAACACTGTAACGAATTACTTCAGTCTAGAAATAATTTCCCCACGAACCCAATTTGCCGAACGCTCAGTACCAGAGTCCCGGTTGCCCTTCGTGGACGACTCATTCGTGAAAATAATATTCTTTTGCCTCTAAAAGGCTCTGAGGTTCTTCCGGTTATTAATGAATCCGGGATCTCTAAAATTAATCCCATACTTATTATTTCAGTTAGTGATTATCGCTCGAAAATGCTTGATTGTTTACATAACCATAAATGTTCAAGATCGCTAATTACCCATTCCTATTTGCACTCTAGTTTGTTTAATGAACTAAGTCAATTATCTAGACCTATTTAATTGATTGAATCAAAAATCCCACTACCACTTGAGCAATTAATGTTTCCTCATGGCGCGTTATTCTGCTCGTTTTACGGGTTAGAGAAGGCACCAGATTCACCCACTATGACCCAGACAGTATGTCTGATCGTTGCCCTCCGGCTCTATTTTATTAATCTAATTAATTTATCAAATTTTAATTGAGAGAGGGAAATTCCTCAGATACCCGTCAGCTAGAAGTCGATCCGTCTATTCATCATGAGAATATAACCTCTTGTTCTCTTTATTAACAAAATACAAAAGATTAATGTTTTCATTTACAAAAATATATATCAAGATTCCAAAATACTAATTCTGAGAATGATATATTTCAATATTACATTTATCCTATTTTAGCAATGGGCATATAAACAATCGAGCACTTATTATCCTACGTAAATCTTTTGGGTCTAACCACGTCACCCTTCCATTTAGTTCTATCTTTAATTTAATCGATCTAATCACGTGACTCTAGTGCCTCTACTTCGGATCTAACCACGTGATCCATTAATTCGGTAACACGCTTCAAAATTGCTCCGATCTTTAGAACGGTATAGGTGAGAGATAAATTATATACCCGGTAATCTTTCCCCTCGCGCCACGACTACCCAACGAGCTTCTATTGGTACCCTTATCTAGGGTTCCAGCAACTCCCGATATATTAGGGGTGCGGACCTCCCAATTTCGAAATCGCGAAAAAGTTACTTGGTTCCGTCTAGGGGATCCGGAACTCGTGAGGCCACTCGGTTCCCTCAAGCGGATCCGTAAAACTGGACTCGACTAGGTTCCCTCGAGGGGATCTTTCAAAATTTCCCTTTAACTCGGTTACGACGAAGAGGTGCTATGACAACTGTACGAGCAGTGACAACTGTACTGGCGAGCTACTTGATGCCTGATCGGGGGAAGTTGACGCGTGGAAGCATAACCGACGGCACGCCACAGCTCCGTCGTTTGCTACTCTCCTCTATGCATGCTGCGTTATTAATTATTTTCTCATTTGCTTTAATTTTCTTGATTCTGCGGTATTTATTAATTATTATTTTTTCCTTCATATTTCTAAATATACATTGTTTTCCCATTTATTTTCATTATTTTTCGATTCTCACAACACTATATGCAATAAGTTGGATGCTCATTGATTTATATTGAATCAATATCATGCCTTCCCGATATGGGGACATATGCAATCATTTGAAAAAGGTTCCTCATTACATTGAAGTCGTATTTTTTCTTTTTCCATGCAGTACTTAACTACACAATATTGAACGTTGATCTTTGCCAAACGTGGGTTATTTCATACAGGTGAGCTGAAATACAGTAACTATGTATTTATCGTAAGTGTCATCATTTCATATTTCCATGTTCATTAATATATTTCTCAAATGGTCATAGATACATAATTCACATAATACGTAATTGGGAAGATAACATTGTTATTTCCAGAATTATATTCGTATTTGATACGCACAAATATTTAGGAATGTTTGTAACTCGAATCTTTGTGGGTACCCGAATATAGTTCCCAATTATATTCCATAGACACTATTGAGTTGAATGTTAAAACATAAATCAAAATCCGTTCATTAGTTTTTGAGATATGGCATAAAATGAATTTCTAGTAACAATTGAATATCTCAGAAACTAATGGAAAATATCGAAAATCCGAACCACTTGCACATATAGGTGCCAAATGAAACATTTGCGTGAAATTTCAAGTCTCTATGACAAGAACGGTAGAAGAAGAAGTGCGAACAAAAATTTTGCATATTAACCAGAAATTGACATAACTCGAATCTTTTTAAGTCCAGCTTCATATTTCTGAATTGCATTCCATAAATACCATTGATGCAAATGCTTTGAAAAAAAATCAAAATCCGTTCATTAGGTTTTGAGATATTGAATAAAATAAATTTCTAGTAAAAATTGAATATCTCAGAAACTAATGAAAACTTTCAAAAATCCTAACAACTTGCACATATAGGTGCCAAAGGTGGACAGCTTTTACACCTACCTTTTAGGTACCTTTTTATGTACATATAGGTGGTAGGAGGACATGCGCGAACAAAAATTTTAAGTGAAAAACATAAAATTGAAGGAGTTGAAATAACTCGAAAACTTTCCACCGACGCATAAATGTTTTCTGGTTCCCTCTTATTGATGGTGTGATGAGAAAGATTTAAAACCACAGATATGAATCGGTTTAATATTGAAGGAGCTATGGAGCAGAAAGAAAAAAAAAGGAATCAAGTTTTCTCAAAAACTTATGCCTCGATCGAACTGACATTTGGTAGGTCTAAAAGGGACTCAATACCAATTATTGGAGAGAATTTGAAATTATACAAATCAATTTTACCCGTCTATGTGTTCAAATGAGTAAATCGATGTGCCGAAAATGACATGTTCACCGACAGACGGCGGCCTCAAATTTTGTATTTTCACGTTTCAGACCATTCTAGATCATTTCCACATGGAATTAGAAAATGTGAAAATCGATCCATGACAAAGCTTCCATCTGGAAGCAAAAAACTAATCATTACGCCCCAAAACGGACGACGATCACGGTAGATTGACTAAATTTGATATATACCTCGATGTCTCTGTCGAGAGTAAACTCGATGAGCATTTCCGAGACGATATCGGCAATTACTTCGCGTCCATGCGATGATTGCTCCAACTTTTATGTCGAGGGTGGATTCGATACGTAGGTTCACATTGCGTCGACTTCTATGTCGAGAGGGGGCTCGATAACCCTTTATGAAACTACCTCGATACTTCTCTCGAGTCATGGCCGGATCCTCCTTTATGATCCGGCCGCGAGGCGCTCCGTTGAGCAGGCGTAACCTAAATTCGATGACTCTATGGAGTTACGAGAGAAATTGCTCGAAATTGTACTGGAATTAACCTCGAATAATTCGTAAAAGACAATAATCGCGGAATTTCCGACAACCAAGGGGGTCCCGAGAACGAAAATCGCGAGTAAAATAAGTCGCGAAAGCAGGGAATTAGTCCTCGATTTATTCATCTCGAATGTCGTGGCTGATGACATCAGCCCGAATCCTAAATAGGCACGCGAATAAACGAAACAAACGTCAGTGTCTCGAGAGTGACCTCATCGCTCCGACGTGTCGCGGATATTCGCATATTATTACTCGAGCATTCCGACTGCCGTCTTATTTCCAGGACGAAAACCCACGCGCAACACAATGCTCGAAAAACAGGGAATTTATCCCCGAATTACTTCTCTCTCTAATTCTTCGTGGCGGTTGACATCAGCCCGAATCTCAAAACACCCGCGAGCAAGCGGCATTGCCTCCAAGTCATGTCATCGCTTTAACCCGCTTCGAATTAGCTCGTCGAAATCTTTCTAATGTCTCCATCCAAATTTGTGTGGCTCCGGAGCCACGAGGGGCCCAAGATAATTAAACTCATGGGACTTATCGAGCTGTTGGTTCGGGGCTCGTGCGAAGTTGACGGGTGGTTGGCTGTCCTTCTTCTTTTTCTTTCCTTAATGGTTAGACGCCCTGAAGTAGGCGTATGTACTATATCCTGATAACTCAGTTCTAGTAATATAGATGGCGTACTCTTACGCCTTGCCCACATACTTTGAAACTATTGAACCCGATCACTATTCGTTATCGTTTATTTTGAGTACAATTGAATGACTTCATTTTACTTTATTAATTTTCATTCGCAAATGACCCGGAAGAAAATTGCACTGTCAATTTCTCCCAGGTATTTACTATGTAAGTTAATTAGCTCATTATTTGTTTAATAATTAATTATAGAATATGTCTCATTTTATTTATTTTAGTTTACCTCGCACACGTTTTATATAGGGCTGGAGATAGCCAAATGATTCAACAGAAGACTGGATGTCTGTGAATATTTGGCCATTTCTTCCCCTTCAATTGCGTTTTTTTTCCTTTTTTATTTTATTTGTTATATTTTGACGTGATCTTGTGCATGCAAAAATTTCACAAAAATCATAATAATACTCAATGGATCGTCCAAAAATATTCTTTGTATATCTGAGTCCATTGGAATATTTTTTTTTGAAATTTGAGAGTACAGTTTCACTCGATCGGCTGTATTTATCAAATTACAGTCCCACACCACGTGATTAATGCCCATCTCACTGTTTCCACACTCACATAGAGAACTGTCAATAATGTTTTTATCTTTTAACTGCTTTTTTAATAAGGAATGCCCACTACGAATTCTATTAATAGTGGAAATTTGATGTCTTGTTAGACTAATTGATTCAAACCAACTTTTTTTCCTCATTTGAGTTTGATATCTGAAATAGTTCACACCTTTGTATGGCCATCCTTTTGGAGGCCACTAAACGTGTCTTCAAACATTTGTTTTTTGAACTTTTCGTAGATCTCTGGACACTGATATGTTATTTCAAATTCCATTGGCTCCTCTAAAGCTTCTCTCGCAAGTTTATCCACTTGTTCGTTTCCCTCGATACCTGTATGAGATGGTACCCACAGAAACTCAATTCGAACTTCAATTGTTTCCAGTTCAATCAATAATTGCTTAATGTCATATAACAATTTATCATATTTATTGGAAGCCATTTGATGCAAAACCAAAATGGAGGACTTCGAGTCCGTTACTATGACGCTTTTTTCGATTTCTGCCTCTTTTATTAATAATAGAGCCTCTTTTATTGCACTCACTTCCGCATAATAAATATTATTGTAGCTATGGAGTCTTATTTTTTTCAGATAGTCCAATTCTGGGCTCCATACTACTGCTCCGGTTCTACCATCTTTCTTCGAACCATCTGTATAGATCATTGTTGCGTCCTCATATTTTTCGGTAATTATTTTCTCGAATGCCTTATTGGTCTCTGCTGATTGTTTTATTATATAACCATCCGTCAGGTTACTTATAATTTCACCGAAATTGAAGTCGTATGAGTACATGAAATTGCACGGAACTTTTGTTGATTCTATTCCATTCCAGTCATCTTCATACTGACTCCATAGCTGATATAGATTGTGAAGGAAGGAGATCCCTCTTCCACTTGATTTCTCAAAAGCTTCCTTCATCAACTTTAATTTTGGGATTAATAAGTTGTTTTCATTAGCTATTGTGCGTGCGATAAATTTTTTGGTAATGTATTGACGACGGCTTCCTAGGGTTGGTTCACTTGCTAAATGCAATAGGACGTTTATGGGAGTGGTTATAATGCACCCTAGACAGCTCCGTAAGGCCGCAAATTGAATTCTATCAATTTTGATAAGGTCACTTTTCCTTCCATCGCAGTAAAACATCGATCCCCAGTCCAAAAGCGCTCTAATAAGTTCCTTATAAATTAATAATAATGATTTTGGATGTGCCCCTACGTTCAAACTGCTAATGGCCTTCAAAATTGGTATAATTTTTTCAGATTTTTCTACAGTATAATTGATGTGCTGATCCCAGAGGAGTTTTTTATCAATGATCACCCCCAAAAATCTTATACTTTCCACTTCCTCAATAATATCTTCGTTCAATGTAATTTTGTGTTCCATGTCTTCAAATGTAATTGTTATTTTAGTAAACATCATTGATTTTGTGTTTGTTTTCGATAACTGTAGACCTCTGGCGTTCAACCAATTATTTAGCTTGTTAATGGATGTACTTGATTTCTGAATTGCTTCCCCATATGTATTGCTTGAATTGTAAACAACTTTATCATCTGCAAAACGCAGGTACTTGCTAGACTCCCCGATATTGTATCCAATTTTCGGCATATAAATATTGAAAAGCAATGGGCTCAGAATACTTCCTTGAGGTAATCCTCTTCCAGTCTCAATTCTTTTAACTAACGATCCTTTATACTCAATGTACAATTCTCTCTATTCTATTAAATTTTTGATAAAACAAACTATTTCATATGGAATTTTCTTCCGATTTCGCGATTTACCGATCGTTCGCGATTTACTTCCCAACTCATATTCAAAGTCATATTTCCGGAACAAATGGCTAAATCTGGAGCACTACCTAAGTCTTGCGGCCTATTTAACATTCTCCGTGTCCTCCTTCCGTCATTTAATATGTTAACTTCTAGGTCTGGCAAAAGTTTTTCAATTATTTTCCCTGTAAAAGTTTCGTTAACTGTACTACCCCAAAGCGAATGTTGGGCATTCATATCGCCACATATTCAATATTGAGACCCTAATATTCTGACCGAATTGAAAAACTTTTCCCACTCCTTATCATTTAAGACTTTGTTATGCGCCCGATAAATGTTAACAATAATTAAGTCTTGTTGTTCTGGTTCAATTCTTATAGCTAAACGTTCCAGCTTATCAATAGATGTGAGCGACTCTAGTTTCACGTATTCAATATTCCTTTTGACTGCTATCAATATCCCTCCAAAAGTAGTGTCCAATCTCGTAGTAGTAGTGTCTTCTCGTATAATATCGTACTCTTTAATACTACAATTCCTTATATTTGGATTTAAATGTGTTTCCTGTAAGCAAATTATATCCGGGTTATGGACATTCAACAAATTTTGGAATTCCCCTAATTTTGGGAGGATACTACGAGCATTCCGTTGACAAATTTTCAAGTTTTGTTGTCGATTCATTTTCAATGTTTCCTTAGTTATTTAGTTCATCTACAATTTTCCCGAGCACTTCTTCATCATGAATATGTCTACGTAAAAGATCCAATAACTGATGAGTCATTATTTCAACTTTCTCACTAGTTGAGTTATTAACCATCTCCTGAACTTGTTGACTTGACATGATCATTGTATCCTGAATATTTACATCTCCATCCGAGCCGCTTTCATTTAGTTCTGGATTATGTACATGACTTCTATACTTCCTCATTTTTTTCCATTTGAGTTAGATCCAGTCTCTTGCGTCAATTCAACTCCCTGATCTGTAAATAATTCATGTTCATAATCTTTAACAACTTTTTTCGCTTCAGTATAGGATATATTGTTATGAACTCTTCTTTTATTGATTTCTACCTCTCTTATTATTGCCACACATTTTGGATAAAATGCATCATGGGGACCGAAACAATTAAGGCAAAATTGATTTTTGGAGCACGTTTCTGTTTCATGGGCTTCTCCACATTTGAAACATTTAATGTGTTGGCGGCTTTTGCAGTTATCTTTAACGTGACCCAGTCGGTAACAACGGTAACATTGGCGGACTGGCGGGACATAGGGTTTAAGTGAAACTTTCGAGAACCAAATCGTGGCTATTTTCGGGAGTTCATCGGCTTTGACATAAACTTTAACGGCAGAGGTATTCTCGAGGGTTTCCTTGTTTTTAGATCTCTTTATTATTCTAACGGTTTTGTTTGGGATTATAACTTCTTGTCCAAGTGTTTCTTTAAATACTTTGAGGCCTTCTGCAACTTCAAGGTCTGATAAATTCGGGTCAACGCCCAATAATACACCGACTTTATAAAGTTTGTACAAGGGAATTTGAGATTCCCCCCCTCCAATTGGGATTTAAGTTTCTAACGTCCGATATTATTTCGTTGGCATCTGTATATGTCTTAAACGTTAATGACACGCGCTCTGTGTTTACTCTCTTGATCAATAATAGCTTATCCATATACTCACGAAATTTTAGTCCAATTTTCTCTTTATGTAGGTTTTCTAAGTTGAATTCTTGTTTACTTGCGGTTTCTGTAGAATACCAGGTATGTACAACAAACGGCAGTTTCGATTCGGACGTATATTTATATAATTCCACGTTATCTATTTTTTGCGAGCTGTTACAGTTTTTTTTTGCTGGTATTTCTTTGGACACTTCCTCCATTTCTTTGCCACTTTTCCGTTTAGCCATTAATGATTATGTCACTGATTTAATATGTATATCACTATTTGTTTTTTTTTGTTATTTTATTATTTTTTTCTATAATATTATGCCCTTCACTCTATTTTTTATTCTTTTATTATTATTTTTTTATATTCTCTATTTATTTATGCGCTTTTCCAACTCGGATTACCGATTAGTTAGTTGATTGCTCAATGCACCTGATTCCTTATTTATTTCTTCAATTTTTGACTATGTGATCGGACTTCAACAATTCTGTGCGAGTTTCATTCAATAATTTCGACTTTTATACACTGTATGTTCAATTCAAATTCGGAGCCCCATCGTCGACCGAAGTCGGAACGGAACTCCCGGTGATTGGCTGTTGAGACGAGATCACTGATCTATATATAACTGGATAGATTATGCCCATGCCCCCACCACGCCGATAGCGAGGCAGGGTTAGAGGAATAAACAGCGCCACCACAAACCCAGAGAAGTGCGCTATGCGCATGGGCGTCGCCAAGGGGGCGGGGGTGATGTAGACGGTAAAGAACGCCGGGAAAATTACCCACGCCCATCATAACCGTCCAGTTTACGTGACTCACCGGTATTTTTCGAAAATTTCGGGAGTGGCAGGAGTGTTTATCTTCTAATTTGAAAAAAATGAGTTGTGTTTATTGTGGAAAAACGAAGAGGAAGACCAGGAGCTATCTTTTCATGTCCTCGCCTAATTTACTACGTAATGTTTTCCCTCTGTATTCTCACATCGATAGAACAATTCCTCGATACAAATTCTTATCCTGCAATTAATCAGTTATTTCCATAAAAAACAGGAATGGTGATTGCGGCTTAACTACTTATAGTTAGTTATAGAATATTTAATACAGAATATTTAACATTTATAACACAAATTTATAGAGTGTCAATTTTACTTCAGCTTCGTCTAGACGGATTCAAGACAAGGAAATATAATAAAAAAGCTGAGAACCGATTTTTGCAATATTTCTGATGAGTTCTATCCCTTGTAAATTTATTGAAGAATTACCAACTACTCTCGATAACTATACGTACTCCCACCCAATCGACGGATGCGTTGGGCATGCGCAATTGATAGGACTCTGGTTCTAGAGTAGCGCTGCTTGTCTGTTCA
This sequence comes from Asobara japonica, assembly GCA_026005395.1. Lineage (NCBI taxonomy): Eukaryota > Metazoa > Arthropoda > Insecta > Hymenoptera > Braconidae > Asobara > Asobara japonica. The sequence goes on along the minus strand of BQMI01000491.1, from coordinate 381,309 downwards.
TCTGCCTCACGCGCTGGCTAGCCGATCGGCTGTCCAGTTATATATAGGTCAGTGGATGAAATGTTTCTCGGGTGCCGGTTCACGCAAAAGTGAATGGTGCACAAGGCCGTCACCGGACGTCGTGAGATTGACCACTAGGCGGCAGCTCCCTACTGATCACCGGAGTCGAGGAGGCCACTGCACGTCCACCTTTTTTAGAAACGATTTGGGGCTTGGCGACGGAATTTCCCCACAGGTTTCGTCATAACTTTTCCCGATGTTTTACATCATTCTGATGAATTTTGGATAGGGTTCTATGTTTTTTTTTTCCTACTCTTTCTCTATTCGTATTCACCCACGTAACCGCTGGTAGGCATTACTTCATGGGCAATACTACGGATGAGAGTACCCACCCATTGCGGCTGGGGCCGACTTCGCCATTTCAGCTCATCGTATTTCTAATCACAGGGTAAACCTCCAGAAAGCCCGGTGATACGATGGCGGGCGTCTACGATGGAACCCCCCCCCCCCCCCGCGCGACGGGTCGCGTTCGGTCCCGGCTCACCGAAATGTTCCTGCCATCGGTCGGAGTCCGTGAGAAAATATTTTTCAGAAAAAATATTTGCAGTGAGCGGGGATCGAACGCGGGACCTTTAGAATAGTAGGCAGACACTGTACCCACTACACCAAACCCCCGTCAGGGTTCTATGTGTGTGTGTTCGTATGTGAGAATTTTTTTAGCCAACCTCGTAAACGTTATGTGAGTAATTTTGTAGATTCCTCGTAAACGGCTCGATCGATTTGTTTCTCCATTGACCAAAAATCATCTCCCACTGATGCCCAGGCGGGAAAGGAATGTCAATCATGAAGAAGAATTCCTTCATATGTTATTAACAATTTTAATTATTTACAATGCTCTATCGAGAGAACCATGAGAGACGGAAGAGAAAGTTTATAATGAATGTTATTCTGTATACAAAAATACAAACATAAAGTTTCATGACTTATTTTCATAGCTCATAACTTAACGTTCATAGTTCAGGACATATCACTGGTTAACAGTTATAACTGTTTACATCGTTCCCATTACACGAGCCGTAAAAGTTAGGTGGAAGAGTTTTCAATAAAAGTTTCTCCCCTTGTAGAACGAAACATTTTTGTTGTAACATTAATAATTACGGCGATAGTGTTTACTTTATTTCAAATTTCCAACACAGCCATACACCAACACACGCACACACACAGACAAACACATTGGAAAATTCATCATACAGAAAGTTATTGCGATGTTCCCGATTTTCGAAAATAAATTTCGTAAAATATCTCCACGTTTAATGACATTTCTGAACATTTTAGACCATCTTCAACAAAATATGTATGTTAGGTAGAATGACTTTTTTTGATAACTTGCATAATTGAGGAGGTATGGCTGTCTCAACAATCATGTATGTGTGGCGTTATCGATCTTGCCTGCTATACCGACAGCAAGCTCATTGCCACTAGTGACATCGCAGTGCCGTCGGAAGCAGATTCTGGTCCCGCGCCACGACGACTGCTAAGTCGTCGCTCATGAGGACCGACTGACTCGTGAAAACCCCGCATACATCCGCCACAGCTGTAGCATTGTTATTATAGCTTTTGATCCCAACAGTTACGCATTTTTCGCTATCAACAATCTCCTCTGTAATAGATACAAATAAACGCATGTAAGAGTTATTGTGCAAAAGAATCCCGAAAATCCTTTTTACTGTGTATTGACCTAAATAGACCCCACATATGTAATAAGTGAAGACAGTGTCTATTCGCACTGAATCAGGGAAATTGTTACCTTATATATAAGGGACTTTTACCTCATAGATGAGTTAAAGATTTGGAATCAGGGAATTTATTTGCGTTATTTATAAGGAACTTTGAACCTATAAGATAGTGGTGAGGAGTAAGGAAATTTTTCACCCCGTATATAAAGAACTTTCAGATTCCATATAAGGCAGAGGTTGGGAGTCAGAGATTTTTTTACCTTATATATAAGGTAAAAATTGAGAATTAGTGACCGATACTTTGAATCTGAGCCAAGAGTTAGGTCTCAGGTGAGTTTTTGACCCAGGAATAAGACACTATTTTCCCCATATCTATGGTATTTTTATAGAGAATAAAAATACCTAATTTGATGCTTTTCGAATAAAGCCATTGGGGAGATGAAATGAATTTCACAGTAACGTTCATTATCTTATTATTATCTTTTCTCAAACGCCCACATGGAAAATATTCATTTAGATCAAACAACATTGATAACAGAGGTGTCATTAAACGTCGATTTCAAAATCTGTTACAAACGACGCATAGTCAGCTTTTTGCGTTGATACATAGCGATCTGTGCTTCAATTAAGCTTTCTTGTATCATTCAAAGGAGAATTTCTTGAGCGACGAATAGTGAGATGATGCCAGAACAAAAAAACAGAATACCTTTCTGGGAAACAAAACATAAATAAAAGACAATATTAAATATCCCTTAAACGTAAAGAACGTTTATAGTTTCTGAAAAATGACGAATTTTTCCATTTTCTTTTTTTCATGGCAGGAACTACGAAAATATAAAACAGACAATTTCGCTAGTGAGAATATTGAAATGACATTCTCAATAAACCAAACGCATGTTTAGAAAATCAGACCAAAACAGAATATTAAAGATTCTGGAAACGTTAACCATGTATACACAGGGAGAATTTAAATTTTTTAATCCTCCCGATATTTCCATATAAGTAAACTGCCTGAGTTACCTATTCAGGCTCTCCTGTGCAAGATATTTGTTTTAAGCCCACACATGGGAAGTGAAACCAGAGGAGACATCCTTCACACACGATTTGTTCACCGCGTCTTCTGAGGTCGTTTCTTACAAGTGGCACACTTCCATTGGTCCTTGTCAATTGTTTTTTCAACAACCTTCGTCAATTTCGAGTACACATCTTCCTCCCTATAATCAATTAATAGTTTAAGATTTTCTATAGGTGCCTTAATGAAGGAATCCCGGAGATTTCTGAAAACTACGTCATTTTCAGATCTGTTTCTTTAGTATTAAATCTGTCTGAAATAACCATGCTGCAGTCAATAACCATTTGATGAGGATAATGCGCTTTGTCTCTTCATGTGTGTCACAAAATGGGATTGTATTGTTAATTTTTTTAGTTGTTACTTTTCTTAGGAGACTGATGGCCGTTAAATTTCTTTTTTCGCTGCCACGGTCTTTTGTAGCAAACATTTTCATTCCAGATAGTTCATCCAGATCAGAAGCACCAGGTTTTAAATGTTCGACAACTTTTTCTTCTTGCACACTGGTTGTTCTGTGTCTGTTTCTGGTCATCAAGCTCGTGACCTCTTGTCATTGGAAATCAGCAAATCTGCGATTGCAGCGTCATTATCTGGTTTCAGCACCTCTTCATTTTCGACAGCGTGAATACTTTCTGATCCCTGCATTATTGAACCTTGCTTGTGGAAAAATGCAGATTCTGTGGCAGTTCCACTCTATCGGACAAATTCTCTGGGGAAAGATCTCCTTCGAATATGAACACTGCCGCTTCAATGGTTATTATTATCTAGAAAATAGAATGAATCATATGCCAATGAACATATTTCCAATGTGTCATCCAAACTTGAGTATATTTTCATAATTAATATATTCAATTAGTAATTTAACTAGTGGGTGGGGTGTATTTGTGCCCTCAGTGATGACGCAATGCAAACTTCCCGATTTGGTAACTCGAGTTTTCGAGAATCAAGGTTTCGACTTTTTTTCGTAATCAAGAGATAGCTCCCTCTTTCACGTGAAGACCATTTAGTTCTCATTGAAGCCTTTGAGTCTCTTTGAAGCATTTTAAACCCACGAATATACAACAACTACGTTGAAGAAGTTTAATAAGTGCGTATCTCCGGCTTCACTCGACTTCACGTTCCTGGCAGCATTGATACACAAAAATGATATACAAGTATTATATTCTGAATCGGCCCATGTAGACTTATAAGGGCCAATTTTTGCGATCGCTATCTAGTCTGCATTCTTGCACTCATCACATGAATGATTTTTTTATAACGACTCCGCCACCTTAGGTATCCCAGTATGGGCAAAAGTCAATGGACATTGTTTGGAGAAGGACGGAAATCTCGGGGGTTGTAGGATTTGGCAGTGAATTTGGTGATATATTAAAAAATGAACACGCGGTTAATTGTCTATGAGTTCATTCCGCCGACTTGGGTATCGCCGATGGCACTTGCCTGTTCGTTTAACAAATAAATAAATTAACTCCTTCACTTTCACGTGAACTATAATTTACACTAGTTGATGATTGACTTTAGTTGATTAGGAATGAATAATTAGATGATTTACTCAAGGTTGATTTAGTCCGGATAAGTTGATATGGGTGATTTCACACACGTCTCTTTCCACGGACAAACGTTGACTTTAACAGAAAAAAGGGGGGTGATAACTGTCTCTAGATGAATTGCAATGGATAATTTTCTTAACTACTGCCGATGATTGACTCGATAAAGATTTAAATTGGTGAGAGACCCGTGTTGCCCGGATAACTTGAACTTTTACTCTGACTTTCACGTTATGGTGATTTTACGGGGGGTGGGGTCCTCGCTGCTGCCCAAAATGCCGATTGGTTCCAAATTTGATCGGAGTTGACCAACAATGCATATTGGATCATCTCCACTTCAAACATCCTGGGGGGTGATTTATCATCAGCGATGATGGATCAATCTGGCTGATTTTCTGGAGGCTTCTCTGCTGGTGGTGGATCTGTGGGGAGAAGGCAGAGTTTAGCGATACCTCGTGTTAGTGTGGTGATTGTCGCAGTGGATCTCTCTGCTCTTGGTGATCCGGCTGCTGCTTGGGGGACTGTTGCTCTAGCCACTCTGATTGTGCCTATTCTGGTGAGTCCATCGGTTCCTCGGTGGACTCTGGTAACTCTACCGATTGGCGATCTTGCTGGTGGGTCATTTTCCTCAATGATGAGGACCATGTCTCCCACCTTGATATCTCTCTGTCGTTGATTCCACTTATAGATGACCTGGTATCGTTGGAGGCACTCTCTGGACCATCATGCCCAGAATTGTTGAACTTTCTGGGTGACCAGCATCTATCTTGGTAATTTTGAGTGATCCTTTAGTGGGCGCGCTGGCTTTGGGAGTAATTGAAGTGGCTGACCGATGAGGAAGTGACCTGGGGTGAGCGCCTGGACATCGTCTGGGTCATCTGACATGGGAAAGATTAGCCTTGAATTTAGTCAGGCCTCAATCTGGACAAGGATGCTGTTGAGTTACTCATAAGTGTATGTTAAGGGTTCAAGCGTCCTTTAACGGTGAAATTTAGTTGATTTCACTGCAGCTTCCCATTTACCACCAAAATGGGGTGTCCTGGGTGGTGAGAAACTCCATTGTGTCCCATTTGTGGCGAGTGCTGCTTGGAGGTGTTGGTTTTCTGGTGATTCTCGATGGTAGAGTCTGTCTAGTTCGATGGAGGCTCCAACGAAAGTTGTTGCATTGCCACTGGACATTCTTTGTCAAACCGGCCACTCATTGTTTCGACCATCAGCGATGTCCTTCAAAAAGTTTTCGCAGGTTCTGGGCATGGAAAAAATCATTCCTGATTTATTTTTTTTAGAATTTTAGTACTCCTCTCTCTATTTTTTATAGGGGAATTTTGTTTTTGCACTAAAACAACGAATACCTCCAGTTCTATGCGTCACAAAAAAAAAATTCAAGACAAAAAAGCATGTCCTTTTTCTGAACATAAAAATAACGTCTTATATGGGAAACCAGTGCCAACCCCATTTTAGCGATAACAAAAACTAAAATATTTTTTTTCAACCTTTCGGACGCTCTCGATTTTTAAAAATTTTTTTGCATGTTTTGTGTTGAGGTTTCAAGAGGTCACACAAAAATTTTCATCGTGGGACCTCGAAATTTGAATGCAATACGTTATTTTTTCCCTTATCGAATCTAATTAAATTGGAAATTTCAACATTTTCACCATAATGTAAGCACAGAAGCCAATTCTTAGTAATAACCGATTTTGTAGAGCGTAATGAGCACTATAAAAAATATTCAATAACATTTTCCCGTATCTAGCTTCAAATCGGAGATATGCATTGAAAATCCTTCTTCAAATTGGATTATGTAACACTTTTATCGTAATATTCCGTAAATTGAGTATGATAGCGATATTTAGAACAAAAATTCGTTCCTCGCACCGAGTATTTGGATGGTTATGTGAGTAAATGATCAACAGCTGCCAACTTCCTATGGTAGCTTTATTTTAGATGTCAACGGAAAAAGCAACTCAATTTTTTAAATCTTTCTATCTTAAATAATCATTAACGAAATCGTTTTATAATCATTAATTACTTAGTTTTCGTTTCCTAGATTGACGTGTTGACTTCTCAGGAAAAAAATCACATTTTAAAGAAAAAGAAAATCGCCTCAAACAAACTCGATTCTCTTCATCCCACACGAATGAATGAACCTTCTGGATGCCTGGAATAGGTTTCACAATCTTGAATCTATTGGAAAGCTCTTCAGTGGCTTTGGCATGATCGATTGAAGAACTGAAGAAAATCTTGGTTGTCTGGAAGTGTTGCACAGCCCATTGGAACAGAGCCTCTTCCGTCAGGATCTGATCTGCGGGAGACTGGGCTTGAAGACTGGCTCGTGTTGCAGCTCTCTTCAGATTCGCCCCAATCCCATCGCAAGGGAAAGGTCCCATGTGCAGTCGAAAAGAAATGCCACTCAGCATTTATTCCATGGTCATTGGAATGTTGAATCAAGTTAGCAACGGAGAAACGGTTTTTGAAGTGTTGAGCTGCTCCGTCAGTGAAATATATAGCTTTGGTAATTTTGAACTGACTTTCCAAATACTCTATAATCAATTTTTGAAACGTCCAAATGGCGACTGTGTTGTGTTCACGATTATCGGATATTATGGCGATGGACCCGTGCTGAAGTTCGTTTTCACGCTTATAATAATACACAACAGCGAAAATTGTGCACTGATTGGTGTTCCAGTGGAACGATTGAATTGCGTTCTGAGCAATGAATGGATAGTTCTCTGCGAAGTCCATTTGGATAAGAAACTCTCCTTGACCCAGTTTCTCTTTTCTAAAATCTACGTTTGGATGGATCAGCAGATGTGATCGAAGCAATCAAATCTCTGTACGAGAGTAGTTGATTATCAGTATTTTCCGTTAGCTGAGGAAAATCCAGAGCGTTAAACATGAGTTTAGCGCAATGTGTCCCGGGTTGTCCAGCCAAACTACACTGCTCTGGTCTTAATTTCGCAAAAGCTGAGAAACTCACTTGCGAATGGGAAGGCTCTGCACAATACAACCGATGTAATTCTCTCAAATTACAGTACAGAAAACGCTTTTGTAGACGTAGTCTGGACCCATCAGGTTGCTTCACAGAGACGAAGTCTTTAGTACCGCCCAACAACTTGCTGTTCGAGTCGTGCATATAAAAAGCCTTGATATTCTCAACTGTTTGCGCATTTATTTTTTTCCCTACACGTGGCCCTGGAATTGTTAGGATCCCGTCTTGGTCGACCATCTTCTTTACTTGTTTTGCCATCCATTGAGTAGCACCGAAAAACTCATTGGTCCTTCTGACACTCCAGAACTTTGGAACTACGGAGAGAATCAACTGCTTTTGTGATCTAGTGGTGCCAGCTTGTGAAAATCTTTCTCGCAATTGATTGAGCATTTCCTCACCAGCTTGATGAAAGTTGATGTACTCCTTAGGACCGGTCTCATCATTAGGAATTCGGGGCTCCTGAGGTGGAGTTGGATGATAGCTTTCATCACTTGTATTAGTAGTTTGACTGAAAGAACCTGAACCAGTGATTGTCGTTGATTGAGATCCGATGGAATATGGTTGGCTGATATTGACTTTCTGAGACCCCGATACTCCAAATGAAACAGATTTAAGTTTTTCGATGGGAAAATGATTCATTGAAACCTCATTAATAATTTCATTAGTTGGGGATTGATCAGCACCAGTTCCGTCGTTGGATTCACTTTCCGGTAGATCATGATTTTTTGAAGTCTCCTCAAAAAGTCCATCAATAGGGAGTTGATCAACACCAGCTCCGGCGCGCGACCCTCCTAGAGATATTGAACAAAATATAATATCAATCTATCGGTAAGAAATTTCGAACGCTTCGATATACACTGTTAGAAACCTACACATGAAATTTCAGGACCAAATTCGCGAAATTTCTAACAATTACCCTTTCACAGGAAATTTTCGTCTAGTTTTCAATTCAAATTCAATTTACATGGATTGTCAATAAAATTCCAATGTTGAAGTCGGTATGACAATGAAAAGCATTGAGTATTTTGATATCATTTTCCTTGAATTCATTACTCATCAAAAATTCAACTGAAAACTCAGGTGACACTTTTTTTCAATTTTTAATTCACTGAAAATTCAATATAAAATCATTAGAAAATAAGGCTTAATTTTGACATCAAGCTTCGAAATTAGTGATGTCATTTAATTTTTAGTTATAACTGATTACCTGGAAAATTTAATTGTTCTGATCTTCAAGCTCCAAATGAGATTCAACACCTGATTCGATCTTAAATTGAATTAAGTTTTGAAATCTTGAAAATTTTAACGAAGTTATGCTCGAATATTGAGGAAATTGCTAACAGTGTATTGAGGCATATTGCACCTTCTTACTCACCTGCAGAGACACCTGTAGAATCCACATTCTCCTGAATATTTGCTTCATCGAAGTCTTCCACCACAATTTGTCTCAAGAGTCTGGTCGGCATTCCACTCACTGTGTGTCGACAAGATGTACAAATTTTCTTTCCGTTGAAAGTGGGAATTTGGGTGGTAAAAGCCTTGGAGGCTATGCGTAGTGCCTTTTTTATAAAATGATCCTTCAATTTCAGGGGATTACAACATCTGTCGCGGAACACCATAGTAATTTTCTAAGAGTAGAAACTGGAATTATTAGATTGAGTATACACTGTTAGCTGAACACTTCCAACTTAATATCGCAATTGATTCCGATAAGTTCGAGGTTATGGTGCCTCTACGCATACTGAAAGGCGCAATCTACTGCGTTTCTATGAAGCGATGAATTTTCCAGCGCGTTATTCAAAAATTGCAAGTTATGAAAATATTAGTCTTTCGATATTAGACGACGGGGAAATGTCTGACATGGATATTCAGGTAATTGCAAGGCATGGAATAAAATGTCAAAACTTGTGTACAAACCACTTTTTCATCGTATTCCATCCTCCAAGAAAGGTTTTTACTTTAAAAACTTCTATCATACTCGATTCACGCAAGATTCTGATTGAAGTGATGAATAACTCCATTTGGAGAAGGATTTTCAATGCATATCTCCGATTTGAAGCTAGATACGGGATAATGTTATTGAATATTTTTTGTAGGGCTCATTACACTCTACAAAAACGGTTATTAGTAAGAATTGGTTTCCGTGTTTAGATTAAGGTGAAAATGTTGAAATATTCAATTTAATTAGATTCGATAGGGGAAAAAATAACGTATTGCTTTCAAATTTCGAGGTCCCACGATGAAAATTTTTGTGTGACCTCTTGAAACCTCAGCACGAAACATATAAAAAAAATTTAAAAATCGAGAGCGTCCGAAAGGTTGAAAAAAAATATTTTACTTTTTGTTATCGCTAAAATGGGGTTGGTTCTGGTTTACCATATGTGACGGTATTTTTATGTTGATGCTCAGAATAAAGACGTACTTTTTTGTCTTGAACTTTTTTTTTTGTTACGCATGGAACCGGAGTTATTCGTTGTTTTAGTAAAAAAACAAAATTCTCCTATAAAACATAGAGAGAGGAGTACTCAAATTCTAAAAAAGAATGAGGGATGGTTTTTTCCATGCCCAGAACCTGGGAAAAAATTTTTGAAGGAAATCGCTGATGGTCGAAACAATGAGGTCGAATGCCCCCACTGTACACTACTCCTGGGATGCCTCGTCTTCCTGTGAAGCGTTTGAATGCTCCGATGAAGACCTCTGTGATTTGTCGGATGACTAGCTCCAGGTGAACTGCTGCAGTGCTGAAGCACACGAAAACTGCAATGTGTACCATTGCTGGATGTGTGTTCGTTGGTCTTCATTTCAATATAGGGAGTGAACCGGCATAGTCCACCCCTGTATGGAGAAATGGTCCCGATGGTGCTGGTAGCTGATCCATTAGCTGTTCTGCTCGTTGACCTCGTTGCCTGATACGGATGACGCAGGGTAAGATGTACGCTCTGATTGTGCCTCTGCCTCCAATTATCCAATATTTTTGGCGTGTATGTGCCAAAGTTAGTTGAGTCCCTCCATGGGGGGTTCTTCGATGAGCTTCTTCTATAACTAACGTGGTTAGTCGTGAGTGGCGTGGCAGGATAATTCCGTGAATTTCGTCTGGAGACAGATTCGAATTGTTGAGCCTTCCTCGTAGTCTCAAGACGTTGCTGTCATCTAGGGTTGGTGTCAGCTTAGCTAAGGGGTGACTCTTTGGTAGTTGCTGGCCCCTAGCTAGAAGTTGAAGTTCTTTGGCGAAATACTGGGTTTGATTGATTTTCACCCAGAACAATCTGGCTTCGTTGAGTTGGAACACAGGTGATCACAGGTGATGTCTGGAGAGCTCTGTTGGTGAGATGCCTCTTGATGGACAATCAACTGGGTTTTCCTTCCCGCTGATGTGCTTCCATGATGCCTCTGGGAGAGTGTCCTGGATTTTCTGTACTCTGTTCCGTAAGTACTCTGTCCATTTTGCTGTTGGGCTGTTGATCCATGCTAGAGCTACTGATGAGTCTGTCCAGAGTTGGATTTCTGGATTTTCTAGCTCGAGCATGCGTAGAGTGGCTGCTACCAGCAGCGCTGCTGTTAGTTCCAGCCGAGGGATGGTGATGCTCTTGAGTGGTGCAACCCTGGTTTTTCCACACACAAGACTGCTGTTGCTTCCTCGTGAGGTCTCTCTGTCCTCAATCATTAAAATGCCTTGCTAATAAAATAATACGATGATTGTAGGTAAAATTGAACATAAAATGAGAAGTCGACTCGTTATCAGAGATTACCATGAATTCACTGGGGAAATGGTAAAACGGATGAAATCAATTCCATTTTGAGCTCAGTTTTTAATGAATATTTCGGTATCCAAGTGAAATAACCGAAGATTCCTGAAAACATTTTTTGTAGCAAAAACTCAGAGCTACAAAACAGGGCCTATCAATATCTCGTCATCTCTCTTAGATTCCATGAAAACCTCAGCAAAGAGGTGAAAGTCAAAGTAAACCTTTCGACTACCTCACCACTGAGTTATTCTCCAAATATGTTAAACTCAAATGCTTTTTAACAAGGAATTTGTTGTGAATGCAATAATGCCTAAACCGACGAATGATTGTTAGATAAAGTGAGCCCTGAGAACAGGAAATCAAGGTTTCATGACATGAAACCCTGTGATTTTATTTGTTGGAAAAAACGCCGCATTGTTCCTTTATCTTATTCACCTCTTTTCCTCCAAATTGGATCCTATCACTTTCAGTTTCCGTTCTAAAATTTGATAACTTAGCCTATGACTGTGGTTCATGTTCAATTTTTTAACTTGCAGAGCGTTTGCTTTTTTTTTAATCCTTTGCTTTTGTTTCTCTGAGAACTATCCTTGCTAGGCAATTTGTTTTCACTGGTGGGCCTCTAGAAATGAAGGCAATATGTGAATATGCGGAGAAAATGTCCAGCAAAATCTTAAACTCACAAATTAATAAGACAATGGAGAATGAAGGGCCTACCAGTTCGGACGTTGACCTGTCGAACGTGATGTGTGGGTACCGGTATGTACACATTCCAAAATGAGTTCAGAATACACCAGACACGGTTTCAGATTTTTACTCTGGATTTCTCTATGAATGTGGCGTAAACTTTTCTAAATTTCACTAAATTTCTGCCTTCAAATCTCTTCCAAAAGTCCGTGTATTCCTCATAACTCCCAAATTTCTTCCCAACATTAAATTCGTCTTGAGGAACCATTTTGTCGATCAATCCCCCGTTCAAATCATAAGGGGCGATGTTTCAAAATGGAAACTACTTATGCATATGAAATTGATTTCATTTTTTCATAATTCTTAGAAATTTTTAGAAATTCTCCCTGTGTATCATCGTTAACGTTTGAAGAATCTTTAATATTTTGTTTTGTTCTCTTTTTCTGAAAATTCATTTTGGTTCTAATGAGAATATCAGTTTAATATTTCTCACTCCAGAAATTGTTTTTTTTTATTTTCGTGCTCTTTTTCATAAAAAAAAGGAAGGGGGAAAAAATTCGTTATTTTTGAAACTATGACGTTGTTTATGGTCACAGGATAGTTAATATTTTGTTTTGTTTACCTTTTGTTTCTCCAAAAATGTGTAATTTCTTTTTGTCGAAATATTATCTGAATATCTATCATTCAAGGAATTGTCTTTTGAACCATAAAATAAATGTCAATTGAAAAACAGATTTTGATGTATCAAGGAATAAAACAACAACCCGTGTAGTTTGTTATGGATTTTGAACTCGATGTTCAGTGACACGTCTATTCTCAATGTTGTGTGACTTGAATGTACATTCTCTGCCTGGACGTTTGAGAAAAGATAAGAAGGCGATGAACATCACTGTAAAACTCATTTCATGTCCCCAACACCTTTATTCCCAAATCATCAAATATGTACCTTATAATAAAAGTACCATAGATATCAGAAAATATGTTCTTACACATAGGTCAAAAACTTACCTGACTCCTCATTCTTGCCTCAGATACAAAGTACAGGTATCTCACTAACTCCCAATTTTCACCTGATATATGGGGCACTCTCCGTGGAACCGGACAGCCACGTTTCATAATCTGACAATTTTTCTGAGTTTTCTCACTTAAAAAAAGGATTCTTCTCCTGTAATTAGATCCTCTTGCCTAATGGAAATACCTCATTTCTAAAAAAGAAACTGCATTTTTTCCGATCTTCAAAGTGGGAAAGTCAACCAAAATCTCAAACCATTAGAACATCCATTTCATGACAATTACGGGGGAAAATATTTTTTTTCTCCACTTGGAAACTTCCATTTCTAGATATTTTTTCGTATTATTTTCCAGACTCCTAGGACACCATAAGAAAATGGCAAGGTGGAAAAAGAAAATTTCATAATTAAATTAGTAGAAAAATTTCACTCAATACAGTCCTCGGTGGATTTTTTTGGGAATATCTCCAACACTAACAGAGAGAACAAAGTTTTTATAATGACATTTTTTGTAGATCTCAACTCGCTCTACAAAACAGGCGATATGTTCGATATCTCTTTTAAATTTCGAACTATAGATTGTGTTGAACCAAATGAGTGGTAACACAGATTTGTCCAGAAAACAGTATTTAATTAAAGAAAAATAATATAAGTATAGAATAAACCGTAGAGAGGCACGCAGTGCTCGTTTGGACAGTCCAAAGACAACTAGTACTAGATACAATTGAGGTACAACTCATAGCCCATACGCATTACCCATCCAACACCCAAAACCATGCATTAATGAAGTGTACCTGAGTTTATTACAGTTTTCCTGCAATAAAACACTAAGCCGATACTGCGACAAGCAGGGACGCACTTTCAGGTAGAAAACTGATAATCTCTAGGTAGTTTTACACAGGCCAGAAAAAACTCAAATTACCTTCATACTAACAAATATATTCATCTAGAAATCGAATATTCAACCGTTTGAAAACGCTCCGTCGCGCAAAATCTATTCGCACTTTTTCATCGCTGGGCTACTAAATTCATCTAATCGAAGGACAAAACGTTTCGAGAAATTTTCGAATTTTCAATCATAAAAATATTTCTAAATCATCACATACCCTTTCATCGCTTCCTTTATTTCACATTTTATCAACGGAAATTGGAACTTTACGATTTACAACTCCCTAACACTCAGTTGAAGTAATTATTTCTGCACTTGGCTACCCAACAATCACCTCTTGCTTTTTCGGGATTGATGCGGCTTTTTGAGAAATGCGGCTTCGCGCAAAATCTGTAGGGAACGAATATGCTTTTAGGCACACTGGATTTTCGTCATCTACCACAAATGAGTGGATCTTCTCAATGCTTGGGATGGGTTTTGCACTCTTGAGCGTACCAGGCTATCAGTGAGATATTCGACGGCTTTAAGTTGGTTAACTGTAGGACTGAACATAATCTTCGTTTTGTGAAAATGGTTAACCGTCCATTTGAATAACACATGTACGTTCAGGATTTGATCCACAGGGGATTTAGCTTGAGCACTGGTTCGAGTAGCAGACCTCTTCAAATTTGCACCGATAACAGTACATGGTGCTTTTCCATGAACAGTAACGAAGAACTGCCAATATGCACCTATTTTAAAATCATTGACATGTTCCACCAAATTTACAACAGTGAACCGGTTCTTGAAATGCTGGCCTGCATTATCAGTAAAGTAAATAGCCTTAGTGACCTTGAAGTTATTTTGCAAATATTGGAGTATTAATGTCTGGAACTCATAAACTACAGCTGTGTTATGCTCTCAATTATCAGAAAAGTTTATAATAATATACAACAGTGAAAATTGTACCTTGATTATTGCTCCAATGAGATGATTGGATGGCATCCTATGCCACGTACGCATAGTTCTCTGCAAAAGCCATGTGAATAATGAATTCTCCTTCCTGTAAGTTGTTCTCTCCGTAGTCTACGTATTCGGATTGTTGTTTGGTGATGAATGCCTGTGTTTTCATACAGTTTTTTCAGTCAAGCTTTCAATGAATGCATCACCAGTCACCACGTTCACTGTCATTACTGCACGACCCATCTCAGTCCAACAGTGATATTCCACTCGATCGATATCATTTTCATCAGATACTTCCCGAAGAAAATCTTTTGGAACCTATGAGTCGGGACATTCTGGATATTCCCCAAATGACACTGAGGTGTTGGCTTGTTGCAGGTGATAAGAGCGATCAAATCTACATACAATGACAATTTCTGTGCTGAATTCTCCGCAAGACTCGGAAAATCCACAGCATCCACCATGAGTTTTAAATTCTGATGATATACACAGTGTGATCCGTATTGTCCAGCAAAGACACATTGCTCAGGTCCGAGTTTTCAAACGTCGATACACTCTTTTTTTCTTTGGGATGAGCTAATAAGAATAATTGGTATACATCTTCTAAATTACAGTAGACACAACATGTCTGTAAATGCAACCGTGAGCCATCGGGCTGTTTTACTGATAGGGGATGTTTTGCACCGCCTAATGGTTTGGTGTTTGAATCATGTTCATAAAACGCTTTGATTGCATGAATTGTATCCTGATCCATTCTTCTACCGACACGTTGTTGAGGAGCTCTTGAAGGTCCTCCTTGCTCACCTAAGGCTTTGGCTCTTTGCACCATCCATCGAGTGGTATTACAGAACTGAACAGTCTTTCTGATACTCCAACTCTTGGGAACCACTGAAAGAATTGAGTATTTCTTCACTTTGGCTGTCTTGAAGTCTGAATATCTCTCCTGCAATTGTTTCAACATTTCTCCTCCAGCCTGCGCGAAGTTGATGCTTTTCGTATCATCGACATCATTGCAGAGGACTTTGGGTAGTTCAGGAGCAGTGGGACAATACGTTAGATCACTTGCGTTCATTGGTTAACTAAGAGTTATTGAGGAACTGCTTATTGTTGATCTTACGAGAGATTTTTGACTGGCACCAGATGGCTGGGACAAGGATACTTCTCATAAACCATACGAGAGTTTTTCAGGCTCATCATTAGATTCTTCTATAATGACTTCATTTTCAGGTACGGCACATCATTCATCCACAGATTCCCTCACTCCAATTTCTTTAATGTTAGATTCATCCTCGCTATTGTTACTGTCCTGAATTTTATCAAGCGTCATATGTCGGAAAACACTTCTTGGTAATTTCCCCAGTGCTTGCCGACAAGCACTGAAAACTGTAGCACCTTTCAGTATAGCGATGTGTGCAATTAAAGTATCGAATGGTTTACGCAATGTTTTTCTGACACAATGGTTCTCCAATTTTGAAGGATTACAGCACCTATCACGGAACTTTACCATACTTATAATTTCTTATAAGTAGACGAGAACAATTGATACCTCTCGACTTGACCACACTTTTGAGTTGACGTTATTGTATGTCAAGTAGAAGATATTTGAGGCTATGTTACTGCTCTGCTAAGGTCTGTTTCCAATGAACTACGGGCAATTAGGCGGAAAGTCAAGACTCTGAGCAATTCATACAGAACTACTGGTGTGCAAATGTGCGTGCCCCATACGGGGCACAAACAAAACTTCCCAATTTGGTATTTCAGCACAGCATGAACACGTAACCATTGTGATGACCAAACCGAACAGTGATATCAATAATTGAAATTGCGACTAAGATTTACTGCACGCGATACTTTAATTCGATTTTAAACCCCATAAAAATATTCAGCTGGAATTCCTGCGCCTAGTTACCCATTGACTATGCTGTAGAGTGTATTACTCATTTTTCGATTTGTTTTTTACCTCAGGCTCATGAATTGAGTAGTCCAGCGATGAAAAAGTGCAACGGAAGGTTTCCACCCAATATCGCAAAATTTAAGAGACATATGGCACATATGATGATGACCTTTCTTATAGAGGGAGATGAGGGCTACAAATTTTTTTTTATAAAAACATTGCTATCTCTGATAGTTGTGTATTCCCGCAAAACTCATTTGACGACTGTATCGACTTGAATTATTCTACGCATTAAATGAAATTTTGTTTTTGCACTTTGCCATTTTTTTTTGTGGTGTCCTAGTAGTCTGGAAAATAATATGGGAAAATTTATAAAAAATAAAAGTATCCAAGTGGAGGAAAAAGCATATTTTTTCCGTAATTGTCATAACATGGATCTTATATTGGTTTGAGATTTTTGGTGACTTTCCCATCTTGAAGATCTGAAAAAAATTACTTTTTTGTTTTGTAGTCATCATCGTTCGACGTTTAGAACCGGAGAAATCAGGTATTTTCATTATACAAGAGGATTTAATTACAGGAGAAGAAGGAGCAGTCGCAAAATTCTGAAAAAAATTCAGTACAGTTTTTCCGTGTCACAAAATGTTGTGTCATAAATACGCGAAACTACGTATTTAGCTATGAACTTTCATTGACGTCACTGCAATTTCCCCAAGAGCAGACAGAGTCATCGCCTCAGTGTTCCCAACAAAAATGTGATCCAGACCGAATTATCTTGCCACCCAGAAATCAGTCCTTATTCAGATTCGCAATGCCTGTACTGAAAATACAGCTGGAGTGCTAGAACATTGTCTCCTAAGTTGCTCCACCCATCAAGTCGGTGATCGGGTTCCCTAACTGGCGACCTTCGGTTGTCGACCAAAAACCCCCCAAGGTATGACGTCCAATTTTCTACCCTCTTTTAGAACAAGAAGTTTCTCATTGTCCTGCAACCATGACGTGAATGGAAGTTCCCACCTCCACCAACCATTGGTTCGGGACTATGGCCCCACATTTGTATATATACGACATTGAAGTTTCAAATTAGTCAAACTAGTCAGAGAGTAACATCTACTCTCTGACTAGTATCACCTAGCAGACATCATTACCTATTTGTAATAGACAGACGTTATCGTGAATCCGTGAGTGATTTACTGAAAAACCCCAGTCTTCCAATATTCAAGTGTCATATCCTCACATTCCTTATCAATATAGACTCAATCCCTAACTAACTCCACAAGGAACCTAATCAGCGTACAGTAGTCTCGTGTGATCACATCCACCATCATACGAAACACGAAACACCCAGCAAAATTGGCGAGAGATTCTGAGGGATCATGAAAAATGCCTTCCGGTTTCACGGAGAACGCCCCATATAAAGAAAAAAATTTCCTGGTTCCAAACCACTATCTTACATATATGCTAAAAGTTCCTCATAAACGAGGTACACGAATTCCTTGATGCCCAACCTTTAACTTATCTATAAGGTAAAAGTCCCTTATATATAAGGTAACAATTTCCTTCATTTGGTGCGAATAGATGCGGCCTTAAGTGAACGAATGAACCCAACGCCGTCATGACGGCCCTAATCGAAGCGTTTTCCTGCGCAATCCAGCAGATTAGATTTTGGATATCATTCGTGCAGTATATGTAATGTTATTAACAATTGCCATTGCTTATACTGTTCCACTGGGTAGAATATCAACGTTATCGTTTTTATTGCGACCTCACCCCTATTGGCGTCACACTCCCACTCAATTAACGTGCATAAGTCTCATCCTCATGCTCACTATGCGTCTACTCACATATTCATAATTATCTGTTTCACAAATGACTCAGTTTAGAATTCTCAAATCTGCAACTTTTCATTATGACACTAATAGGGGTCACACTGATTAACCGGTTTATATTGCAGAAGAATAAATTTTATACGCGGTGCTGAAATATCGAATCGGAAAGTTTTGTTTCTGCTCCGAAAGGGGGAACACACATGTGCACATCACTAGTTTTTTTCAATTTTTGTTCAATTGTTTATGAAAAAAGGAGCTGGATGATGGCGTAATTATAACGTCTTAAGGTATTCTGGAAAAATTTGGTTGAGTTATCTGCGGTGGTTTTCTTCGTTGTTTATTTGTTCATTAACTATGTCGATGTTTATACCAAAACAGAAGGATTATTTTTTTAGCGTTGTAGTCTCAAGTAAAAAATTGGAAACATCATTTGTCACATCATCATAAGTAATTAATATTTGTGATTTCTACTTGAGGCCGCAAGGGTGAAAAATTAACTCTTTGCTTAGATCCACGCTAAAATAGGAATCTCCTTATTTTAAAGAAGTTTTGCTCTTTGCTCAAAATGTATATTTGATGTGTAATGAAGTTTTGCAACGTTTCTAACTGAAGAGCAAATATGGGTGGGGCATGACAGACCTCATGTAAAAGCTCGCAGACACTGAGATGAACAAAAGTCGAGATATAAATAGAAGTAGAGAAAAGTTGCGAACATAGAATAACAAAATTCCATCTGTCAAGTTGTATGAGTTTCTCCCCTATTCCCGATACGCTGCAAGTTCGTACATGTAAAATGGGGTGAAATAATTTTAGATTCCGTGGATTTCGTCCCGCATTTATACCTACCGTGAATGATTCCCGATAATACTTCGAATATTTACACTATTTTTAAGTGTAGCCGATTCAAAATGGCACATCCGGAAATTCGCCCCCCCCCCGGCGTGCGTCAGAGTTATAATCCACTTATTTCTCTCTCTGCGTTCTAATTAACTTTAACGATTTCAAGCCATTCGAATTTTTGAACGTTCGGTTTTTGAACGATAGTGCAAGTACTGCACTCAAATCTTCAATAAAATAATAAATAGTAATTGATAGATCAAATGTATGATAGAGCCCGCGTGCACTATAAACCCATGGAATGAATTACATTCCGCACAGGGTGGCCAGATTGGCCCAAGCTCGAAGCCAACATTCGAGCTTCGGGGTCGAGATGAGCCGACTTTAGTGCCGAGGCCTGGATGATGATACCGATCCTATCGGGGTTATCAGTTGTGGCCCAATGCTCGCTAATAATCGTGGCCCAATCTAAAATTGCGTGAATGGCCAAGGTTCAATCGGCTAATGTTTGATTTAAATTAATGATAAAAACAGGTTATTTTCGCTTCTTTCTACCTTTAGTTTGCATAATGATAGCCTGATTGTCATCCCCGACTGGCAAAAAACTACCTCCACGGAAATCCATCCCATGTTCCCCCAATCTCTAATCTCGCACCTTCATCCCTCCTCCACCGCGCCATGACTTCACTTGAAGATTGTTCATTAACATTTGTGATGATAACTTAAATCCTGAGTGCTAGATCACCAGCCTTTGGCTTTATATCTAATTTCAAGAAATGTTTGATTAATTTTCAATTATTACATTATATTATCCGAAAGGGATGTTTCGACTCGAACTTCAATATATCTGTCTGTAAGATATAATAGGAGAATTTTACGTAAATATTTCGGCACATTCAGATCACTGCGTTCGTAGATTAGGTCTGTGGGCTACACAGCAGTCAAAGGCCTTCTCGCCGTCCAGGATAAATAGTACGGTATCTTCTTTCCGGTCTTCCGTATATTTTCTATCATTTATAATTCTGGCCAGCTGGTGGCAAGTCGAGTGTTCTGATCGGAACGCGAATTGATTCGCAGCCACTAAATGTAAGTCGTCTATGGGTTTTTTGAGACAAGCTAAAATTATTCGCTCAAAATTTTAGGCACTACCGGTAAGCGGCTAACAGGCTTATAGCTAACCGAACACGAAGGGGGCTTACCAGGCTTGAGAATCGGTATGACCACCGCTCATTTTCAAAGTGTCGGGAAATATTGTTTGAAACGGCATGCATTATATATGTTTATGAGTAAACTTATTGCTTTAGTCGGGAGGTTTTCTTGGTGCTATATTGGGAATATTATCCACGCCCGCGGTTGATGCATGTTTTTTGATGGCGGAAATGATTTCATGAGGATTTGTGAGGAGTTTTGTGGGGATTTCAATTGACACATTGAGCAGGGCCGGCGACTTCGGGTCTGGCTGGGTATGGAGTAACCGTCGATAGGGGGGGGGGGGGGGGGGGGAGGTAGGTACGATTTTTCTGCATGTAACAATTTTTTTTCCCCGTAACAAGGATTTCCATATGAGGATGCAGTATATATATTAATTACAGGGCTATGCGAGGAAGGGCTAAACATAAGGATCAAATATAATGGTCAAGAGTTTCATTTGTCATCAATTTTATTGTTATTCATTTTCAAATGTTGGCGAAGTGCAAAAGTATGCGTTGTCACTTTGTTTGCTAATATAAAATTATCGATCAGCAATTTTTTGGCATCTTCAAAGTGAACGTGTATAATCGTCACTGCATTCAGTCTGGTTTGCTTCATTGACGATCGTAAATAAGTCTTCAATCTTCTCAGTGTTGAAAAGGAATGCTCAGCGGTGCAAGCAGAAGACGGTACAACTAATGTTAATCTAATCAACTTCAGCAATTCTGGTAACAATGAGGCAGTTGTAACATTTTCCTGCATAAAATTCGCTACATCCTTCAAGCTGGAAACGGTGACTTTTCTCTGTACTAAAATATCAAGAAACATAGCTCTGTGTAGCGTGAGTTGGTCACCATTGATATCGATTTGGTTATCCCTGTTGTAGAAGGATGCAATTGTTTCTACAGCCACAGTCGCTCCTTCCTCTCGTGTTTTTCCACTCAGAAATAATTCGACTTGGCAGAGAAAAATCAATTCATCAGACTCAAAACGATCAGTTAATGGAGAAAGCACTTGGTTGAAAATTTCAAGATAAATCTTTCGATAATAATGATCTGCCGAATGGAATTCATGAGGATCACATCCTGAGTTGAAACGCTTCGGCATTTTCCTAACGCGTGGAGTGACTAATCACCCCATGTCTTCTTTTTTTTTTATTAAGAATCACCCCATGTCGAGAAAACAAAGGCTCACAGTACCGCTGTGCGATTTTTCGGCTTGCTATGACATAGAGTCGCATCTTACATCTATCTACTAATGAACGATATCCATATTTGTATGAATTTCAACGATTGTAGACCTCTAATTTCGCTTTTCCCCACCCTGGGTGATAAGTCACCCCCAGTGGCATCTAAGAGTTAATTGATAGATTCTTTTTTTTTCGTTATTCAATTAATTTTTTGCTTCTGAATAGAAGCATTACAATCGGTCAATCTTCACTTTCTCTATATATGCTTGTAAACGATATATAATGGTTTGAAACGTAAAAATACGAAGTTTGAGCCTAGTGTCTGTATGTATCATTTTTTTTTCGAAAATCTTCGCTTACAAAATTTAACATAAAACGGACTAAGGTTTGAGAATGAAATCTGAAAAAATTATCCATTATTGGTATTGAGTACATATAGCTGTGGGCACAATTTCAGTGTAATCTGCCCGTAAGTTTCTTAGAAATCGACTTTTTTTGTGTTTTCTTCGATCGCTCATATCTCAGAACCTAATGCATATTTTTTAATTCCTTTTTTATCAAAATATGTGTCTCAACGACATTCAGGGAATGGTGGAACAACATCTAGTAGGTTGCTCACAAGAAATTGGAGATATTTGAATTTTTCTGTTTTTTACAGTTTTCTCTGCTTTTTGCTTTTGTGCGCACGCTAGCGTCCGCAAAAATTGAGATAAAAACTTGAAATTTGGAACGAAGCGTCCTTTTGTTGTGGTGAAGAACCCTACTGAATGGCGATTTGATTGTATCATGAGTTTTCTAGATTTCAATTTTTTTGTTTTCACGGTTTTTATGTTATGTCACGATGAATATTCAACCGCTTTTGTTGTTTTTTATTTCAAAATGTGTGCCTTGACGAGGTCTATGATATGGTTGCAAAATACTAAGTAAATTAGTTCCGGTAATATGAGATATTCCTATTCGTTAACTTTTGACTTTGGTTTTACTTTTTGTGTTTGTTCGCACTCTAGCGTCCGCAAAAATTGTGATAAAAACTTGAAATTTGGAACAGAGGTTCCTTCAATTCGTATTCTTAATTTTCTAGATTTCAATTCTTTCATTTTTACGGTTTTTTCATTACTTCATTTCTCAAAACGTATTCATCCAATTTTTTTCCAAAATATGAGCATTAACGAGATCTATTGACAGGTTGAAAAACATTGAGACAATTACTTTGGGTAATATGAAATATTCCGGTTTTTGCTTCTGTTCATCTAGAAAAAGCTTTTTCAATACTGGAACATTTTCATTTTGAGTGCAATCGGACCATTCGGAAGCTTACCACCAATGAAATTGGGGGCAATAAAAAAAACGGTGACATATTTGACACATTCGAATGGGGGGACCCGAGGACCCCCTGCTTATTTTAATATAACAACGAGTGCCTGATGGAACCCTGGCTACGAGCCTTGGCCGCTCGTTCGCGCAACCTTCCGGCTAAAGCCTCCAGCGAAGCTTGGCGAACGGACAGTGGCCGAAGCTTGATCCGCCGAACCTCGGCGATCCACTAGTAGCCGAGGTATTAGCCGCAGCTCGGCGAGGCGATGATGGCCAAAGTATTGACAGTAACTAGATCTGCCAATGCTTGGTGCACCGATATTGGCCAAATTTCGATTTACCGAGCATCGACCACCTAATAGTGGCCGATATATTAGCCGCATCCGCTAGATCGGCAAACGCTGTTCGGGTATGTGCACAAAAGCGGCGTCATGGTCATCATATACCCGATAGAATATCTGTTTTTTACTTACAAGACAAGACGTTCAGACCTAAAAGAATAATTTGTTTACAATATCATGCGTCCTCATTCTCAGATTTCTTTCCTTCCATAAAAAGATAGATGGTGCGATTAGTTCATTCTGATTAAGCAGTATCATCAGAAGTTAACATAAAAATTGCATTCGATATTAATAATTCATGAAAATTATTGATAATGTTAATTATTACTGAAAAACCTGGAATCGTATGACCGAATTGTCAATATTGAAAATAGTACTGAAAATTTTGGAAAACGATATTGGAAAGGGTTGATACTTTGTTATCGTATGGCTTAAATTGCATTACCATTGGGAGAACGCATTTCGAAAATAAACTATGAAGCATTCCCATATTCTTGGAGTTGGTGGCGGTTGGATTATTGATGAATTTGCCTTGCGTCACCGAACTGAAGCGCTATCAAGAGTCACTCATCAGGATTCAATGATTCACGGTGTTATACGGTCTTACTGAGTCTAGAATCTAGATACCTTCGAATTGATGATTTCGTGATTCAGTGGAATAACTCTGACGGTCGAAATTCCTTGATCGATCATGCAATCAGCTTACAAACACCAAAATAATCCAAAGATGGAATGAAATTATCGCATATTCATTTTTTAAGATAAGCGGGTTTTCATGTTATTCATTTCTGTAATTTCCATGACAGACGTATATTGTTAACTGTTCAATATCAATGAATCTTTAATCTCTCTGATAGATGATTGTTCTAATTGCCCCTAAAAACGAAGCTTGTTTTCTCACTACATGTACATATTTGAAAATAACCATCATCTTTTTCCGTTTTCAATTTTTAGATAGAAAAAAATATTGCAAGGATCCCAAGAATGACAACTCAAATCATAACATGAAATTTCAACTAAGGTGACTCTTAGATAGATTGGAAGGCAACACTATTCGTCATCATTATTCGTACTTTCTTCTTGTTTTATTGCTGTGCTTAAAATACAGATCACCCAGTTTTGTGGAAACTTCGAGCAAAATGGGGCCGGAGGGGGGTGGGGGCAGAGCCAACAGGATTGTTCCAAATATCGCTGTCTATATGCCCAATATTTATCAATGTTATTGTAAAAAGAAGAATATGGATACGGAAAATTTTATAATTTAGAAAGAATGCTGAAATGCCTTATCATAAATGGTGTATGCATTTCTGTTCACTCTGATCAGTGGCAGAATGCATGACGATGCTGTATGACTGAATTGGATCCGAAATGAGATTCCACGCGGGAATGCCTAACTGACAATGACAGTAGTGTCTCTGTGTCCAAAATTGTTGAGGCCCGAGATGTAATCACTCTTATCATATACGGCCATCCTGTCTGCTTCATGTTACGGAGAAGTCCTTAATTATTCTATTCCAGAAACGCGAGACATAGAGATGGATCGAAGCTCTGGTGAGCACACAAACGGAATTCACGATTTAATATTCCTACCGCAATTTCTATGCAGACCTGACATTTCGGATATTATATTCATAGGATGATATTTCTTTTATTTCTCCATATTCCACATAGTTCATTCCAGATTAGCCTATAATTATATGCGGAGTTGTCGCTTGAGAAGTAAACATTACACATTCGAAGTGGAAGTTGAAAAAAATGGTGGGTTGGGCGTGCCCCAATTCACTAACTGAAATTATATGATTACACTGTCAACGTTCAGTGGTAGTGAGGGTTTCAGTAGGTGAAGGTGGCGGCGGAGGGGAATGGTGGCCTAGCTGGTAGGTTTTGGATGATGGAAAGACAATGGTTCTCTGACGAGGGACAACTGGGCCAATCGATATCGCAGCTAGGCGCGCAATGGTGGTGGCGACGGTACCGAAGTTCGTCGAGGGCGGTGAAGTTCGTGGGAGCGGGAGGGTTGGAAACAGATTCGTACGAACGGGGTAGAATCATGCCAGCGTTGAAGATCCGCAGAGTGGCGCTGCTATCGCATCCTTATCCTCGGTGTATTCTTCAACACATCTACAGGTATGGATAGCGTTGCAAGGCATCGCTGACCTGCGCATTCACTATCTCGTCTTGTATATATCAGAAATTCAGGAAGTCAATGTTGTTCACTAAACGGTCAAGTTGTTCGGTATTTAGTTTTAGCGATATACTATCGTCACTTAATTGGTCTTGTTGTTCACCACTAATTCAACTGGGTAGCGAAGTCTGCCAAATATTTGTGACCATTCGCTCTGTGTTTTGACACGTGACTTGACGTCGTCGTTCAGCATCGATGCGCAAACAAACCTGGACTCCGGGCGTCTCTAACCTTAAACCTCTCTAGCCACAAAAATTAATTTCTTGCCTTCCCAAATACTTATACCATATATAAACAACGAAAACCATTACTTGACCGTGCTGTTTACAATTATTGGAGGCATCCGTTAAGGTATCACTACGGTGATGGATGTAGTGATTCCCAATTTAACACCCCTAATGATTCGCAAAGTGAATATAATCTAGAGATACAATCGATTTCACAATATTTCCGAATAATGTCGGCATTACGCCTGAAAAGTCAGTAAGGTCTGATCTAGTTGAGTTAAAGTCTCTAGTGCGATATCAAGCATCATCGTTAGTATTATCGATAACCGCCAAGCCGCTATTGGCCACCGTTTGCTGCATATGGCGTAGACTAAAAGCTTATTGACATTATAGTATATCACGTTAGCATTCTGCATATATATTGGTGTTTCACTTCGTGTTCGAATGTACCCACTAATAATCATCGTAACTTCATAAACCAACATCCTCACTACCACGATGTTTCATCATCAATATTACGCTCAGGAGGATATAGACCGTGTTGGTAAGTATGATTATCAAGTCACTAAAGCATCAATTCACTATGAAGAATGCACATTAGCTGATACTTCGCCATGCATTTTATGGTTGTGAAAACATTGCGACAAATGTGCGCAAGTTCTTATTCACTCATTACGACCATTGACCATTTATTTGTGTACCTGCGGAGTGTGCAATTGGGTTGGGCGGGTGTGAGGAGTATTGAGGCCTTTACGACGTCTCATGTAACGCGTGGTTAGACACACGAGATGACCCGTGGAAATCGTCATTTTACAAAGGATCGGTAACGAACCATTGGGGGGACTTTGTGATACTTGATGCTTTTCTACTGTTATTGCAAATGCCGTCTATCTCTGTTGGCCCACAATAATTTTTCTGATGATCCTCCACGGTCAGTAAAAATTATGTGTTTCATACAATTAAATTTTGATCGTTAATTTTCACATACTTAGCTAATTTCCAAATAAAAGGCCCTACTGACAAAATATTCGTAATGAATGAGTACGGAGAATGAGACCAAATCAATACAGAAATGTCGTAGTGCTAGAAATTCAGCGGTTTCACAGAAGTGGATTCTCAGGCATGAAATGTACTTTGTCCTTTATTTCAGCCCAGTATTGCAGGTTTCAAACATTGCTGTTTCTTCCCACATTTTGTTACTTCTACTTCATTGATGAGTGCTCCTAAAATTACTACCACATATAATAATCGGGTCGGAGCATCAACCGATTTATAGCTATTGTCTGATCTTATTGATTTTTCTTCTTACAATAGAACAAATACAATATAGGTAAACAATGGAAATCACAATCTATACTTTTAACTAGATATGACACTAAGAGAAGCATACTATTTTAGTGAGTGGGCGATAGATTGTGTATATTACTGCTGTCTATTCTCCAAGGAAGAATATAAGATATAAATGGGTTGGAATCCTGACGTGAAATTTGAGGTTGGATAAATGAGAAAAATTCAGAAATTCACGTATCAATCATGTAAAGAATAGAATAATCTACATGCAGACTAGCGACTGCATTTATCCATCAAATGGTCAATCTGCGTGAAAGCTTGAAAATCGGACAGCACTTATGGTTATCCTGATATCATATGGAGAAATCGTTGGGACTGTTAGTTTTGCCACCTTTTTAACTTCCCGATCTTGACGATAGTTATTGTAATGGGTCCGAAAATAGAAATGGGAAATTTCACCTGATTTTCACGTTTTATGACCCTTAGAAACGTTTCCGACCATTTTGGAAGAGATGTTTGTTGACGGACCAAATTATTCAAAATTCAATTATCCAAATTCTCCATACACAAAAATACATGTTTGATGCTATATAATAGCTATTTTTTGCTAACACCCATAGTTAATTGTAATTAACAAAATCAATTGTTTAGATCGCTCTATCGCAAGAATGGTTGGAGATACGAAACAAAGTGTCAAATGACAGTCGTTCCACACGTAAGAGTACACGTTTGATGTTTCATAACTTTTTTTGCTAACAACCGTATTCAATTTTTAAAAACAAATTGAACGGTTTATATCGTTTTCTCACGAGAACAAATAGACACACGAAACGAGGTGTTCGGATTAGAAATGCGAAAGTTATTGCCCATATAAAAGTACGCATTTGATTTTTTTAATGTGTGTGTGAATGTGTGTATGTATGTGTGTTTCCGAAATTTTGATCCTAGGTTTCTCACCAACGAATGAAGCTATCGAGACGTCAATATTGGAATCGGAGCATTTTCATGTAACTTAGAGGGGATTAGATTTTGGGTGGAATTGGTGTAGTATGTATGTTGTTATTAACAATTTTAATTGTTTATCACCTTCTACTGCATAAACTATTAGAGTTAGCGCAAAGTTTATGTAAGAGAAGTTGTTCCCCATATGAAGGTGCGTATTTCATGTAGAATGACTTTTTTCGCAAATTTGCATAATTAAGGAGGTATGACCGTCTCAACAATTATGTCTGTAGTGAGTGAACGAATGAACACAATCTCATGAAGGTCTCAATCGAAGCATTTCCGTTCAGAAGCGAGCAGATTGCATTTTGGATGACATTCGTGGAGTACATATGGAATGTTATGAACAATTGCAATGGTTTATACGGTTCCACTGGGTAAAATATTAAAGTTACCGGAAAACGTATCAAAAGAAAACTATTCCTTATATGAAAATACACATTTTATGTAGAATGACTTTTTTCCATAATTTGCATAATTAAGGGGCTATGGCCGTCTCAACAATTATGTATGTGATAGGTAAATAAATGAACCCAGCGCTGTCATGAAGTTCTCAATCGAAACCTTTCCGTTCAGAATGGAGCGGATTACATTTTGGATGGCATTCGTGCAGTACATGCAATGTTATTAACAATTGCAATTGTTTGTACGATTCCACTGGGTAAAATATTAAAGTTAGCGGGAAACCTATCTCAAGAAAACTATTCTTTATATGAAAATACAAATTTTATGTAGAATGACTTTTTTCTATAATTTGCATAATTAAGGGCCTATGGCCGTCTCAATAATTATGTATGGAATAAGTAAATGAACGAACCCAGCGCTGTGATGAAGTTCTCAATCGAAACCTTTCCGTTCAGAATAGAGCGGATTACATTTTGGATGGCATTCGTGCAGTACATGCAATGTTATTAACAATTGCAATTGTTTATACGATTCCACTGGGTAAAATATTAAAGTTAGGGGGAAACCTCAAGAAAACTATTTCTGATATGAAAATACATCTTTTACGTGAAATGACTTTTTTTTCGCATAATTAAGGAATATGGTCGTCCGAGCAATTTGAAATACGGGAACATTGCATATCACCAGGGTCGTTCCTTATGCAAAAATGCACATTCAGTATGACTTTTTTCAATATAGGTTAAAACATATCGCGCTTTGAACTGGCGAATGAATATGTCGACAATTGCGTAGAGAGGGTAACTAGACGGATGAATTTCAGTTGAATATTTTTATGCGGCTTAAAAATAAAACTAAATCGATCGCGTGCAGTAATTATTAGTCACAAGTTCAATTATTGATATCACTGTTGAGTTTGCTCATCACCATGGTTGCATGCTTATGGTGTGCTGAAATACCGAATCGGGAAGTTTTGTTTGTGCCCCGTATGGGGCACGCACATTTGCACACCACTAGTTTGACTGTTTTTCCAGTTTCTCAATTTTTGATCGTTCAAAAGAAACGTTCAAAGAAGCAAAAATTTCGTGGAATTCCATTTTTCATTTTCAGCGTCATCACAATAACTTCATATTGTTGCATTACCAAGACTTCGAAGAATAAAAGCATGACTTTCATAGTTGGCTGGACGATTACATTCAGCTTAAAATAAAAGCATGAATAATCCCATTTAATTATATAACTCTCAAAGCAAGTGTCAGATGCACTTGATGTCGAAGTTGTAGATTACTATTGTACATTAACTCGAAGGTTTCATTTCATAGACATATCTATCTGATTTCCCAAACTCGGGTCAATTTCCGAAAATACTGAACCTAAGTAGGAGTGAGCGAGATGAGTGGCTGATCGGCAACACTTCTTTAAGCATCGTGAATAGACCTCTAATTTTGTGATATGGTTGCAAAAGATAATATTAACGCTCCGATTTAGGAAAGTTATTGTAATCACCCCAATAATGAAGTGTCTCAGAAATCGAAAATTTTCACTTTTTTCGACGTTTCACATCGTTCTAACAAATTTTAGATGAGCGTTCTGTGTGTGTGTGTGTGTGTGTGTGTGTACCCGTATGTGAGTGATTCTTTGATGAACGGTTCCCGGTAAACGGCTGGATCGATTTATTTCTCCTTTGACACAACACTATCTCTGACTGATGTCCAGTGCGGAAAGGAGTGTCAATGTTGAAAAACAATTCTTTCAATTATTATTAACTTCCCGATTTTTCGGGAAGTTATTGTATGGCCCTCGAAATCGAAATTTTTGTTCCCGCCTAGGAAATGGTGGTTTAAGTATACCAAAATGATCCCCAACAAATTCTGAGACCATATGTTTTTTTTTTTTCTACTCTTGCTCTATTCGTCTTCACCCACGTAACCGCTGTTAGGCATTACTCCATGGGCAATACTACGGACCAGAGTACCCACCCATTGCGGTTGGGGCCGACTTCGCCATTTCAGCTCATCGTATTTCTAATCACAGGGTAAACCTCCAGAAACCCCTCTGATACGCTGGCGAGCGTCTACGATGGAACCCTCCCTCCCCCCCCCCCCCCCCCCCCGCGCGACGGGTCGCGTTCGGTCCCGGCTCAGTCCGTGAGAAAATATTTTTCAGAAAAAATATTTGCAGTGAGCGGGAATCGAACGCGGGACCTTTAGAATAGTAGGCAGACACTCTACCCACTACGCCAAAGCCCCGTCAGAGACCATATATGTGTGTGAGTGTGTGTGTGTGTGTGTGTGTGTGTGTGTGTGTATGTGTGCTAATTTTGATCCTGGATTTCTCACGAACGAATATCACGATCAAAGTTATTAAGATCACAATCGAAGCGTTTCCATGTAACTTAGAGGTGATTAGATTTTGGGTGAAATTGGTGCAGTATATATATTGTTATTAACAATTTGAATTGTTTATAATGTTCTATTGCATACACTATTAGAGTTAGCGTACAATTTATATAAGAAAAGTTGCTCCCCTGTTATTAACAATTTGAATTGTTTATAATCTTCTATTGCATAAACTATCAGAGTTAGCGCAAAATTTATATTAGAAAAGTTGTTCCCCATATAGAAATACGTATTTTATGTAGAATGACTTTTTTCGACAATTTACATAATTAAGGAGGTCTGACCGTCTCAACAATTATGTCTGTAATGAGTGAACGAATGAACACAGCGCTGTCATGACAGTCCCCATCGACGCGTTTCCGTGGAAAATTGAGCGGATTGCACTTTGGATGGGATTCATGCAGTATGTGCAATGTTATTAACGATTTTAATTGTTTATACTGTTCCACTTTGTAAAATATTAAAGTTATCGGGAAACTTCTTCAAACAGAATCATTCCTTATGTGAAAATACACCTTTTATGTACAATGACTTTTTTTCATAATTTGCATAATTAAGGAGGTATCGTTGGCTGAGCAATTCAACATGCGGGAACAATGCATATCAGGGTTGTTCCTTATACAAAAATGCACATTCAATGTGACATTTTTCAACATAGGTTAGAACATATCGCGAGTTGAACTAGAATACACATGGCAAACGGATATGTCGACAATTGCGGGAATGACGTCAAAGAGCGTGATAATTAAGAAAGTACACAGGTAGGAAGGGTAACTATGCGATGAATTCCAGTTGAATATTTGTATGGGGCTTAAAAATCAAACTGAATCGATCGCGTGCAGTAATTATTAGATGCCAGTTCAATTATTAATATCACAGTTGGGTTTGTTCATCACCATGGTTGCGTTCTTATGTTGTGCTGATATACCAAATCGGGAAGTTTTGGTTGTGCCCCGTATGGGGCACACACATTTGCACACCACTAGTCAACAATTTTAATTGTTACTACCGCTGTATCTCAAGAATGATGGCAGATACCAGAAAAATGTTAGATATAGGGGATTTGAGTTTGACCCTCTACGGGTCGAACCAATAACTTCCAGATCGTTCCCCCGTATATGTTATATACAAAATTTCGGTTTGTGTCTCAAATTGTGAACGTTTTAAACTTTTCAAAATTGCCAAATATATGCAATTTTATAATACTTAAAATATAAAGAGATTTTTAAAAAATATATCCTTTCTTGCGATAAGAGATATATAAACAATTCAATTTGTGAAAAACTATGAGTGTTAAAAATAAAATGTCAGAAAATCAAATGTGTACTTTTACGTGCCGAACAACTTCCATTCAACAATTCATTTCGTATCTCTAATTATTATCGTGACCGAGCGACATAAACCATTCAATTTGATAATACCAATTAACTATGGGTGTTGGCAAAAAAAGTCATAAACCATCCAATGTGTATTTTTATGTGTGGAACGACTTCCATTGGACACTTTATTTCGTATCTCGAATTATTCTCACGATGGAGCGATATAAACAATCGATTTGGTTAATAACAATTAACAATGGGTGTGAGCCAATGAAGTCATAAAATATCGAATGCCTATGTTCACGTGTGGAACAACTTTCATTTGACACATTGTTGTGTGTCTCTGACCGTTCTTGCGATATAGCGATCTAAACAATTGAATTTGTTAATAACAATAAACTATGGGTGGAAGCCAGAAAAGTTATATGACATTAAATATGTATTTTTTGTGTGTAGAACAAATTTGATTCAATAATTTTTTTCGTATCTTCAGACGTTCTCATGACGCAGCGACATAAACAATTCATTTGTTAACTAGTGGTGTCCAAATATGTTTGCCCCATACGGGGTACAAACAAAACTTCCCGATTTGGTATTTCGCACAGCATAAGAGCGCAACCATTCTGATGAGGAAACCCAACAGTGATATCAATAATTGAACTTGCGATTAATAATTACTGCACGCGATCGATTTAGTTCGATTTTTAAGCCCCATAAAAATATTCAACTGGAATTCGTCCGCCTAGTTACTCTCTCGACCTCTGTACTTTCCCCCTCTTTGACAGCCTTCCCGCAATCATCGACATATTCATTCACAAACTATATTCTAGTTCAACTCGCGATATGGTCTATCCTATATTGAAAAAAGTTATACTGAATGTGCGTTGTTGTATAAGGAACAACCCTGCTGATATGCATTGTTCCCGGATTTCACATTGCTCAGACAAACCATACCTCTTTAATTATGCAAAAAAAGCCATGTGTGTCAGCTCCGACGCGCGACTGGAGTTTACTCCTTCAGAATAATTACCTGGGAATATATATAATACGCGGTTGGGAGGGTAAATGAACTGAAATCCATGAAAGTATATACTTTCAGTCATATCTATTTATATTTATTAACTTCCCGATAGGGAAGTTATAGTAATCACCCGAAATCCAAATCTTTCATTTCGGCCTGTAACCGGGGTTTTAAGTATGCCAAAATGATGCCCAACAAATTCTGAGTCAATGTGTGTGTGTGTGTGTGTTTTTTTTAAGAAAAGAAAAAAAGAGAAAGAAGGAAGCCAACCGCCTTCCACACGCTTCCTTCTTTTTCTTTCCTTCCTCTTTTTCATACTTTTCCTTTATTAAACAAACTCACAAAATTAACAAATAAAAATATTAAGTGCAAAGGACAATACCCCTTGTCACATACAATACAGTTCGATTTGTCTCCACACCACGACGGAACATCTGCTGAGCAATACTTCGTTGTGCAGGGGTACGATAGCCGTGGCTTCTTCGGTAGAGAATCCTTTCCGGTCTTCTACGGCAAGACCATCCTCCGTTTACTCTGGTTTTTTCCGTAGCAGCTCCTCGCGGCGCAACTCCGTCAGAACCTCCATTGCAAACAGGCTGGTCGCCTTCCATGCTGCCTCTGATGACAGCATGACTTCCACAAGATTTCCAACGTTTATGGGTTTGCCTGCAGTAGTTTCCCATATACATCATTGCACATCGAAACGCGGACATGCGAAGAAAACATGTTCCGCATTCTCCTGAATTCTGTGACACGTTCGACAATCCGGGCAATTTTCATGCTTAAATTTGAGAAGATATTCCCGAAAGCATCCGTGGCCTGAGAGCCCAAACATCCACCTTCGGTATAAACCGATGAGTCCACCGACCTTTGCTCGAGGCATCCCACTGTACCTGCCATCGCTTAATGCTGAGGCTTCGTTCTTCTCTCCTAAGTTCCACCGAGCTCAGCTTAGTTGATTTTCTGCGGGTGTAGAGGCACCTACGCTCCTCCGCTAAAACTTCTAGCGGTAGCATCCCAGCAATGACACACACAGCATCGTTAGACACTGTCCAGTATGCGCTAGCCACTTTAAGGGCACTCAACCTGTAGACTGGAACAATTTGACGTCGTGCTCTTTGACTTCGTAATGCGTCAGTCCAGATAGGGATACCATATGTTAATACAGACGTGACAACTGACGATAACAAGAGCCTTCCCTTTTGTTTTGGCCCTCCAATGATTGGCATAAGTCTGGCAAGGGCAGTCTTCACCGCACCTGCTTTACTGCTTGCATCTTGGGCTTGCTGTCTAAAACTAAGTCGAGCATCAATCATAATTCCCAGGTACCGTATGTAGGGCTGGGAAGTTATTTCCTACTCATCGACTTGCAGCGTAATTGTTTCCAATTTCTTTCGGCTCGTGATGAGTAGTGCTTCAGGCTTATGCTCCGCAAGTTGTAAACCAATCGAGTCCATCCATTGTCGTATCTTGTTAAAAACATTCTCGAAAATAAGCTGGAGCATGGAAAGGTATTTTTTCACGATGATCATGGCCACATCATTCGCAAAAGCTACGAGCTTTGCCCCCGCCGGCAATTCCAGTTTGAGCAGTTCGTCATATACGATGGTCCACAGAAGGGGCCCCAAGAGCCTTGAGGTACACCCCCAGTCACCTTATATGTTTTGGGACCTACCTGTGTGTCATATCTGAGTACTCTGTCGGTACAGTAATTGCCTACCATCTTTTGTAAATATCCCGGTACTTGCAGCTTCGACAATGCCGCCAGGATGGAATCCCACCGGTATTGAAATTCTCAAGGTCGCAGTCGAAATGTCCCCATGCACAATCGAGGGGATTAGATTTTGGATCAAGTTGATGCAGTATATATATTGTTATTAACAATTTCTGTTGTTTATAACGTTCTACTGCCTAAACTATCAGCTAAGTTAGCGAAAAATTTCTGTAAGAAAAGTTATTTCCCATGCAACAATACATATTTTTTGTTTTATGACTTTTTTCCTAATTTGTATAATTAAGAAGGTATGGGCGTCTCAAAAATTATGTATGTAATGAAAGAATGAAGCCATGCAGGTCATTAGGGCCTGAATCGGAGTGGTCTAATGTAAGTCGGAGAGGATTAGATTTTGGATGCAATTGACCGTGTATATATATTGTTATAAACAATTCCAATTGTTTATAACGTTCTATTGCGACAATTGTATCCTCTGGCGGAATGAGCACTCAACAATAGTTGTTCCGCATGCAAAAATACACATTTTATGTTAAATGACTTTTTTCCATAATTCGCATATTTAAGGAGGTATGGCCGTTTAAAAAATTACGTACATCATACGAGAACAAAGAACGTAGCTGTTCATAACTTCTCAATGAACCAATGAAAAAACCAAATCATTATGTTCTTTTTTTCGAATGATACTTCTAGCTTGTGTATAAAACTAGTGTAATTCAATTTTTCAATTGCTAGAATTGAACTCGGATTTTTGATATCGCTGTTGCGTTTGCTCATCACCATGGTTGCGTTCTCATGCTGTGCTTAAATATCAAATCGGGAAGTTTCGTTTGTGCCCTGCATGGGGCACACACATTTGTACACCACTAGTTCCCTTTACTATTAGCATTAACATTATCAACTTTCTAAAGATCATCATCGTTATTAAATACTGTGCCAATCGGTTTGTGAAAACTAAAGTACGATACGTGAACATCGGAAGTTACATGAGTTACAAATCGTGAAAGTTCCTTGAGGGCTGGTTACAAAAGTGCTAACAGAAAAATTCGAGGATATATCTTCAGAGGCACAAATGTCAAATCTTACTCTGGCAGAGCCCCAGGCGGGAAGTGCCAAGCCTTGAAAATGGGACCAAGCTTGGTAGAAGCTAGGATTGCCTAGCCTTGACATGCTTAGCTCGGATCAAGGTCGATCCCATCGCTAGGCCTAGGTAAATCCAAGCTTGGCGATACCAGGTGATTCCGAGCTTGGAATCCAAGCCTGTGCCAAGCATGATCCAAGCTTAGTTTCCAAGTTTGACCTCAGAATGCTTAACCAAGCTTGGCCGGTCATAGGTTACCAAGGTAAGTCCAAGCTTGGAAATACCAGGCAATTTCAGACTTCGAATCCAAGCCTGTGCCAAGCATGGTCCAAACTTAGTTCCCTAGTTTAACCTCAAAATGCTTAACCAAGCTTGGCCGGATATAGGTTACCAAGTGGTACCATTCGAAGCCAAGCTTGAAGTCCAAGGGTGGTCCAAGCACGGTCCGATCTTGCTTTCCAACCTTGAACTCAGAACGTTAAACCGAGCTTGGCCGTGCATAGCTTACCTGGGTAAGCCCAAGCTTGGTAGTGCAATACCCATTTACCACACTCCGGTCCATCTCAGTACGGCCAACCAATAGGCAGACTTGATCAGGCCATGGAGGGGATTGAGTGGCTTTCCAGTCACGCAAGGAGGGGTACGCCATGTCACAGTCTCCCGTAGAAGGTACACACAGTCACACACATATGATTTCCCGCGCGTTCGGCCGCCGTTTTGAAGCTATTGACGTTGCATCACAGATTACATTGTGTATCAAGGGTAATAACCCTTTTATTATTCACGAGTTGAACCCGTAGTGACTTTCAGTGAATTAGTTTTAACGTAAGCAAAAATGCGTAAAGTGTTGTCTTTCAAGGACGAAATTCCAATCATTTTCATAATTATAATCATGTACCGGGTGAAAAAATCTTAAATGTGAGATTTTGTGATGTCTTTAACCTAGAAAATACTGACTGATAAATAGTGTTATAGGATGAGTGATTTTGGGGAGGAAGCCTACTTCAATGTGCAATTTAATTCCGAATACACCGGATTATCCTAGGGTGTTGGAATCGTGAATTTGACGTAGATGAGCAAATCTAAAGGTGAACGGTGTACACTAAAATGCAAATTTCCTTCTCCAGGAGAATATTGGGAGATGGAAAAAAATTTACATCGGCAGGTGGGACCCAAATCTAGCTGGGATGAATTTAATGTCCACAAAATGTACCGGAACCGATATTGGGGGATATTGACGAAAAACTTGGGCCGAGTTTGCTTCCCAAGCTTGAGCGGAGCTTTCTATCAGAGTTTCGGTCGAGCTTTCGTTCCGAGTTTGGGCGGAGCTTAGTTTCCGAGTTTGCGTGGAGCTTAGTTGCCGAGCTTGGGCCGTGCTTATTTTCTAAACCCTTTTATTTCTCAGTTTTTGTTAAACAGTAAGAAATTAGTGACGCAGAAATTAGTACATAACCTACCTGGTAACTGCACCCACTTGTTTTTCTGATTTCTGTTCATCATCACTTGAATTATTTTCTTGCATATTTTACACTATTTCATTAACTTTTGTCACTAACTTTATTCACTTCCTCAGTATAAATATAAAGAGATACCAGAATAGGTCCCCACATGAAAATAAAACACTAAAGTTCTGAACGTTCATAATGTAACTGTTGACATTCCATACATATATTGAAATCAGCGTAACCTTCCCCGTGAGAACGTTCGCGCATCACAGTCTGAGTTGCGCAAATACGGTGCGCAGAAGACAATTTAACGACTTCACTTTTAGTTAACACTCGATTTCACTGCTCACCTTTTTTTCGTACCACGGACTATAAATCAATTCTACCGGAGTAAACTCCAATAATGGAACAAAGTTATTGCACATAAAGGGTGTATTCGCACCTAGGTAGGTCATATAAGGAATAAGGATTTTTAGTCAGTGGAACAGTATAAACAATTACAATTGTTAATAACATTGAGACCTCGATGGCTTCGATTGGTGGATCCATCCGTGAGAAATCGTTGACCAAAATGTAGGGCACATATATACAAACATACACACGCACAGACACAGACACCGACTCAGAATTGTTCGGGGTCACACAGCAAACATATCGCTCAAAATGGTTGGAAACGCTTCTAGGGGTCATGAAACGTGG
This sequence comes from Asobara japonica, assembly GCA_026005395.1. Lineage (NCBI taxonomy): Eukaryota > Metazoa > Arthropoda > Insecta > Hymenoptera > Braconidae > Asobara > Asobara japonica. Next base: position 343,300 of record BQMI01000491.1, on the reverse strand, counting down.
AGATCAAGTTTCCAATGTCGATTTTCCGACCCATAACAATAACTACCCTAAAATCGGGAAGCTCACTAGTAGTGTGCAAATGTGTGTGCCCCATACCGGGCACAAACAGAAGTTCCCGATTTGGTATTTCAGTACAGCATAAACACACATTCATTATGATGACCAAACTCAACAGTGATATCAATAATTGAAATTACGACTAATAATTACTGCACACTATCACTTTAGTTCGATTTTTAAGCCCATAAAACTATTCAACTGGTTACCCTATCCAACTCTGTATTGACTTAGTTATCCCGCTCTTCGATATTTTTCCAGCTATTGTCTACATATTCACTCGCCTAAGTTATTCTAGTTTAACTCGCGATCTGTTCCAACCTATATTCAACCAACGCATATATAATGTGCATTTCTGTATGAGGAACAATCCGTGTCATATGCATTGTGCCCATCTTTCAAATTGCTCAGACGTCCATGCCTCCTTAATTATGCAAATTATGGAAAAAAGTCACGACATATAGGAGGTGTATTTTCATATAAGGAATAATTTGCTTTTAAGAAGTTTCCCGATAACTTTAATATTTTCCCCGGTGGAATAGTATAAACAATTACAATTGTTAATAACATTGCATATATTGCACGAATCCCATCCAAAGTGTAATCCGCTCGATTTTGCATGGAAACGCTTCGATTGGGACCATTATGACTGCGTTGAGTTCATTCGTTCACTCATTATAGACAGAATTGTTGAGACGGTCATTACTCCTTAAGTCATTCCATATAAAATACGTATTTTTATCGGGGGAACAACTTTTCTCACATAAATTTTACGCTAACTCTAATAGTTTATGCAATAGAACATTATCAACAATAGAAATTGTTAATAACAATATATATACTGCACCCATTGCATCCAAAACCAATCAGCTCTAGGTTACATGAAAACGCTTTGATTCGGACCTCAATAATCTCGGTGGCAGCATCGCTAGTAGCCATTGGATATGATTTTGCGGCGTTCAGCCCCACGGCGATCATCCAAGTCTGCCACCACCGCGCTGAACCGCACAGGGCGCGCGGCGTTGGACGGCTTGACGTCCGCCGCGGTGAATGGCGGGCCTGCCGGCGCAACGCTACATGCGCATGCTCGTGTGCATTTAGTCGTTGAGGTTAGGTCCATTCGTTGATAGGCATGTGTATCAACACCAGAAAACAAAAATTGCAAAGAGAAAAGATAATAACAATAAAGTGGAGTCCAAGAAATTGGAGACATCAGATTGACAAAATCTATGCGTTCACTTATATTAAGAATTTATTCATAAAAAAAACAATCTTGTCATTACATTTAAAAATAAAATTTTATTCTTGTTTTCATTGTGAATAATGTAGTTATAATTTTAAAAATAGAACACAGGAATACACTTCTTTACTCAATGAACAAAAAAGTTGATAAATCACCGATGAAATTTTTTCACTCATCCTTTTTTTCCAATTAAATTTGTGGGAGCAAATTTTAGCATTATTACCATTATAAATATTACTTTTTGACCTAAAATTGAAGAAAATTTAATGACGAAAACATAGCGGAATATTCCGTGAATTACCATACAATTGCAGTTGAATGAAAGTAAATGTTCACCCTTTTCCCCACTCCGCCCTGACTAACGCTTTTTTCATTGAATACACATTACATATTGCACACTTCATCACTAAATGGAAGTTGAACATAAAAACGGGTTATGATTTAGATTTGGAGGTTAGAAACCACTGGTTCCACTGTGCCGTGCGTCAGCACCGCGGTATGGCCTAGCAGCGACACTACTGAAGTACCTAGGCGCCGTGAGAGAAGCGCAAGGCAGAGCAGGGGCGGTTCTCATAGTGAGACTCGCTGCGGTGCCCAGTGCCGCTGCGCAAGATCGCGGCGGGGCCCATGCGGCGTTAAATGTCTACTAGGGATTCCTTCGTGAGAAACTTAGACTCGAAATTCGACGACAAACGTACATACAGCCACACACACACATACTTTGACGACGGGGCTTTGGTGTAGTGGGTAGAGTGTCTGCCTACTATTCTAAAGGTCCCGCGTTCGATTCCCGCTCACTGCAAATATTTTTTCTGAATGGCATGAACATTCCGTGTCTGCTATCGGCGGTATCCATGAAGTGAGACCGTGAGCCGGGACCGAACGCGACCCGTCGCGCGGGGGGGGGGGGGGGGGGGAGGGAGGGTTCCATCGTAGACGTCCGCCATCGTATCACAGGGGTTTCTGGAGGTTTACCCTGTGATTAGAAATACGATGAGCTGAAATGGCGAAGTCGGCCCCAGCCGCAATGGGTGGGTACTCTGATCCGTAGTATTGCCCATGAAGTAATGCTTACCAGCGGTTACGTGGGTGAATACGAATAGAGAAAGAGTAGAAAAAAAAAACACATACTTTGACTCAGAATTTCTTTGGTCTCATTTTGGTATACTTAAAACACCAGTCACAGGACGAAACAAAAAACTTCCATTTCGAGGTGATTACTATATCTTCCCGAACATCGGGAATTTAATTAACGTTGTTCCCCTCATGAAACTACATGTTTCATGTCGTATTACTTTTTTTCCTAGGCATCATACTTTACGACGTATCGATAAAAATCGTAATAATCTTACGACTTCATACGTGTATCATCACACACACAGACACACTATCAGGAAGTTATTGATGCGACCCGTCTAGGGTCACACTCACGTCCCATTCATTTCTTAAATTAATCACTGTCATTCCATGCCACTGACTATTTAAGTGAGCGAAACTTGGTGGATAATGTTCCATGGAGGTCCATTATCATGTTTGCAGAAAAGTTGATTCTCGAGCTTGATAAAAATACTTCATTCTAATCTCCAACTGAGATTAATCTAATCTTCGATACAGACTATCTCCTGAGCCAGGGATTGCTCTGAATTCAGATCAATCTTAATCCCTCTCTCAATTTCCACTTTTGAAGATATGAGTCACAAACGCCAATACAACGTATATATTGGGATAATGAATACACATAATGCTTTGCCTTCAAGTTTCCGTATAACCATATGCCTCAACTCTTCACGACACGTCTACATTTGGAATATATGCAGTTCACGATGTGTGCATAGGAGGTGCAATAGAAGACAAATATCCAAGCAGTACATGAGGCAGTACCACAGTTTCACTGCTTCTGCTTCACTTTACCAATGTAAACAGCAACCGAACCATTACCCGATGAATAATTTCTCAATACACCACAAAAAACGCGTAATTTTCAGCTTAACATACTGCATATACTTGTCTCAACTTCACTGCTAAACATAATCGAAAGAATTGAATGCAACAAAATGAAAATGAAAGCAGAGGGTACAAACCAACGAGTAAATGCAATAGGGGAATAGATGGTTAGTGAAGGGGAGTAGTATATTGTTCGTCTCAGCCCAATACGTTCGTTGCCGAGAAGCATTGTGCTTTACGCCAGCAGCTCGTAAGCAAATTAGAATGGTGCACGTGGCTCGCATAAGTCGCGTATGCGACTCTACATATCTTCCACGTGGAGTTAGTGTGAGTGTAGTTTAGATTTGTCTGCGGCATCAACCCCGTCTCCACCTCATGCACAAGCCCCATTCCTGCCTTGTAGACCGCCCGCATAGTCCAACCAAACACTATATATATATATATGAAACCGGACTGATTCCTCCTCGCTGTGTTTGCCCAGGAGGCACGGAGCCATCGGCAATTACGACGCTTTATTGCGTATCGTCCATGGAATTAATGCAATTCGCAGGAGAGGTCTCCAATGCCGTACAACTTCCCCATACACACGAATATCCTTCTCCCCTCAATCTTTATTCTTTGTTTTAAAAAAGTGAACCCCTATCTGGCCACAGTTGAAGAGGGACTCAGCTGCGTTGACCCTCCAGTGCGGAACATTTGATTCTAGTTACTCTTAATGGGGTAAATAACCCAGGTGAGGCTCTGCTGAACTCCTGGAAGGAATTACAAGAATTGAATAAATCTAGAATTCGGCAATTCGTAAAAACTGAAGTCATGTACTTTGGTAGGTTGTATGGCAATTGCTATGGTAGTTAGTCTCGACAGGTGATGCCACTCGTTCTTCCCATATAAGTGTAAGTAAGCAGATGTACGTGATAAAATTGCTAAATGTTAAGAAGCCAATATCACACGGATATCCGTCATTTTTGCACTAATATGACCCCATTATGCAACTAAATCCATTGATTAAAAGGTAAAGGCTGTGCCCCGCAATAGTTTTTTCCATTTTCATAAAAAACATTGAAAATATGCCGGTCCTTCGCAAGCTAAAATATTCCAATATTCGATGTTTAAATGTACTTAAACTTGACTATCCTCGACAACTAAACCATTTGTTGTTGAGAAAATCACGAATGTCTTAAGGTATAAAACAGCAACTTGGCATCGCACTCGGTTCCAATATTGACTATTGTTCTTTTCACAATAATGGTATGCCATTTTCACAATAGTCAATATTGAAACGGAGTGCGATGCCAAGTTGCTGTTTTATACCTTAAGACAGTACGATACCAAGCGGAATGAGATGATACAATATACATCTCATGTAGGTTTGGGACACAATTCAGATCTCTTTTGACTCTAGCTTGAATGAAGAAGATGAAAAATTCCAGGGTTCGGGCAGCTGCTTCACCTCATGTAGGGTTTACCGATGTGAATAATATGGTCGATCATTGGGCTTTGATCTAGTCGCCATCTCATTTTATGGCCGAACATTGGGCCGAGCGGTGGATGCCAATTATTCATACCTGATTGACGCACCGATCATCGGGCCTCAGAACACTTATCGATTATCAGCACCTCAGATAAGGGCCGAACATTGGGCCTAACCCGTGCGGAAAAAGATATATCCCGAAGATATATCTCGGATAGAGCATTTTTGGCCGACGATATATTTCATATATATCTTACTTATAATGAAAATATATAGTTTATATGACCGCATGGATATCTACATGTAGATGTACCCTAGATATATCTCATACAGAGTATTTTTGGCCGAAAATATATCCGTATATTAGACATATATATCTCCGTTAATATATTTTTTCCGTGAGGGAAACGCACTTGCCGATCATCGGTGGTCAGTTCAATGGCTTACATACGCCAATATCTCTAAATCTATTACTGTTGATTTTATTTATTAACTTCCCGATAGGGACGTTATAGTAATCATCCCGAAATCGAACTTTTTCGTTTCGGCCTGTAACTAGTGCTTTAAGTATACCAAAGGATCCCCAACGAATTCTGAACAAATGTCTGTGTGTGTGTGTCTGTATGTGTGTGCACAAAAGTTTCATCCTAGGTTTCTCGCGAACGAATGAAGCTATTGAGGTTTTCAAGGTCGCAATCGAAACATCTCCATGCAGAATCGAGGGGATTAGATTTTGGATCAAATTGATGCACCATATAGATGTTTATTAACAATTTCAATTATTTATAACCTTCTACTGCCTAAACCATCAAAGTTAGCGAAAAATTTCTGAGAGAAAAGTTATTCCTCATGCAACAGTACACATTTTATGTAATATAACATTTTTTCCTAGTTTGCATAATTAAGGAGGTATGGGCGTTTGAAAAATTATGTATCTAATAAATGAAAGACTGAAGCCATGCCGGCCATTAGGGTCTGAATCAGAGTGTTCTAATGTAACTCGGAGAGGATTAGATTTTGAATGCAATTGAACGTATATAGGGGAGGGCCGGGCAAAATGGAACAGCGGGGCAAAACGGAACGGGGGGGCAAAATGGAACGCAGGGCAAAATGGAATACTACGGAAACGCTCTCTCGAGTAGGATAGAAGACTTTTAACACTATTTAATCTGAAAAAATAGTTTTAATACAAAAATTGTCCAACATAATTAATGAGTTTATTGAACCCTGATTGAACTGTGATTATTGAACGCTTCACTAGGGGTGTTTTCTGCTTCTTCTGGGCCTTCCTCTGGGTTTAGGATTCTCCTTCTTCTCAATTAAACCATCAATATACTCTTTTCTTGTGAGAACTTCTGCTCGACCTCGAGCTTGACCTCTACGAGTAGTTGGATTGTCTACATATTTAATAGATTTAATATCCTCTGGATGATGGACAAAAGCTCCTCTGCTAGATGTGCTCGATTGAGGTTCAGCTTCACGTTGAATTAGCCTTAACCTCATTGATAACGGCAGATCATCCAGTTCTGATGATTGGAAACGTTCAGGTGGACTGACATCTCTTGGTGAGATTGTGGAATAGAAACGTTCAGGTGGACTGAAATCTCTTGGTGCGATTAGAGATTGGGAACGTGTAGGCGAGATTGGTGAATGGAAACGTTCAGGTGGACTCCATTCTCTTGGTGAGATTGGGGATTGGGAACCTGTAAGCGAGATTGGTGAATGGAAACGTTCAGGTGGACTCCATTCTCTTGGTGAGATTGGTGATGGAAGTCTGTCCTCAGCTGGTCTCGACTGAGAGAAAATTCTCATCCTCTTCCTGAGGGGCTCGTCTGATACCACGACAATTCCCTTGGTGTTTCTTACTGAGGCGGTTGATTCTGGGGGATGGGAATGAGGCAACCGATCATACACTTGCTCACCTGCAGAATTATCAGAAGTGTATTGCTTATCCAGTGACGGTGCTTTTGGAAATGTAAAGTTCAGAGGTTGCGACAATACGTCTCCAGCATCATTCGGCTCATCGGCTTCATAGGTATCTCCAGCAGAGTTTGCATCACCAGACTGTGTATTTTGAGCAGTGTCTAGGTTCAAAGGTGGGAAGCCATGAACTGAGAGTCCGCTTAGAGATTGCGACAATTTTTCTCCAGCATCATTGGGCTCATCATCGTCCTGGTCATCTCCCCTAATACTCAGGTGGTCAAACTGTCCATTCTCATCACCTGCAACATCCTCATCAGACGAAGAAAGACAATAAACTCGTCGATGACTGGCCCGCGGCCTAAGTAGTTCGGTGGACTCATCTGATGATGAATCTTCAGAGAGCTGATGACTATTGGCTGGCCGAAAACCAGAGCCATCCCAGTAGGCTTCATTCCTCCAGTAGGGGGTTGGGATATCAGACTCTGATCCATTGTCCTCGCCATCCTCAGCGTTCCTCTCTTTCTCCACGTTCTCAGCGTTCGCCTCATTCTCTGGATGTTTTTGACCTCTGGCTACCCCTGGAGCATCCCTGACTCCACCTAGTGGCTCTCCTGCGAGGAAATTGTCATCGGTGAAAATATTCCTGTTCAATGGGAAAATCCCACATGCTCTGAAACCACTGATAGCATTACGCTGAATTGATGCTCGCTGAAGAGCCTCTCCAAACAACTCTGCAATTTGTTGGTGACATACAATTCTTGGGGCATGTGAGCGGAGCCAGATGACAACAGCATTCGCATAGGCTGTTTGCAATGGACGCATGCACGTAACGTCTAATGGTTGCAGTCGGTGAGTGCAGTGCGGTGGAAGACAAATGATAATTACACCGTTAGTAGCAGCATATTGAAGTACCTCCAGGTTGTATTTATGTGATGGATGACCATCACATATCAATCCCACCGGATCATCGACTGATGCCCTAGCAAAACCCACAAACTTTTTGAACCAAATATAAAAGGTTTCTTTGTCTATCCAGCCCTTGGGCGTCCTGACGAATGTGCTGCCTTGCGGTGCGCCAACTGTGTAGTCATTGGGAATAGCAGCATTTTTATTCCCTGGATAAACAAACATGGGAGGCATATGTTCCCCCGCTGCTGAAACACACATCTCAACTGTGACGAGCTGACCTCTTTCAGCTGAAGTCCTTGTTCCCACTTGTTTCTTGCCTTTTCTGCCAATGATTTTTGGCAGGCATTTTGGCACAGTCAGCATCCCAACTTCATCAACATTCCAAAGCCGATCTGCCCCGAAATTATACTTCTCCATTATCTCCTCAAACACATCAAAAAATTCACCGACCTTTTCTCGACTGAACCCCTTGGCTCGAGCAGCAGACGTTGCTTCCGGCTTGCGTATTGATAACAGTTTCCCTCTTTTCATGAATCCTCTCAACCAATCTGGACCGGCCCTCTGCTTCTCCTGATTAAATGGGTGTTTGATTTGATTATTCTTGGCCAATTCATATCCAAGTTCCCTTATTTCCCCAGGTGTGAGCTCATACAGGCGATTCTCCATGCAAAGCAAATAACTAGTCAATTTCTTCTCTTGCTCTTCAGTAAAGACTGGTTTGAAGTGTCCCAACTCTGAAAAAAAAACAAACCATAATGAATTAATTCTCGGCAGGTTTCATGATAGGCATAGTATTATCAAGACTTTCAAAGTGGAAAGACAAAGTTTCATTATCCATCATATTAAAATTCTATAAAAATACCAGGGAAAGTTACATTAAAACCGGACTAAAAACGTCACCAACGATATCTAGCAGGCTAAAAACGCCACAAGTGCCTGGCAACATCCAGAAGACAACGAGTGAATCCACGAGGATAACACCAGCAGATAAGAGGACTCCAAGACACTGAGGTTCTTCCACTATTTCTATAAAATTCCATGAGCAGTTCTATTGTCACTCTTCCAATTATTTCATACTTCTGTCAATGAGAAACTGTCTTCTCAGTGGGAAAAATTGACGATTTGCGTGGAAGGAAAAAATTAATATGGGAGCATATTTTGAAGAAACAATCAGAACAATATGAGAACAATGGACTTACCTTTTTTTACAGCATTTGCTATGGATCCATCCTCCTGGTACTTCTTGGTACGGCTGAATAAAGTGGTTGCTGGAACTCCATATCGTTTTGCAGCTTGCCGAAAACTCAATGTGTTTGCATTTACATCTTCAATAGCTTGTTGCATTGAATCGGATTGCCGCGATTGACGATCCGTTGTTCTTCGATATTTGCCAACCATTCTGCTAGCTTAGACGAAAAACATTTTTTTAATTAAAATAACCCTGCATTCACTGCAGATATTTACCGAAACAAGATTATAAATATCTCAGTTTTCAGCAAAATTCGACAAAAATACTTAGCTGATTGAGATGTCACACGAGCACTGATCTTCAACACACGACAATGTCGAACAAAGACTGGTTGTAATTTCTCCAAAAACATTGTTTTGATGTTATGCTCATTTCAATTAATTTAGCTAGCCCGCCACCTCCCATTAGTGTGGTGCGCCGCCGCGGTCCAAGTCTAACGCGGTAGTATGCGGTATTCAAACACAACAATTACCGTTGTTATTTTGTATTTTTTTTTCAATACAATAGAGTATGTGATTGATCTTTCACACCGCGAATCTATTTATACCATTCATTTTCATTCCTCCCAAATTGGAAATCAGAAATGAAAACAATATGAAGAAAACCTTGGAAAAATGCGTAATGTAACCTCAACATGTCATTTTCAGACGGTTTTTTTATTTTCAGAGACTTAGAAAGACAAACACCCTCTTTTTAAGTGCCTGGAAAAAATGTGTGAAAATAGACAAAGTGTCTGGAAAAAGGTGTTTTTCCCCTAACTGTCTGAAAAACAAAAAGTGTTGCATATTCATTCCTGAGTTGTTTGCGCTAGTGTTCCATTTTGCCCCCCCGTTGCGTTTTGCCCCGCTGTTCCATTTTGCCCGGCCCTCCCCTATATATTGTTATAAACAATTCCAATTGTTTATAACGCTCTATGGCGAAAATTGTATCAGCTAGCGGAATGATCCCTGAACAATAGTTGTTCCGCATGCAAAAATACACATTTTATGTTTAATGACTTTTTTCCGTAATTCGCATATTTAAGGAGGTATGGCCGTTTAAACAATTACGTACGAGAAGAAAGAACGTAGCTGTTCATAACTTCTCGATGAATCAATGACAAAACCGGATTATTATGTCCTTTTTTCGAATGATACAGGTAAGCTTGCGTATAAAACTAGTGTAATTCAATTTTTCAATTGCTAGAATTGAACTCGGATTTTTGATATCGTCGTTGCGTTTGCTCATCACCATGGTTGCGTTCTCATGCAGTGCTTAAATACCAAATCGGGAAGTTTTGTTTGTGCTCTGCATGGGGCACACACATTTGTACACCACTAGTTATTAATGATTTGCATTATTTTTTTGCTTCCGAATGGAAGCATTGCAATCGGTCAATTTTGAATTTTGCTAATTATGCTTGTAAATGATATATAATCGTTTGAAACGTAAAAATACGAAGTTTGAGCATAGTGTCTGTATGTATCAATTTTTTTCAAAAATCTTCACTTACAAAATTTAACATAAAAAGGACTAAATTTTGAGAATAAAATCTGAAAAAATTGTCAGTTATTGGTATTGAATGCATCTACCTGTGAGCGCAAGTTCGTTGAAATCGGCCCGTAAGTTTCTTCGAAATCGCTTTTTTCGTTTTTTCCTCCGATGGTTCATATCTCAGAAAATAATGAATATTTTAAAATTTTGTTTTCAAAATGTGCATCTCAACTAAATCTAGGGAATGTTGGAAGACCATGTAGTAGGTTCCTTACAAGAAATTGGAGATATTTCAATTTTTCTGTTTTTTCTGCTTTCTGCCTTTGTACGCACTCTAGCGTCCCCAAAAATTGATATAAAAACTTAAAATTTGAAGCAAAGATTCCTTTTATTATAGTGAAGAACGCTGTTAAACAGCGATTTGATCGTATGATTAGTTTTCCTGATTTTACTTTGTTCATTTTCACGGTTTTTATTTTATTTCTCGATAATTATTGAACCGATTTTGTTGTTTTTTTTTCAAAATGTGTGCCTTAACGAGATCTATGATATAGTTGCAAAACATTGAGTCTATTGGTTTGGGTAATATGAGATATTCCTATTTTTCAATTTTTTACTTTGATTGTCCTTTTTGTGTTTATTCGCACTCTAGAGTTCGCAAAAATTGAGAGAAACACTTGAAATTCGAAACAGAGGTTCCTTTTGTTATGACGAAGAACCGTCATAACATATTCAATGGCGCATCATTAATTTTCTAGATTTCAATTTTTTCATATTTACGGTTCTTTTATTACTTCATTCTCGATAACTATTCATCCCATTTTATTTCCAAAATATGAGCCTTAATAAGATCTATGAACTGGCTGAACAACATTTAGTCAATTACTTTGGGTAATATGAGATATTCCTGTTTTTTTCCGCTCGTCTCGACAAAGGTCTTTCAGTACAGGAACATTTTGATTTTGTGTGTAATCGGACCATTCGGAAGCTTACCACCAATGAAATTGGGGCAAATAAACAAAAACGGTGACATATTTGACACAGTCGAATGGGGGACCCGAGGACCGCCGGCTTGTTTTTAACTGTGAAGAACTTTGAAAAGTGCCAAAGAATTACGAAATTCCTAAAATTTTAACATTATGAACGGTATATATGAAGTCCTTTCCTTTCACACGACTGCATACTCTATTTTCTTCATTCTCCAGTGATGGCGGACATGTACGGAACTATTATTGATTTAAATTATCTTGAGAAGATCCACCAAATAACGAGGATCTATATTCTAAGAAATGGCAAGAACAGTTAACAATATCATTTTATGAGTGTTGACTCAACTATCATGTTTCACGGACGCATTTCGACCGCTTTCTATTAAATATAAATTGTAACGTACTGGGCCTAAACTACAGTACAGTGAATTGAAAAAAAACAATCGTTAAAGTTCTGACACTAAAGTGTCGAGCTCCAAAATTAAGGAAAAATAACTTCTAAAGGACCTTATAATTTAGGGAAGAACAGGGGGGTGAGGGTGGGAGCAAGATTTAGGGAAAGGCGGGGATAATTGGTTGGTTAGCGGGATCAATTTGATTTTTTTGACAATATTCATGGTTTGGTGGTAAACATTTGAATAGTTTTGTAGTTTCCGTTTGAAACTATTACTGGTTTTACCTATAAAATCACCTATGGTTGTTATTCCTAATACGTCATCCATATCGAAAATCGGGGTTGTCATTCTGAAACTTTCTATTATTTGTAAAAATTTGTTTCGGATAACCCGGGGTTGACAAGGAAAATGATTAAGAACTCTAAGTGACGTAACACACAAATTTGATTCTGCTAATTTTTTTGAGCTGATAGAGGTGAGCTCGAAATGTTTTCTTTTCACACAAAGTTAACTCTAAAAAACTCCAATTGATGCAATACATTAAATGCGATTCTGCTCGAGTTTACTGCTAGCTTTTCATATGTTGTCACCACGTGGAAATACAGACGGGCGTACGTGACTAGGGGGAGGGGTGTACAAGCGAGCGACTCGTAGACAAGAACGGAGGGGAGCGTCAGCCGAAAGGAGACTTCTCCGTTTCTGAAGCCAGCGCTTCAACACGCCATTAGATGTTTCACATAAAAAAACGAGGTTATTCACTTTTATTGTTTTTTCTCCGTCAATCATAGTCCGATTTTCGGCCACATTGTTGAAACCTGCATGGGCCTACACTGGGCCGATAGCGCGGCCAAAGAGTGGGCATACAGTGGCATTTTCATCACGCCACGTAAAACTCCAACATAAGGGCGGCGGGGGGTGTACCGGATACGTAAGGGAACTATGGCTATTTTTCAATTTACAATATACGTAAGCGTTATTAAACCGATGAAATATATACTTTGAACATGCCTCTACAATATATTGTGAAAACAAAAAATTCGGGGCTTTCAAAATATTTAATTTGGAACTTTATACAAAATCGACGAGTTACCGGTCCTGGGCCCTACTACATGGAATGCAGGTTCCAGCGTCGCTAATACCGGTACCACGTGACTCCGTACGTTCTGCGCAGTCTCGAGTAAATTCGTGCATATAAAATTGCGAATTGTAAATTTTTATTGTCACATAGGTTATTCAACAAACTTCGAATTTATTCTCATCAGTTTTTTCGTGTTTCTCCGATTCTGAATGTATATTGAAATCTATTATTCATATTATACATTTGAATAAAGACTATCAGGGCATGGTCCGTGGCATGAAATTAATAATTAATGAATGATGAAAAGGTGAAATAGCATATAGTGTATTGTTAATTAACTTCCCCCTTTCGGGAAGTTATTAGAGTCTGAAAACCATGATTTAGTTAATTATGATTATGTAGCAAAATGTGTGAAAAATCATGTCAGTTTAAATTTTTTAGCAACACATAAATTTGTACATTGAAATATCGCTCCCAAGGGCTTTGATATTATCTTAATTTTATTTATAGAATACAGAATTTGAACATGAGACACACAACACGTTTTTGGTCTTATCCACTTTATACATTAGCGCTCTGCGCTTGCAAACCGTCAATACTAACAAAACTTATGGAAAAACATTTTTTAACCCATTATTCTTTATTACACTAAGATTCGCACAGTTTTGACCCCTAGGGGAATATTTCAGTCAGATAATCTCTTTTTACTATTGTAACATCAACAACATTGACATAAGAATATTTTTTCTATCGTATAATATTGGTCATCGGCTGACGATTCTAACCATCAAATATCCGATACTGTAAGCACTGTCTTGTCGACCCAACCCGCAAAGGCGGGATGTTACAAAATCATCAATAATAATATCCGTGGTGGCATTTTCGTTATCAGCTATGCACCAAGTTATCAACAAATGTTCAGGCAGCCAATATTCCATAACATTTTTGAGTTTTCACAAATCTTTCTAGTGATTTTTCATTCAGTTTCAACAATAGAAACGAGAAACATGACATGAAAATGACATGTGATCTATTAATAGTTGAATTTGGAAGAAAAAAAAATGTTTTTCCACACCGTTGATTGAAAGTACAAAAAACCGGTATTTCGTGCTTACCGGTACAGCCCCCGACTCCCCTAGGCCCGTTCATCAGGCGATTATCGATGCTGTTCATTGGTTTCTCGGCGGCGATATTGGCCCGATGTGCGGCCGCATAGTTGACCTCTACATGGGTCTAACTCCCAGGAATTTTATTCAGGTCCAGCTGATAAGTTTATACAGAGCAGACATCCCAAGCATGACTTTTTTCACAACCCCAAATACTACGGTGTATGAGGGTAAATCATACCATGAAATCCTGATGCCAGTCCGTTTCGTTTCACAGCCCCAAAGGGTGTATTTAAAAAAGTGAACGCTGTCAAGTTTGTATCACGACCCGATCTCTATCTCGTTGGAAAGCCTCTTTTAGTCCATTTATAAGCTTGGCAGTAAGACCGAATAGACAATTTCCCTATTTCTTCTCATTGACACTAACGAAGGAATCGTCCAAGAGGAGAGATTAGGAGCTTTAGGTGCGTGACAACGGATCGTAAACGCGTTCGCGTGAGAATGTCCTTGATACAGATATGTAAGAAGTGTGTTATTCAAAGGTTGAGTATCCCAGTAATTTTAGTTTTTCTCGCGAATAATAATTTTTTTAGTATTTCCTTTTCCCTCCTCTCTTCCCTCCCCCATCCACCTCTGACCGCCGTGAAAATGGTGCACGAGCGATTTCGTTAAGGCGCGAGGATAGTGGCACTACGAGTTTACTGAACTCTACAATTTTCTACTTGGCAATCCAATTACACCTTCCGTGTTAGAGCCACAAAGAGTTCAAATCGTTGGTGTTTGTAGTATCAAATTATAATAAAGGAGTGGAAAAATCTGGAAATTGAAATGTTCAAGCTCCTACTCCTTTTACCATTTACATAGAGCTCATTAGGCGGAATGAAACGGAAGAGAGAGTTCTTGAGTTTGTGTAACCACATGACCAATAAGAAGAAGACTCTCCTCGGTTACATAAGGTTTCTCGCGTTTTTATTCACATAATATCTATGGAGTATCAGAGGGAAAACTAGGGTGGATCGCATTATCAGAATGGTATTCTCACTCGTTAGGAACACTGTCCCTCGTCTGTGAGTACCTTTTCTTGTGATGTACAGTCGGGGCGCCGGTGATCGATCCTCATGCCGAGTGTGGCTTGTAAATCGAAGAATTATTATAATCATACTCCTAACCTCAGGACGGTCTAATTCGGATATTTTCAGGAAGCTCTAAAATTACTTGACCATCAATTAATTTCTCACCGAATTTTGATGGGCAAAAAGCACCCCCATATAGCCTTTCCGTCTCCGGATGCTACCAGAATATGTGAGGTATTTTAAAGAAGCAAAGATATGGTTAATTTTACTCGAAAAAGATACGCTGCACTCTGAAAAATCAGACTATTGACTAAAGTAAGGGTTCGAATATGTATTATGGAGAAGGACGAGTATAATATGGACATACTGAATTACTGAGAAATGAACTTTTCTTTAGGTCTCCAGGAGTATTTCAAATTCCATGATTACAGCCGGTTGTATGGTGAAGTTTCTATTCTAGGCTAAGCTGATGACATCGCTTTATATTCAGCTAGCAAATCAATCAATAAAGCTGTCAGAAGAACCCAAAATGCAGCTTCCTTGACAATCAGTAAAACTTACTGTATGCAAAGGGTCAGACCTATTACCACTTATAGTTGTTTCGCCTGGCACAATGCAGCGAAAATGCACCTAAATCATCTTCAAGTTATCCAATATAAATTTTTGCGAATAATAGGCAACTTTAGAAGAACCATGATTTTGGACATGCACAACACGTTGGGCATGGCAACCATAGGTGAATTTATCGATAAAATTAACGCGAGATTTAAACTAGAGCTACAATCCCATCCTCCTCCTCACCTCCAAAACATCAATATTGACGAGAAATCCAATTGGTCTTGCTGATCACCGCTATCTCCCACCTCTCCCTATCTCTCGCTAAGGTTTTGTAGAAGTCATTTTTTTGTGGAATCATACTGTAAATAAACACAATCATATGAAAAATTAGGGTAAACTTTGTTCAAATTAGATATAAAGCCAATGGCTGGTGATCTAGGGCTAAGCATTTAAGATATTAATACTGTGTATAGTGTCTATATGACAAATATTTTAATAAACAATTTTCGAGTCAAGTCGAGACGTATGGTCAGAATTTGTTTTATGTCGGCACCGTGCGGACGCATGCCTACCGCTCTCTACGAAATATAAATTCCAACATACCGCGTTTACAGGACAGTGACTTTAAAAGTCTTGCTAAAGTTTTGGCACCAAAGTGTCGAACTTGAAATCTCTCAAACTTCCTCTGGCTCCAAAAAGGAAAGCCAAAATGACTCCTCCCTTGGAAGACCAAAAAAGAAACCATGTCTACCGCTCTCTATGAAATATAAATTCCAAACGTACCGCGCTTACAGTACAGTGAATTTATAAATCTTGTCAAAGTTCTGGCACTAAAGTGTCAAACTTCAAACATCTTAAACTTTCTCTGGCTTTAAAAAGGAAAGCCAAAATGACTCCTCCTTTGGAAGACCCAAAAAAAACTAAAAGAAAAACCGTTATGAAACCATCAATCACCGCGTGCTCTGAACCCGCAAGCCCCAACAATCCCCCGAACAATCCTGACGGGCCTCAAGAGGCTCAAAAACTAACTTCAGTGCCTCCAATAGTAATTGAAAATGACAAATGGGACACCAAAAAATCAATCAATTTCCTGCAAGTCAACGCCTGGGATAAAAACTTCAGGGTGAAATTCAATGGAAGTACCACGATCGTGCATCTAAGAACCACCGAGGACTACAACAAAATCGCAAGTATGCTGAAAAGGCAAACTTATAATTTCTCCACGTTCGGCCTTAAAAGTGAACGACCAAACAAAATTATTTTGAAGGGCCTTTCCAGCAGCTTTTCAGAAGCCGAAATTGAAGCTGAATGATCAAAACACGGCATCAACGTACTTTCCGTTCGCCAATTCGTCTAAGTAAACAAAGACGGAGACACAAGAGGAAACAGGCCACTACCGATTTTTGCAATCAGGGCTGGCGCGGAAATAACCTTGAGTAGCTTTGCTGCTATTAAAACTATTTTCCATCACACGTACAAGATAGAAAAGTACGTGAAATTTGAGAAACCGACCCAATGGTTCAGGTGCCAAAGGTTCGGCCATGCAAGCCAGCACTGCAACCTGAACCTCAGATGCGTCAAATCACGACGTCAAAGCCTGCACTTCCAAACCACTCAAGTGCGCGAACTGCGGATTAGCACATAGGGCTAGTTATAGAGAGTGGTCCATGCGTCAAAAATTCATGCAAACTCAAAAAGAAAATGAGCAGAACCTTCCAGACCCAGCACCGCACCAATGGAATTGCCCGCTATACCTCACTTGGCTACGATACAGAATCTGGAGAGGAACATTCATTGCTTCCAGTCTCCTGTAGTCCCTGAGCCAAGTTCTTTTTCTGATTCGTGCACATTGCATTTTTCAATAATTATTATTTCCGATTCTTTTCAAATTGTTTTGAAACGCTGCAGCGGAGATACGCTACGATATGATATGTACATGAAACTTGTGCGTATCCCCTTGGCGTCAATGGCAGAGAGGGAGCGGTGGATAAGCAGTAGAGTATATCTATATATTTTTATCGAAAAAAGTTGCCTATCCGAGCCCATCCGCGGTATTAGATGTTTCACATGAAAAAAGGATCGAAATCGATCCTCACGGAACTTTCAATACGAATGGCATGGGAAACGTCAAATTTGCATCGATAAGAAGGCATACCACTGACAAAGCAGCTATATTAGGAGCTCTTTACGCAACGAATCTATTGGGCCAATTCCTTGAGACTCCCAATTTTTCACTGCGGAAGGGTTTTATGGAAGTGTCAGCCGACTTCATCAGAACAGTTCAATCAGAGATCCAGTACCTGCTGTTTATTAATGCGCTAGAATCAAATCCAACATCGCTCAGTACTGCCTTACACTATGCATTGGCAGCATGTAAAGGAATGCAGCAACAAAGATGTTTCGTTACGTTTGATTTACCTCTGCACCTGAAGTCTGGCTCCAGTGTTGAACAATCGAAAGCGACGGATGGAGCATTGCCCAATATACTACCGCGTCTGGGCCTTTTCCATTTAGAAATGTCGTACCAATTACTTAGGCTCCATTGATACAATTATGGATGGTAGCGGAATTGAAGAATTGTGGTGTACAGTGTATAGTCCAGACTCGTTCAAGGATTTAACACTGGTCATGCATATGCAAGATTTATACGTGCTCACATTTTAGCGTACACTGCTGTTGGCGTAATGATTTGCCGACAATTACCTTTATATGGGACCAGTAAAGCGTTGGTACGAGAAATTCAGACCTCAGAACCTTCGCCGGTTTTCACCCTTTATGAATATCAGGATGAGCCAGTATTCCGCGAAGGGGCAAGGGCATTCTAGGACAAACTGAAAGATCTAGAAAAAGTTGGTCCCACTGCGAAACTATGGGTGCAGTATTTCCGGTGCGTCACGGTTTCATTGAAACTGATACAAGCTCAGCGTTTAGGAGATTGGGTACTGCATCTGGAATGTATTGAGGAAATGCTTCGATTGTTGCATGCTGCTAGTCATTTTAGATATGCAAAAGGCGCACAGATATACTTACAAGACATGCTCAATTTATGTACGCACATGGATGATGCGGAACTCACAAACTTCACGAAACGAGGCTACTTTGCAATTCATCGCTCAGAAAAAAGCATGGTCGGTTGTATCTAGCGACATGATAATCGAGCAGAAGCTAAACAGTTTCTTTGGAACCGATTTGAGGCACGGTAGGGGTGTTACGCCTAGCGTCCTAGGTCGCTACCTTCTAGCGATGCCGTCAGCTTTTCAGATTATGGAAACCCTCGAAGACTACACTGGGGTGAATCCGGCAAATAGTGAGCAGCATGTCGATCTCTCGGTGAGTCGGATCAATACCGATCAAGCTGATTTGAAGAAACTTCTGTTTTGGCTAGAAGAACACAACCCGTTCCAAACGCGCTCCTCTCTCATTTCATTGTCGACAGGGCTAATTGGTGACACTCTGATAAATTGTCATATGGCTATTGAGACAGGACAACAGGTCATGGAATTGATGGTTGGAAGGGATGCAAACAATGTTTCATCTTCTAAATTGTACGAAGGTAAAACTTGGAGTTTAGTGCGAGATAAGTCTCCTCTTAACAATGACAAATATGTCGGGTTCGCCCCTGCATAAATATTTCAGTGGATCGCCATCACTGTTTATAATAATGAAGACATAATGCGCCAGACATTCAACTATGAACTTTTGCCATTTCCACTGAATTTGTTTGACTAAAAGGCATATTTGAGGAAGGTTAATAAATCGGAATTATATAAACTGATGGAATCGGCCTCGGAGGCCAGTGGTTGCTGTTCGGGTCTGTTCCCCGAACTCGGTGCTGTTCGGGGCTACTTATGTTATCGACGGCTGCACAAATCCTACGTAACAAAGCACTTTGGATCTAATTGTACAGTGGTCCTCCATGGATACAGCAATGAAATAATTGGCGTAAGGTCATACGAGCGATACCGTCGCAAGGAGACTGCCGTTGCAGCTGATGTGTGTATAACAGAAGACACATTCGTTAATATCACACAGTCGAAATTTCTCACCCATACAACCAACAAATATAAATTTGTAGACTTATTAGTCTGATTTTTGCAGAGGATGCGGACAATCTGATAGTCAGTACCGCAATTGAATGGAAAAGACGAACGCATCTGTGACAGTGGTTGTTAACGACGTTGATTTCCTCATATTACTAATAGCGTTGACTCCGGCAGAGCAAGCTATTTATTTTCAAAAAAAATCATCGGGGAAAACCAGTGATGAAGTGGATTCTTCTTTATCTCATGCAGGTATCGAGCCATTCCTTATAATAGTACATAACTTCTGTGGGTGTAACACTGCCAGTGCCATTGATGAAGAAGGAAAGAAGTCGATAATTGCGAACCTCACGCGGAATTGCCACATATGAGTCATATATTCTATGAACCTAACAAAACCGCAGCAGAAAGACTACTTCTCAGTTTATATAACGCCAACAATAAAAATGTATCTATCGCTGAGTTGCGATGTGACATCTTCCTTACATCTGTCAACGTGGCCAAAAAAGAAGCACAGTTAGCCATACTACTCCCGACCTTTTCCGCATTGCGTGAACACGCAAACGGGTCTATTGCGAAGTACAACAATGGTGGAGCCATTACTTTCGACCTGAAGATTGGGGAGCAGAACGCACTAACTTTATGCTGATACCTACAATCTGTACTACACACCCTGGTCCGAAGGAATTACTCGCCAAGGTGAGGCAAATCAAATTAGCTCATTCGTCCGCCTTGATTCTTATTCAACTCCATGAAAGAATGCGATTCCATTCGTGTTTTAATTTATCGAAACTTTATCCGTGATCGGGCTTACATGTGAGAATTCATTGTTAAAACTCATTCCTTTACATTTGATACAAATCGTTTTTTTAATCTGGAGTCTTAAACCGAACTTGCAAAGACACTGCGAAAGAGGAAAACTCGATTAGATTTTGTTGAAGGCGGCGAAATTTTTATTAGATTTTATTTCCGTTTCTATCTTGTGGGTGCAAGATTAAGGGCGACCCAACCCGGTGAGGATGCAAAAAGGCCGAAGTGTCCTGTACTCAACACTGGAAGGGTTGCTACCCTGCATGTAGCAAAACTATTCCGGAGGCACCCTCGGAAAGCTCGGACAATGGAGAGGTGACAGAAGAGTTCATTAGCGAAGAGACGGCAATCTCCGAGCCACGCGATTTTTCCGAATTTGATTGCACATACGAAATCAATGTAGATGTGGATGAATTTTGAATAAAAATCATCCAATTGCGTCAGATGACTATAAATAATACACTCATCATTCCTCCGTTGATAATTGTGTAGTCATGTGAAACCACTACGTTTAAATTCAATTTTAAATTTGAAATTTCTTCTCCAATCTTCAATTTCAATGGTCCCTTTGCGATTTCAATTTCAGTTTTTAATCTCAATTTTCAATGTCAACTGTAATTTTAAACTTCAATTGTTTCTTTCACTTTTCAATTAAAATGATCAATTCCCATCTTCAATGTTCGATTATCAATTTACATTTGTAATTTTGGATTTCAATTATGAATGAACTTGGTTAACCGACGGTTGTGACCGTGCGGGTTAAAGCACTGGAATTGGGGGGCTGAGATGGCTGGTTCAAATCCGGCAGAGGCGGTATTTGGGGTTTTTTTTTCAGGCTTTAACTCACACGACACAACCGAGCGGGAGTTTCGTAAAAGAAACGAGCTGTACAAATCTGAGGTTTTTTCCAATGGTTTTCCCTCGATTCCAGTGACAAAACTGGGCGAATGCTGTGCAGTGGGGTTAAAGGGGGGGGGGGGTGGGATGGGAACAAATCGTAAAGACCCGAAAGGGTATACGAATAGAATGGAGTTTTTTGGAGTGAATGAACTTGGTTGTACTAAACTTTCAGTTTGCCAAAATTGTTATTTTTTTTTATGTATGAATTCACAATTTTGTGAAAACAAATTTTTTATTCATTTTTCTGACTAATACCAATGGTCCTAAAAATTTTAATCTCCTTATAAGGATGCGCAGTCGCAAAATTTCAAATTTAGTTTATTTTCATTTTTTTTACTCAAGATTATAAATTCAATTTCAAATGTCAATTTCAATTTCACTCTTCCATTTTCAATTTCAATTTTCAAGTGTCAGTTTTTAATTTCAAGTTTTTAGCCTACTCCCGAAGTTCCGTAAAATGTGCAATCGGCGCACATGCGTAGTGAGGGGGATTTCTTCCAACAGGGTTTCTGAATTTTTCCATTCTTCTCGGGGGGGGGGTTGTAACAATAAATTGCATAGATAAATTGAATTTGGACAATATAAAAACTGATAATTGATAAAAAAAAATTGAACAAGAAAATAATATTTTTTATCATGAAACGGAGAAAAAAAATTGAGCATTATTTATGAACTTTTGGTTAGTATTTACGTGAATTAGAGGGTGGAAAGAAAATACGAGGAGTCAGTAAAGGGTAAATGTATTTTGAGTTGGAGGATACAAAATTAAAACAAGCAGGCGGTCCTCGGGTCCCCCCATTCGAATGTGTCAAATATGTCACCTTTTTTTTTATTTCCCCCAATGTCATTGGTGGTAAGTTTCCGAATGGTCCGATTGCACACAAAATGAAAATGTTCCAGTATAGAAAACTCTTTGTCCAGGCGAACGGAAGCAACAACAGGAGTATCTCATATTACTGAAAGTAATTCTCTCAATGCTGTTGGACCAGTTCATAGGTCTCGGTAAGGCTCATATTTTGGAAAAAAAAGTGAATGAATACGTATAGAGAAACGGAGTAATGAAAACACGGTAAAAATGAAAAAAGTGAAATCTAGAAAATTAATGATGCGATTGAATCGCCATTCAACAAGCTTCTTCGCCATAACAAAACGGACCTCCGTTCCAAATTTCAAGCTTTTATCACAATTTTTGCGGACGCTGGAGTGCGAAAAAACACAAAAAGTAAAACCAAAGTCAGAAGTTAAAAATAGGAATATCTCATATTACCCAAACTGGTAGAGCCAATGTTTTTCAACGGTATCATAGATCTCGTCAAGGCACACATTTTTCAAAATACGGGGCACAAACAAAACTTCCCGATTTGGTATTTCAGCACAGCATAAGCATGCAACCATGCTGATGAGCAAATTCAACAGTGACATCAATAATTGACCCTTGTGACTAATAATTACTGCACGTGATCGATTTATATTGCTTTTTAAGCCGCATAAAAATATTCAACTGAAATTCGTGCGCCTAGTTACCCTCTCTACCTCTGTACGTTCCTAATTATCCCGCTCTTTGACATCCTTTCCGCAACTGTCGATATATTCATTCGGCAAGTATATTCCAGTTCAACTCGCGATATGTTTTAACCTATATTGAAAAAAGTCATACTGAATGTGCATTGTTGTGTAAGGAACGACCCTGGTGATATGCATTGTTCCCGTATTTCAAATTGCCCGGACGACCATACCTCCTTAATTATGCACATTATAGAAAAAAGTAATTTCACATAAAAGCTGTATTTTCATGTAAGGAATAGTTTTCTTCAGATAAGTTTCCCGCTAACTTTAATATTTTACCCAGTGCAATCGTATAAACAATTACAATTGTTAATAACATTGCATGTACTGCACGAATGCCATCCACAATGTAATCGGCTCCATTCTGAACGGAAAGGTTTCGATTGAGACCTTCATGACAGCGCTGGGTTCATTCATTTACTTATTACATACATAATTGTTGAGACGGCTATACCCCCTTAATTATGCAAATTATGAAGAAAAGTCATTCTACATAAAATGTGTATTTGCATATAAGGAATAGTTTTCTGTAGATAAGTTTCCGGCTAACTTTAATATTTTACCCAGTGGAACCGTATACACAATTGTGATTGTTAATCACATTGCCTATATACTCCACGAATGTCATCCAAAATGCAATCCGCTCAATTCTCAACGGAAATGCTTCGATTGAGACCTTCATGACAGCGCTGTGTTCATTCGTCCACGCACTACAGATATAATTGTTGAGACGGTCATACCTCCGTAATTATGCAAGTTTGCAAAAAAAAATCATTCTACATAAATTACGCATTTTTATATGGGGAACAACTTTTCTCATATAAATTTTGCACTAACGCTCATAGTTTATGGATGACCGTTGATTAACCCGATTTGCGATTTTTGGCCTTTCGATTTCCTGGAAATTATTGAAACCTGCTGACTGGATTCCTTCCAGAATCTAATCAGCACTAAGTTACGTGTAAACTCATCGATCGGTAAAAAATTAATGGAATCGGACCATTAGCTTTCAAGAAATCGTTGGCAAAAAATTTGGCCTCATACATAAGAACATACACACACACGCACATACAGACTTTTTTCCAAAAAAGGTCTAGAATGATTCGGGAGACCTTGAAACGTGGAGATCTGGTGGAAATCCCATTTTCGATTTTCGGGGTGATTACAATGACTTCCCTATATCGGGAAGTTGAAAAACTAACAAAATCGGTTGAATAATTATCGAGCAATAAAATAAAAACCGTGAAAACCAAAAAATTAAAATCTAGAAAACTTATGATACCAGCAAATTGCCATTCAATAGGGTTCTTCACCACAACAAGCGCAATCTTTGTCCCAAATTTCAAGTTTTTATCTCAATTTTTGTGGACGCTAGCGTGCGTACAAAAGCAAAAAGCAAAGAAAACTGTAAAAAACAGAAAAATTGAAATATCTCCAATTTCTTGTGAGCAACCTACTACATGTTCTTCAACCATTCTCTGCATATCACTGAGACGCCCATTTTGATGAAAAATACATTAAAAATGTCCATTAGTTTCTGAGATATGAGCGATCGAAGAAAAAACAAAAAAAGTCGATTTCTAAGAAACTTCCGGACAGATTTCACTGAAATTGAGCCCACAGCTACATGTATTCCATACCAATAATTGATCATTTTTCCAGATTTTATTCTCAAAATTTAGTCCGTTTTATGTTAAATTTTGTACGTGAAGATTTTCGAAAAAAATTGATACATACAGACACTATGCTCAAACGCCGTATTTTTACGTTTCAAACCATTATATATCGTTTACAAGCATAATTAGCGAAAGTGGAAATTGACCGATTGCAATGCTCCCATTCGGAAGCAGAAAACTTAACAAGTCAAAATACAAAAAAATCATCCAACAAATTATTTTTTTTCGCACACCGGACTTTTGAAGTGCAATTGGGGATGACCAGTAAGGAATAGGCGTGAAATGTTATCTACCTTTTTTATAGGAGATGACAAACTCTACAATTTTTATATGAAGAATTATTAAGTACGTAACGCGGTTTCCCTAGTTTTCCCAAAAAACCGTTTTAAGGAGGTCTGTATTTTTTTACCCTTTTTGTCGGGGGGTCGATCCACAGCAAAATGAGACAGGGGTTTGTGAGGTACCTCTAGAGCTATGGTAAAAGCTACATCCATCTCTAAACAACCCTGATTTCAACAGTCATTTTATTGCACTATATTGTGTATATTGGAAGATAATTATTCTGAAGGAGCAAACTCCAGTCACGTGTCAGAGCTGACACAGATGTTTTGTTTTAGTATCAATTCTGCGCAGGCACAAGCCGTAGGTGCATGTTCTAAGATGCCGCCAGGCAATTCTCCACGAGTACACCGCCATAAGCCTACAAAGATACCCCATATAGTATTTGTTTGGAGAGGTTTTAGTCAGCTGAGCTAATAAACGAAGAGTGGGAGGATCTCCTATTTGAGGTTTTTACAAAAAGTAGTGAAATCTAAATGAAAACAAAATAAATTTTGTTTAAAAGAGTGCCAACTAATCATTTTATTGTGTTGCTGATTATCTTTCGGATGCCTGGAAAAAATAATGAAATGGGAAAGAAGCGCCAAGTGAAATATACTCACGAGCGGAAAAATTTGTACAGGCAAGATCAAGATACTTGGCGCGGCCATTTTGAGTTCATCTATGATCACTTCTGAGTATCACTTAGCAATAGAAAGCAAAATGGGAGACAAATTAGAAGAAGAATCTCACAATGTATTGAGCAGCAATATACCAGTTAGATCCTATTTTCATCACACAAGCTCGCATGTTACTGTAAATTTTACTCGTTTTTCAATTCGATACTTTTGGGGGGTATATGAAAGTCATCATCAAATTTACCACATCGCTGGCATGCTTAATATAAAACTGTGAATATGTACGCCTCCTTTACATATTATTTCATACATATGTACACCTATACATTAGCTACATGTATTTACAACTACATACAATCGTCGTAAGACCCATTGTGTCGGCTAATAGTTTATGTAAAAAATTAATGGTCAAAAAATTATTACTACGATTATTTGGTATGCCTATGAAGGAGCGGAGTTTGTCATTATCAAAGAACGAAAGCAAGCGACATTTAATACAAATTGTGCAATAACTAGATGGTTCAATAGAAAGAGTGTCAGACCAGCAATCTGAAGATGTGCGTTCATTTCCCTATTTCTTTCTGAAATTACTTGATTTTTTCAATCATTCGCAATTTATTGCACAACTTGCAATGCTGATCAGTTTTTTTTATATGTATGTGGGGATATGTTGGTTGGTTTAAACAATTAACTATTCCACACTTATAGTAATATTCTTTAATGCTTGCCAGGTTTATGATTTTGGCACGTGAGTATTACAGGGTATCTGTCGAGCGAGTGAGAGTGAAACTGAGGAGTAACTGTGGCTCCTCAATTCCGTATTGGCGGAAATACCCGATTTTTGCCGACGCGGAAACTGTACGGATATCAATCATAGGAAAATGTGATTGTATCCGTACCCTCGACTTTGTGTGCGGCAACAGTCGCCACATGTATATCAATGATGATGTGATCGAGTATGATGGATGTAGAATTGGCCTAATTGGCAAGGGGGCGACTTCGGAACCCAACAACCTGGGTTCGCAACTACGCGGTGACCATATGTGCATTCAATACTAGAAATCTGTGGTTTTTTCATATTGAATAAACTAGTGTTCGAGAACGGATCTGGTTTTGCGGGACGATAAATTGAATTGGAGGAGGATCAACCGGATTAATATCTGGGATAAGTTCGTGGGTCAACATTATCGCACGTGCACTTTGTTGAACACAATGAAAAGACCTTTTATTTATTTGAGTCACTTTTACACTGAAATATGAAATCAATTGTCAATAAATGGGGTTTATTTTGTTTTCTTAACCAATCTGACCAGTTCAAATACGTAGGACACAAGTAAAGTTAGAGAAAGCTCGCTTCGATGAAAATCCCATAAGAAACCCATGAAAATCCCATAAAGATTCCATGAGAATTTCATAAGGATCCCATAAGGATCCCATGAAAATCCGATAAGGATCCCATGAAAATCCCATAAAGATCCTATGAGAATTCTATAAGGATCCCATGAGAATCCCATGAGAATTTCATAAGGATCCCATGAGACTCCCATAAGGATTCCATGAGAATTTCATGAGGATCCCATGAGAATCCCATAAGGATCCCATGAAAATCCGATAAGGATCCCATGAGAATCCCATGAGAATTTCATAAGGATCCCATGAGACTCCCATGAGAATTCCATAAGGATCCCATAAGAATCCCATAAGGTTCCCATAAAGATCTCATAAGGTTCCCATAATGATCCCATCAAAATCTCATGAGGATCCTATAAGGATCCCAGAAGGATCCCATAAAGATCCCATAAGAATCCCATGAGGATTCGATAAGAATTTCATAGGGATCTCATAAGGATCGCATAATCATCTCATAAGAATCCCGTAAGAACCCCATGAGAATCCCATAATGAATGAGGTAAATTAATTCGATGAATATAAATAGATTAAGATCGCAAAGGTATCCGTGCCATAAGATACATCAACAATCTTAAATTCAATCAGGTCTTCTAACTTAAACATACATACGTATCTTCCAAATGAGACATATGTATCTGAAATTCAGAGACCAGTTTTTGTAGTGTGAGTGCAAATTTGATCATTAAGGTTCATTATCGTTAACGAGCAATCAACCAATTAATCATTGAGCAGAAAATTTTTAATGAGTGATAGTGCAAAGCAGATAAAGATTCATGGCCCTCTTTATCATTTTTCTATATTTGGTTTTCTCAAAAATAATAAAAAAAAAAATCTTTTTTCAGAAAATTAGTTTATAAATGAAGCTTCCATGTTCAATGCTCATTCCATGCAGTGGGTGCGTTTGGGCACCTAGCTTCATGGCCCAGATTGGAAAAATCGCATTTTCTGGAAAACTATTCTTGCAGATTTTTTTTTTCAGAAAATTAGGTTATAAAAAGCTGGTAATTCTCAAATATTTTCAAGGTCATCCGATGACCTTGGATGCCTAACTTGACGGAGCTTAAAACCCAGACAGCGTGAGTCTACCGATAAAGCCCCGATCTCGCGTGAAATGTGGAATTCTTATGAACCTCAGTGAGAAAAAATTTGATGGACAATTCTTTGTCAAGGCAAGGGAAAAGTTCAAGACGGTATAGTAAGTAGAAAAGAAAATGGAACAAGATGAAAAAATCTGTCCTATCCCGACCAATCTACGATTCTTTGGATTCCTCTTGGCTTATCACCATTGGCTCTGCTCGTGCATTAATGCGATAAAGTGTGCTGGTATCTGATCACCCGCATGATACCGACTCAACTTGGAAAAGAGTTACAGCGTGATTTTTTTTGCAATCTCGAGGCATTAAAACAGTCGACTCGTAGAGAAATACAAATTGGCAGGGGGCCTACAGTGCCCTTATCATTAACACTGTCAGGAATTACCTGCTTTACCATTCACCCGTTCTTTTTATCTGTTGGGATTTCCAAAACGAAATCTCGACCAATTGAAACTACAATGCTAGGCTGTACGTGACGACGAACCGAAGACAAAATTCGTTCAGAAAGATTATATAAACAGAACCCACACAATTTTCAATTTAGTATACTGCCGTTCCATTTGTATCCCTCGTATATTCGTGTCTCATATGATGCCACATCTTTGGATGTCATCCATTCACTTTGGACGTCATATCCAAGAATATCCCATGACATTCTAACTGATTTTGAATTCTTTTTGAATGTGACTGAAACTATTGATGGGATTTAATGTCAAGTTTTTTGAAATGAAACTTCTATAGGCGTCTTTGGGTGTGAATCGAATACACGCGAGTGCCTATGTTACAAAAACCGACACCATTGGGGAGATGGAAGCGCCATATATGGAGTGCGTACGTACTTTACTCGCTAGGATGTAGAGACGGTATGCGAGGTACGGGGAGGGGAGCCCGAGCGAGAGAAGAATAGAGTATTCACGCACATCTAGACCCATTTACAACGTGTTGCATAGGAACGTCGATAATGACGCGTTCGTCATAATTCAACGCAGGGCGTAAGATGGCGTTTTGCGCATTCTCTATCCACGGTCAAAAGGCCGCTGTTTTCCAGTCTGGTGTGTTACACGGAAAGAAAAGAAACATAATTATTAGACCCCTGGTGACTAATCTGAGGACGAAATTTCAGGGAGTCCAAAAATTAGACTCCTATAATCTAAAATTCAGTCTCATTGGGCCGAATTTTTCTGCTATTTCGGGATACTTTTTACACTCACTGGGACGAATTTTTGGACTTACGGAAATTTCGTCCTCACATTAGTCACCAGGGGTCTAAAAATTATGTTTTTTTTCTTTCCGTGTAATGTATACGTTATATATGTGCCAAGCGTTATTTTCTAGATCCTAATTTATGTCCGCAATAGTTTTGTGTGTGTGTTAATCAAAAGTTTTCGTTTCTTACTTCAGTTATCACAAACCGATAATTTTATTTGTAGAAAATCGTGAGATGCAAACAGAATAAAAAATTTCTATAAATTGGCCCCTGCGAAGTTTTACTTCTGTCGCGTAGCTCTCTAGACACATTTTTTTTAAAACGTCAACTTCTTCATATTATCGAAATGGTAAAGCTATTGAATTTTTTCCCTATATCGGGAAGTTATTGTAATGCCCCGAAAAACGAAAAGTTCTTTTTCATCCGATGTTCACGTTTCGAGGTTTTTCTAATATTCTTAGACTATTTCAAAGAAAATGTCTATCTATGTGTGTGTTTGTGTTTAGGCTTAGCTAGGTATGTATGTGGTCAAAAATTTTCGGTCACGACTTCTCGCGGATGAATTATGCGATCGACGTTCCTAATCATTCAACCGAAGCGTTTTCACGGAACTTAATCTTTTACTGCATAAACTGTGAGAGTTAGAGCAAAATTCATATGAGACAAGTTGTTCCCCATACGAAAATACATGTTTAATGGGGAATTACTCTTTCCGATAATTTGCGTAATTCGGGAGGTATGGCCGTCTTAACAATTATGTATGTATAATAAGGGAACGAATGGACCCAGCGCTGTCACGACAGTCCCAATCGAAGCGTTTCCATACAAAATCGAGCGAATTACATTTTGGATAGCATTCGTCCACTATACGCAATGTTAGTAACGAGTGCAATTGTTACTGCTGTTCCACTGGCTAAAATATTGAAGTTATCCTTTTTATTGCGGCCGCACCTCTATTGGCGTCTCACTCCCACTCTAGTAACGCGCATAAGTCTCGGTCTCATGCTCACCATGCGTCTAGTAGATACCCATAACCATCTACTTCATGAAGGAGTCAGTTCAGAATTTTCAAATATCCGCCAGTTTTCATTAGGGCTGTCATAGGGGTCACACTGATTACCCGGGGTATATTGGAGAAGAATAAATTTTTCGTCTCTTATGTGTGGAAAGTTCGACTTCCTTACCGCCTCAGCGGGAGACAAGTTGGATTTTATTCTCTTGAACGCATTACTCTACAATTGTTCCATATCTCGATTGTTCATTTGCGCCAACTTCAAGTGTAAACAAAACTAATTTGACAGAGTTTTCTTAACGGACAATCTGCAATAAAAACTCAGTTAGTCCATTTGTATTTCTCAAGAATCAATCACAAACAAGTATGAATCTGGATTGCCCAGAAAATGCGAGCTCTTCTCACGAATCCAATAGTGATGCCGTTGATGAATTTGATCTGGAAAGTGCAGCAGCAGAAGTCATAGGAACCCTAATACCCACTAAATCTACTGGCAAATATCAGGCATGCTACCAAGATTTTTTGAAGTGGAGCAAGTTATCCTTGTTTATTTTGACGAAATCGAGGGAACACATCAACCTTCTACGTTGTGGAGTCGTTGGTCTATGCTAAAATCCCTGATGGATATCAATCACAACATTAACCTGGCGTCTTATACAAAATTGAAAACCTTCGTGAAGAAAATGAGTAAAGGATTTCGCCCCAAAAACCGAAAGTTTTGACTGCAACGCAAATTAATCAGTTCTTAACGACGGCCTCAGACGAAATGTATTTGGCGATGAAGGTAAATGAAAAAAATTTGAATAATTGAATGTCAGATTATTTTGCATAATACAGAAGATATTTTTGAGAAATCAAGAAAACAATTTGGAAAAATAGAGAAATTCATCTATTTCATATGTCATTAAATAGGATATTTGTATTTTACAGGTGGTCTTAATCTTCGGAATTTCAGGAGCAATGCGATCAGGTGAATTTTGTCCTCTGACCATGCTTGATATCGAAGACACCGAAAGCAGGTTGATTGCCACAATCCGTGATACGAAGAATTGCTATCCTCGTTCATTCGTTATTGAAAATCAATATTATGAGAACGTCAAGCAGTACATGGCTTTAAGACCAAGTAACCCGGGGACTAATCGTTTTTTTTTCGAGAATGCAAGGAGGAAAATGCACACGCCAATTGATCGGAAAAAAACAAAATCACGAAAATTCCCAAAACAATCGCAACCTTTTTAAAATTACCAGAACCAAATCTCTACACCGGACACTGCTTCCGTCGTTCTTTAGCTACATTATTGGCTGATTCAGGAGCACATATCAGTGATTTAAAACGACACGGTGGCTGGCGTTCTGATCAAGTTGCTCGTGGATATGTGGAGGATTCGGTAGAAAATAAAAGTCGCACTTTCCAAAAAACTAATAAGTTTGTTCAGCAATCAGGTACGTTTCCCTCAGATGTCGTCAAACCGCCCAGTGGCGACGATTTTTCGAAGTTGATGGAAAGTGAGGATGAAGAAATTTTCAATCAGATTGAGTCATTTTTACCTTCAGCGAATGCTCCTCCACTTCCAGTGACCATCGTTAGTTCGGAGCAAAACAAAGTGACTCAGAAAAGAGCCTTGACCGATGCCATTCCAGACAATATAGTTTTGAGTGAAACCCCAGGAAATTCTCCACAACGTGTATATTACAAAATAAATAATGAAGATATGATGCAGTCCTCGCTGAAAAACACTAAATACCCAATGAAAACATTAGACCAAGATGCCGAAAATCTCGAGCCAGTAACCGACGAGGTCGAGCAAATTCCGAATACTCGTCGCGTTCTGAAATTGAAAAACTGCAAAATTACTAATCTCACCATTAATTATAATATTTACAAAAAATGATTGTCTATGTTACATAAAATCAATAATTTGGAAAGAGAGACTTACTGAGATTATTGCCCATTTTTGTATATATGTGTACAACCACCATACATAATTTTTGGCAGAAAAAAAATTAAAATTTTTCAATTCGTTAATTTTTATCTTAGTGATGATTTTTTAGATCTATGTATGACTGATAAAACCGGAATTTTCTATTAGGTATTCACCGAATCATTATTTTTCAGCACGAATTTGCAAGTAAAATATGATGTTTCGATTAACACTGTATTTGATGTCAAAATTCAGTTTGACATTTCCTCTAACCTCTTTTTGAATGGAATAATTTTTCTTTTCCGTCGCACTTTCCACCAAAAGAGACGAAAAGGAGTATGTGCACCTCGGGAGGTCAAGAGGTCAAGAGGGCATTCTGTCCCGCATGAAATTTTTGGCCTCGGCTTCGCCTCGGGCTAAAATTACATACGGGACAGTATGCCTTTCTTCCCTCCCTCGGTGCACAATATACTATAGTACGTTGTGCGGAGATACCAAATCGGGAAATTTGGTTTTTACCCCGAAAGGGGTGATAAATTCCATCTACCCCCTGATTTTTAGAGGGCTGAAAGCCTCTGATGGCCCACTTAGTCCTTGCCGGTGTCGGAATCCTAGAGGCAGTGGCCCAGTCTGGTTTCGTCCCTCTAGGGAGGGACAAAACGCAATGACCATGATCACCTACCTCATGACGGATGTGGCCCGGAAAGTGCTTGACTATCAGGTTCACCAGCCCCTTTTGCCATAACTGGAGGCGTACTCTTAACAATTGGGGAATCTTATTTTTGGAGTGCTTCGATTTGTGAAGCCATGATAGCACAGTTCCTCTACGGGATATACCATGAAACTGTTCATTTCCTCTTTTTAGTCACCATTACTTATTTAAACGCTCTACGGGAAGCGGATTTATTAGTAGATGCTCACACATTCGCAATGCGCAATTGGTTCACCAAAACAAAACATCCGGCATACAGAACGGAAATACACAGCGTTTTAACCTCATGCTAGTTCCTAGAATCGCCGTTTCTCGCTTCAAGTATCTACAGGTTCTATCACTTATTTGTCATTTGAAGACCAATTTCACACGAACATACAATACACAAACTGCAAAACGGTGACAATAATTAATTGAATTACTCCACCATGGCAATCATCAGTTATGTACCAAGTAGTTTAGGCATGGATATTTCGGTCACATTAACCATTAAACTCAATAACGCTGGGTAGCATCCCGGTGTTATCAATTCGGGCCGAACAATGAGAAAAGTTTAACACCGAGAAATGCCTCTCTTCCCCTCCAACTGTACAGTGCACCCGTTTAACTCGATTTCATATAAAATGGGTTCACGCTAATAAGATTCGCGCGCCGAACAAAAGCTTCAGCGTTACGTAAAACAGGTTACGTGACGCAAATGCACAATTAGTTAACCGTATGCGCCAGGAGCTGTGCCAATTTCCCACCAAGGGGGGTGGCAAGAGTGCCTCTCCTGGACCACGTGAATTTCCAATCGCGCTCTCTCTCACTTTCGTTCTTTCAGCTTCACAGTTGTACCAACTATGAATTCACAGTGGCATACATTCGAACCAGTAATGTACCTTCAAAATTCATTTATCAGATTCACTATCGATTCTCTACTCAGTCCATCGCCCTTTTTTCCATCAATAACCAATTTATATTCGATCGATTGTCCACAGTACCATATGTTAATCTATGGTAAATTGCAATTTGGCCCTATTCGCCACTCCTTCAATGCGATCATTTTCAGTGAATAAAAATTGTGGCTTGATATTTATACTCTCAAAATGTCTAGATTTTTCTACGCTTTTTCAACTTCCTGATATAGGGAAGTTATCGTAATCACCCTGAAAATCGAAAGTGAAATTTTCATGATATTTCCACTTTTCTCGGCGTTTCACATCCTCCTGACACCGTCTCGGAGACATGTACGTTTTTTTTTTTCCTCCGTCCCTCTCATTTGTACGCCGCCGGTAGCGGCTGTGTAAGCATTCCTTCAGGGGGCGTGCCGGACACCCACCCATGCGGCTGGGGCCGACTTTCGCCATTTGTAGACCATCGTATTTCTAAACATAGGGTAAACCTCCAGAAACCCCTGTGCTACGATGGCCGGCGCCTATGATGGAACCTACCCCCTCCCCTGCGTCGGGTTAGGTTCCCGCTCGGCCGGGCGGTCTCATTTTATGGGTACCGCCGATAGCACACACGGAAGTTCCTGCATCGGTCGGAATCCATGAGAAAATATTTTGAAAAAATATTCTCCGGCGGCCGGGCGCGAACCTAGGACCTTCGGAGTAGTAGGCAGATACTCTACCACAACGCCAAAGCCCCGACTCGGAGACATGTACGTGTATGTGTGTGTATGTATGTGGACAAAATTTTGTGTTCACGGTTTCTTAGGAGCCAATAGACTAACTTTATGTTTTTTTTTTTGATCGATGCGTCTCCATGGTGTCCAGGTCCGAAAGGAAAGGTAAACTGAAATAACAATTCCTTCAATTGTTTTTAACCGTTTCAATTGTTTATAACGTTGTACAAAAACCGTGCGAGATAAAAGAACAAGTTTTGAATGAATGTTGTTCCCCACATGGAGATAAAAATTTTATGTGCTATGGTTTTTGAAGTGAAACTTCTTATGGGAGGGTTTTGAAATCTCGATCGGCAACCTTTTTGGTGACGCTCGCTCTAACGTAGTAAGTAAGAGTGAGAGGCCTCCGGGAATCGAGCGAGAGTGAGACGGACTACCTTACGTCTCGTCTATCGGGCGAGAGTGAGAGGCCTTCGTGTATCGTGCGAGAATGAGACGGAAAACTTTCTGTCTTTCATGTCATTCTCTGCGTTCAGGCGGCGTCGCAATCGCGGAAAACAGCTGTAGGTTTCTAACACAGTGATCATAAGCAACGTATTTTGTTTTTGTGCGTGTCTTCATTACTTAAATCGAGAGTTTTGTGCAAATATGCCGAAGTCGGCTGCAGAAAGGACAAAAACGTGGCGGGAGAAAAAACGGGCGAGTGAAGGAATTGATCAGAATAGAAAACGGAAAAAAAGTAAAACTGAAATTAACGAGATAGCAGGGAACGGAGGCAAACACGTGCTAACCTCTTACGTGACAGTGTGGACGATAGTGTAAATAATCCAGAGAATGAACGATTAGCAACGACTTCGACTCTTCCTCCTCCTGATTATGATGTACATAGTGGTGATCGATTACAATATTCAGACTTTAATAAGTTTAAAACTGCACATAAGAACTTTCACCGTGATTTTGTAAATAATCCATTCGGTTTTACGTGTTGTGTATGTGATAGATTATGGTTTAAAAATGACTTGAAGACTCTATCCGTTGAAAGTGAAATTCGTATTCAACAAAAATTTCCAGAATTCAGAAGTAATAATGAGCTGGCATGCACCAGCTGTCGCCAGGCTTTGAGGAGAGACAAAATTCCAACATTGCCGAAATTGAATGGCTTTGTATATCCCCCGATCCCTGCACATCTTCCGAAGTTAGATTTAGTGTCCGAGATACTCATTTCTCCTAGAATTCCACTTATGCCAATTCGCAGATTGCGTCATGTGCATGGACAATTTGGAATTTTCGGGCAGGTGATCAATGTTCCAGTGCATGTCAATACAATGGTCAATCACTTGCCCCGGAACATTGACGACGATCACTGTGTTTACGTTCATATTAAGAGAAAAAAAATTCATCGATCAAGCTACTTGACAGGTTTAATAAACAAGAGAAATATTAAAATATGGCTAAGCTGCTTAGTACCGAGTCCATTGTATCAACTGTACGACATCAAAGTTGATGAATCTTTCTTTAATGAGGATTGTGTCGTTCATCAGATACCTATAGACGAACTGAGTGAAGACATCCCCATGGAGGAGAGCCTGTTCGCTCAGCAATACACATTACTCTGGAATGACGATAAATATTTGAGGATTGCTCCTGGAGAAATGAATGTCCCTCACAGTCTATTATTTGATGAGCATGCAGAAGAGTTATCTTTCCCTACTATCTATCTCGGACAATTCCGGCGCTTTAGTGAAGATCTCAATGTGACTCCATTCATGATGGCTACCAGTGAGCTAAGGAGATCTGATCGACGTGGGGTTACACGTCATCATTTACTCTATATGGCAATGAAAATTATGAGGTTTAGAGTCCGTGACAGTCTATCCATTGCTTTTAAACACGTAGGTAAAGACACAAAAATTACACGTGAACAAATTCAATCAGAGGAGTATATAAATCATTGTATAGCAAGCAACTTGGCTTTTCTACGTTGTATCCCTAACTCGACTTGGTATTGGGCTGAAAGAAAGAGAGACTTATTCGCAATGATCAGACAACTCGGAAAACCCACGTTATTCCTAACTCTGAGTGCTAATGAAGTTGGTTGACCCTCATTATTACAATTATTATATAAATTGAAGAATAATGGAGCAGAAATTACAGAACAAGATGTTCAGGAACTCCATTATATTGAAAAGAGCACACTCATCAATGAAGATGCTGTAACATGTGCCATCTATTTTAATAAGCTCATCAATGTTATAATGAACATACTTCAGTCCAAAAAGGCTTCTCCCTTCGGGAAATATCGTGTGGTCCATTATTTTAAAAGAATTGAATTCCAGCATCGTGGGAGCCCCCATGCACACATTCTGCTATGGCTTGAGAATGCTCCAGCGGATCCACTAGGTGTTGACCGACTAAAAGCTGTTGAACTAGTTGATACATTGATATCAGTGGCCACTTCAGGATCGTCGGGGAACATCAAACTACAGACACATAAGCACACGTTCACATGTTACAAAAAACTAGCTGCGAACGCTCATCAAAAATGCAGATTTGAAGCTCCATTCATGCCATGCAGATACACAACTATACTGACACCAATGCAGAAAGAAGAACCAGGATTCCACACGTATAAACAACATTACAACACGATAAGAACAAACTTAGAGAACAATGACTATGCTGATATTGATAGTTTCTATCAGGGAAATGGAATACTATCAGATGATTACTACATGAATGTGCTTCGAGCTGGCATCAATCGTCCCAGAGTATTTCTTAAACGTCAACCCATGAAAAAGTGGCATAATCCATTCAACCCATTCATTTTCAATATTTTGAAATCAAACATGGATGTGCAATTTATCACCGAAGAATACTCATGTGCTGCATATGTAG
Source organism: Asobara japonica (assembly GCA_026005395.1). Lineage (NCBI taxonomy): Eukaryota > Metazoa > Arthropoda > Insecta > Hymenoptera > Braconidae > Asobara > Asobara japonica. Next base: position 306,023 of record BQMI01000491.1, on the reverse strand, counting down.
TGGAATACGTCAATAAAACGAACCGTGGAATTAGCACTCTCCAACGTAACGTCACTGAAATAATAGATGAACATCCAGAGTTCGATATTGTCGAAATTACTAGGAAAATGAGCGTTGACATGCTAAATACTGTCGAAATTACCAATCAGGAAGCTGCAGGGTACCTTCTGCGTGAACCGATGTCAAAGTCTTCTTCAGTTGTTACCTATATTTCAACAATATGGCCGATCGAAAGACAAAGAATTCGAAAAACTCAGAAAGAACTCAATGAAATGGATGCTGATGATGATGCAACAAAGATATGGAAAGAAAATTGGTTTGACAAGTACGAAAAGAGACCTGAAGAGCTAGAAGATGTCAATTTGGCCCAGTTTGTTGCTCATTAGACACTGAATAATCAGGGGAATTGGACACGAAGGAAAGAACCTCGGATTGTTCGGTACAGACACTACAACATGGCTGATGATTTCAATGAATACAAACGGGAAATGGTGACTTTGTATATTCCATTCCGAGACGAAGAAAATGAAATTCTTGCAGAAACTAAATTCATACAGATTTACGACGACAAGGAAATATTGATTTTGGAGCGACATAAAGAATTCTCATCGAATTTAGATATCCAGAAAACCATCGAGATATGCCGAGAGTTGTGTCGTGAAGATGAATTGAATCAAGATGATGAGGCTGAAGGAGACGACGGAGGTCGCCTTTTTCCTGAAGCAAATCCTTTTCAAGAATTGTATAACGCTGACCACATAATCAACGACGATCTGCGGTTAGCAACACTTAACAAACTGGGTGCTATCGCAAAGAAGAGGGATAATTTAATGTCTAATGAACAATTTTATGAACTAATGAGAATGGCCAATCAGAGGCAGAAAGCACTCCTGATGCATGTGATTGCTAATCTCCTCTCATCAAACCGATCACCACTCCAAGTTTTCTTCACTGGGCCAGCAGGATGTGGGCAGACATTCCTCATTAGACTCCTCATGGAAATTTACGACCGCTTCACAGATAATGATGGTTTTGCAATGCTTACATCGCATGTGCATCAACAGGAAATGCTGCAATAGCAATTGATGGTACGACAATCCACACTGCATTGAAAATATCCCTTTCCAAACTATTACCATTATCAATTGAAGTGGCTCAACAGTACAGAATGCTCTTCAAATACGTCCAAGTTATACTCATCGATGAGGTCAGTATGGTAGGAGCGGAATTGCTGTCTCAAATTGACGCACGGTTAAAACAAATAACAGGAAATTTCCAAGATAATTTTGGAGGAATGGATATCATTTTCATAGGTGATTTGCGTCAGTTACCTCCAGTGCGTGCTACACCCATCTATCAAGCAACAAAACGACGCATAGCAGCACCAACACTTTGGCGTGACTTGAAGTTCTATGAATTGGATAAAGTCATGAGACAAGCAAAATGCTGATTTCTCCTCTTTATTAACTAAAATTGGAAATGGCGAAGAATTGGATCAAGAACAGATACACCTAATCGAATCTCGTTTTTATACAAGAGAGGAAGCAGATCGTCTTTGTCCACATGGAATTCGGCTATATTTGACAAATAATGCTGTAAACGAATACAATTTGACAATTCTTAATTCTGCAGAGAATAAAACAGTTTCAATAGCTACTGATATATTCACCGGCTGCCATAATGCTGAGCAACAATCATTTGTACGACAAAAATTGCATAAAAAAACGGTAATAGACACTGGAGGTCTGCCCTACGAGATAATACTGGTGTTAGATAAATGGTATATAATAACAACCACTCTGGATGTCTCGGATGGTTTAGCAAACGGCGCAGTTGGTAAACTAATTCATATCGAAACCGATGAGGCAGGGGCCGTAACTCGTGTGTGGCTGGAATTTCCAGATTCACCAAAGACGGGGCAGAAGATCCGGAGAAAAGCTGCTGCGTTCATCCAAGCAAACAACATCAGCCACACGGCAGTTCCCATTGCACGAAGAACTTCTACGATATATATGAACAATAATAAAACGATTTTCGTCAAAAGAAATCATCTGCCATTGGTATCAGCGTCTGCTATTACTATCCACAAGTCTCAAGGTGGTACGTTTAATCAAATCGTCTATGAATACGAAAAGACACATTCACAACAACTCCTTTACGTAGCCTTGTCCCGTGTCACAAGTATACAGGGATTGTACATCGTTGCGAAGGATGGAAAGAACAAATTTTATCATGGACGGAAAAAAGCTCAATCAATGGACAAGCTACAATCAGAATTTAGAAGATTATCAACAAATCCATTGATAACTTTGACTGACATTCTCCGAGAGTTCATCAGCAGACCAGGCTTATCAATAACAACCCTCAATTGCCAAAGCTTAGGAGCTCATAGCGGAGATTTCAATGATCCGGTGATTCTACGGTCTAATATATTGATACTTTCAGAGACGTGGAAGGAAAACGATCAAGAAATTGATGTTCCCAATTTTAATTGTGTCGTACAGTTCAAAAGACATAATGTGAGAGCAGGGGGTGTCGCAATACTTTGCAATACTGCTCATGGAACGAACATCATGACACCCAATATGGACCTGAACTTGAAACAACTAGAATCGCTTTCAATTGGGTTGTCATCTGTTGGAGAAATGTGTGCAGCTGAATGTCGCCCAGAAAGCGGACAGCGCATTATGCTTATAGCACTCTATATTTCACCAAATCAGAAGATGGCGAAAATAATAGAGTTTATTCACCTTCACTTGCTGCCGTATACTCCAGTGGGGGCTGCAGAAGTTGGAGTAGAGCTGGACAAAATACCTATGATTCTAGGTGGAGATTTTAATGTTAATTTTGCTTCAGAGGATTCCAAGCCATTAATTCAGTTCTTGCAACAGAAATTGTCATTGGAAATGAACAATTCACCAATTGAATCGACTACACGCCATGGTACCACGATCGATGCAGTTTTCTCACGTTACATCGAAAATTTGGAGTCAAGAGTCTTCATTACCTATTTTAGTTACCACAAACCTATCATTTCGTTCATGAAGAGTCTACCAGAGAATGAAGGTGAAGCTGATTGAGATTTAATTCATCATATTCATACTAATATTATTGTATCTTGAAAAAAGTATAATTATTATGATGAATAAATTAATATTTACTATCAAGAAGTGTTTGACACGTGATTAAAATGATTCCTCTCCCTCTAAACATAGAAAATTAAATAATCCTTGCCGATCCAATCATTCAGTTTCACTTCTATCGCGTGTCTTCATGACACACCATTTTTTTTTTCATAGTTGCGGTAATTCAGGAGATATCGCTCATTTAATGAATTTTTCGATCCGGACCCGTTATTCTCGATGTTTGACACCATCCGGACAAGTGTTTTGCAATATGTTTGTATGTGTGTGTACGTGTGTTTGTGGCTTTATGTGGACAAAATTTTGTGTTCACGGTTTCTCAGGAATCAATGGGACAATTTCATGTTTTTTTTGTAAGCACCCTGGAAATCAATAGTCGAATTTTCATGAAATTTCCATTGTTCTGGATGTTTGACACCCTCCTGTCACGTTTTTTCCAATACTTTCGTATGTTTTTTTTTCCTCCGTCCCTCTCATTTGTACGCCCCCGGTAGCGGCCGTGTAAGCATTCCTTCAGGGGGCGTACCGGACACCCACCCATGCGGCTGGGGCCGACTTTCGCCATTTCTAGGCCATCGTATTTCTAAACACAGGGTAAACCACCAGAAACCCCTGTGCTACGATGGCAGGCGCCTATGATCGAACCCCCCCCCCTGCGTCGGGTTAGGTTCCCGCTCGGCCGGGCGGTCTCATTTTATGGGTACCGCCGATAGCACACACGGAAGTTCCTGCATCGGTCGGAATCCATGAGAAAATATTTTGAAAAAATATTCTCCGGCGGCCGGGCGCGAACCTAGGACCTTCGGAATAGTAGGCAGATACTCTACCACTACGCCAAAGCCCCGACTATATTTTCGTACGTGTGTGTATCTGTATGTGGACAAATTATGTGTTCACTGTTTCTCAGGAACCAATGGGGCAATTTCAAGTTTTTTTTTCTTCATCGACGCGTCTCGATGGTGCCCAGGTCTGAAAGGGATGGTAACCTCAAATAACAATTCCTTCAATTGTTTTAAACAATTTCAATTGTTTAAAACGTTGTATTACGAAAACTGTGGGAGATAGAGGAAAAACTTTCCAACGAATGCTGTTCCTTATAAAAAAAATGGTGTGTCATGAAGACACGCGATAGAAATGAAACTGAATGATTGGATCGGCAAGGATTATTTAATTTTCTATGTTTAGAGGGAGAGGAATCATTTTAATCACGTGTCAAACACTTCTTGATAGTAAATATTAATTTATTCATCATAATAATTATAGTTTTTTCAAGACACAATAATATTAGTATGAATATGATGAATTAAATCTCAATCAGCTTCACCTTCATTCTCTGGTAGACTCTTCATGAACGAAATGATAGGTTTGTGGTAACTAAAATAGGTAATGAAGACTCTTGACTCCAAATTTTCCATGTAACGTGAGAAAACTGCATCGATCGTGGTACCATGGCGTGTAGTCGATTCAATTGGTGAATTGTTCATTTCCAATGACAATTTCTGTTGCAAGAACTGAATTAATGGCTTGGAATCCCCTGAAGCAAAATTAACATTAAAATCTCCACCTAGAATCATAGGTATTTTGTCCAGCTCTACTCCAACTTCTGCAGCCCCCACTGGAGTATACGGCAGCAAGTGAAGGTGAATAAACTCTATTATTTTCGCCATCTTCTGATTTGGTGAAATATAGAGTGCTATAAGCATAATCCGCTGTCCGCTTTCTGTGCGACATTCAGCTGCACACATTTCTCCAACAGATGACAACCCAATTGGAAGCTATTCTAGTTGTTTCAAGTTCAGGTCCATATTGGGTGTCATGATGTTCGTTCCATGAGCAGTATTGCAAAGTATTGCGACACCCCCTGCTCTCACATTATGTCTTTTGAACTGTACGACACAATGAAAATTGGGAACATCAATTTCTTGATCGTTTTCCATCCACGTCTGTGAAAGTATCAATATATTAGACCGTAGAATCACCGGATCATTGAAATCTCCGCTATGAGCTCCTAAGCTTTGGCAATTGAGGGTTGTTATCGATAAGCCTGGTCTGCTGATGAACTCTCGGAGAATGTCAGTCAAAGTTATCAATGGATTTGTTGATAATCTTCTAAATTCTGATTGTAGCTTGTCCATTGATTGAGCTTTTTTCCGTCCATGATAAAATTTGTTCTTTCCATCCTTCGCAACGATGTACAATCCCTGTATACTTGTGACACGGGACAAGGCTACGTAAAGGAGTTGTTGTGAATGTGTCTTTTCGTATTCATAGACGATTTGATTAAACGTACCACCTTGAGACTTGTGGATAGTAATAGCACACGCTGATACCAATGGCAGATGATTTCTTTTGACGAAAATCGTTTTATTATTGTTCATATATATCGTAGAAGTTCTTCGTGCAATGGGAACTGCCGTGTGGCTGATGTTGTTTGCTTGGATGAACGCAGCAGCTTTTCTCCGGATCTTCTGCCCCGTCTTTGGTGAATTTGGAAATTCCAGCCACACACGAGTTACTGCCCCTGCCTCATCAGTTTCGATATGAATTAGTTTACCAACTTCGCCGTTTGCTAAACCATCCGAGACATCCAGAGTGGTTGTTATTATATACCATTTATCTAACACCAGTATTATCTCGTAGGGCAGACCTCCAGTGTCTATTACCGTTTTTTATGCAATTTTTGTCTCACAAATGATTGTTGCTCAGCATTATGGCAGCCGGTGAATACATCAGTAGCTATTGAGACTGTTTTATTCTCTGCAGAATTAAGAATTGTCAAATTGTATTCGTTTACAGCATTATTTGTTAAATATAGCCGAATTCCATGTGGACAACGACGATCTGCTTCCTCTCTTGTATAAAAACGAGATTCGATTACGTGTATCTGTTCTTGATCCAATTCTTCGCCATTTCCAATTTTAGTTAATAAAGAGGAGAAATCAGCATTCGCTTGTCTCATGACTTTATCCAATTCATAGAACTTCAAGTCACGCCAAAGTGTTGGTGCTGCTATGCGTCGTTTTGTTGCTTGATAGATGGGTGTAGCACGCACTGGAGGTAACTGAGGCAAATCACCTATGAAAATGATATCCATTCCTCCAAAATTATCTTGGAAATTTCCTGTTATTTGTTTTAACCGTGCGTCAATTTGAGACAGCAATTCCGCTCCTACCATACTGACCTCATCGATCAGTATAACTTGGACGTATTTGAAGAGCATTCTGTACTGTTGAGCCACTTCAATTGATAATGGTAATAGTTTGGAAAGGGATATTTTCAATGCAGTGTGGATTGTCGTACCATCAATTGCTATGGCAGCCTTTCCTGTTGATGCACATGCGATGTAACCATTGCAAAAACCATCATTATCTGTGAAGCGGTCGTAAATTTCCATGAGGAGTCTAATGAGGAATGTCTTCCCACATCCTGCTGGCCCCGTGAAGAAAACTTGGAGTGGTGATCGGTTTGATGGGAGGAGATTAGCAATCACATGCATCAGGAGTGCTTTCTGCCTCTGATTGGCCATTCTCATTAGTTCATAAAATTGTTCATTACACATTAAATTATCCCTCTTCTTTGCGATAGCACCCAGTTTGTTAAATGTTGCTTACCGCAGATCGTCGTTGATTATGTGGTGAGCGTTATACAATTCTTCAAAAGGATTTGCTTCAGGAAAAAGGCGACCCCCGTTGGCTCCTTCAGCATCATCATCTTGATTTAATTCATCTTCACGACACAACTCTCGGCATATCTCGATGGTTTTCTGGATATCTAAATTCGATGAGAATTCTTTATGTCGCTCCAAAATCAATATTTCCTTGTCGTCGTAAATCTGTATGAATTTAGTTTCTGCAAGAATTTCATTTTCTTCGTCTCGGAATGGAATATACAAAGTCACCATTTCCCGTTTGTATTCATTGAAATCATCAGCCATGTCGTAGTGTCTGTACCGAATAATCCGAGGTTCTTTCCTTCGTGTCCAATTCCCCTGATTATTCAGTATGTAATGAGCAACAAACTGGGCCAAATTGACATCTTCTAGCTCTTCAGGTCTCTTTTCGTACTTGTCAAACCAATTTTCTTTCCATATGTTTGTTGCATCATCATCAGCATCCATTTCATGGAGTTCTTTCTGAGTTTTTCGAATTCTTTGTCTTTCGATCGGCCATATTGTTGAAATATAGGTAACAACTGAAGAAGACTTTGACATCGGTTCACGCAGAAGGTACCCTGCAGCTTCCTGATTGGTAATTTCGACAGTATTTAGCATGTCAACGCTCATTTTCCTAGTAATTTCGACAATATCGAACTCTGGATGTTCATCTATTATTTCAGTGATGTTACGTTGGAGATTGCTAATTCCACGGTTCGTTTTATTGACGTATTCCACTACGTATGCAGCACATGAGTATTCTTCGGTGATAAATTGCACATCCATGTTTGATTTCAAAATATTGAAAATGAATGGATTGAATGGATTGTGCCACTTTTTCATGCGTTGACGTTTAAGAAATACTCCGGGACGATTGATGCCAGCTCGAAGCACATTCATGTAGTAATCATCTGATAGTATTCCATTTCCCTGATAGAAACTATCAATATCAGCATAGTCATTGTTCTCTAAGTTTGTTCTTATCGTGTTGTAATGTTGTTTATACGTGTGGAATCCTGGTTCTTCTTTCTGCATTGGTGTCAGTATAGTTGTGTATCTGCATGGCATGAATGGAGCTTCAAATCTGCATGTTTGATGAGCGTTCGCAGCCAGTTTTTTGTAACATGTGAACGTGTGCTTATGTGTCTGTAGTTTGATGTTCCCCGACGATTCTGAAGTGGCCACTGATATCAATGTATCAACTAGTTCAATAGCTTTTAGTCGGTCAGCACCTAGTGGATCCGCTGGAGCATTCTCAAGCCATAGCAGAATGTGTGCATGGGGGCTCCCACGATGCTGGAATTTAATTCTTTTAAAATAATGGACCACACGATATTTCCCGAAGGGAGAAGACTTTTTGGACTGAAGTATGTTCATTATAACATTGATGAGCTTATTAAAATAGATGGCACATGTTACAGCATCTTCATTGATAAGTGTGCTCTTTTCAATATAATGGAGTTCCTGAACATCTTGTTCTGTAATTTCTGCTCCGTTATTCTTCAATTTATATAATAATTGTAATAATGAGGGCCAACCAACTTCATTAGCACTCATAGTTAGGAATAACGTGGGTTTTCCGAGTTGTCTGATCATTGCGAATAAGTCTCTCTTTCTTTCAGCCCAATACCAAGTCGAGTTAGGGATACAACGTAGAAAAGCCAAGTTGCTTTCTATACAATGATTTATATACTCCTCTGATTGAATTTGTTCACGTGTAATTTTTGTGTCTTTACCTACATGTTTAAAAGCAATGGATAGACTGTCACGGACTCTAAACCTCATAATTTTCATTGCCATATAGAGTAAATGATGAGGTGTAACCCCACGTCGATCAGATCTCCTTAGCTCACTGGTAGCCATCATGAATGGAGTCACATTGAGATCTTCACTAAAGCGCCGGAATTGTCCGAGATAGATAGTAGGGAAAGATAACTCTTCTGCATGCTCATCAAATAATAGACTGTGAGGGACATTCATTTCTCCAGGAGCAATCCTCAAATATTTATCGTCATTCCAGAGTAATGTGTGTTGCTGAGCGAACAGGCTCTCCTCCATGGGGATGTCTTCACTCAGTTCATCTATAGGTATCTGATGAACGACACAATCCTCATTAAAGAAAGATTCATCAACTTTGATGTCGTACAGTTGATACAATGGACTCGGTACTAAGCAGCTTAGCCATATTTTAATATTTCTCTTGTTTATTCAACCTGTCAAGTAGCTTGATCGATGAATTTTTTTTCTCTTAATATGAACGTAAACACAGTGATCGTCGTCAATGTTCCGGGGCAAGTGATTGACCATTGTATTGACATCCACTGGAACATTGATCACCTGCCCCAAAATTCCAAATTGTCCATGCACATGACGCAATCTGCGAATTTGCATAAATGGAATTCTAGGAGAAATGAGTATCTCGGATACTAAATCTAACTTCGGAAGATGTGCAGGGATCGGGGGATATACAAAGCCATTCAATTTCGACAATGTTGGAATTTTGTCTCTCCTCAAAGCCTGGCGACAGCTGGTGCATGCCAGCTCATTATTACTTCTGAATTCTGGAAATTTTTGTTGAATACGACTTTCATTTTCAACGGATAGAGTCTTCAAGTCATTTTTAAACCATAATCTATCACATACACAACACGTAAAACCGAATGGATTATTTATAAAATCACGGTGAAAATTCTTATGTGCAGTTTTAAACTCATTAAAGTCTGAATATTGTAATCGATCACCACTATGTACACCGCAATCAGGAGGAGGATGAGTCGAAATCGTTGCTAATAGTCCATTCTCTGGATTATTTACACTATTGTCCACACTATCACGTAAGAGGTTAGCACGTGTTTGCCTCCGTTCCCTGCTATCTCGTTCAATTTCAGTTCTACTTTTTTTCCGTTTTCTATTCTGATCAATTCCTTCACTCGCCCGTTTTTTCTCCCGCCACGTTTTTGTCCTTTCTGCACCCGACTTCGGCATATTTGCACAAAACTCTCGATTTAAGTAATGAAGACACGCACAAAAACAAAATACGTTGCTTATGATCACTGTGTTAGAAACCAACAGCTGTTTTCCGCGATCGCGACGCCGCCTGAACGCAGAGACTGACATGAAAGACAGAAAGTCTTCCGTCTCATTCTCGCACGATACACAAAGGCCTCTCACTCTCGCCCGATAGACGAGACGTAAGGTAGTCCGTCTCACTCTCGCTCGATTCCCGGACGCCTCTCACTCTTACTTACTGCGTTAGAGCGAGCGTCACCAAAAAGGTTACCGATCGAGATTTCAAAACCCTCCCATAAGAAGTTTCACTTCAAAAATACATATTTTATGTCGTCTAACTTTTTGGAGTTTACTCCGTTAGAATTGAGTTATAGCCCGCGGTACGCAAAAAAGGTGAGCAGTGAAATCGAGTGTTAACTAAAAGTGAAGTCGTTACATTGTCTTCTGGGCATCGTATTTGCGCAACTCAGACTGTGATGCCGGTACGTTCTCACGGGGAATGTTAGACTGGTCTCAATATATGTATTGAATATCAACAGTCAGTTTATGAAATTTCAGACTTTTGGTATTCTATTTTTATGTAGAGAGCTATTCTGATATTTATTTATATTTATACTGAGGAAGTGAAAAAAGTTAATGAAATAGTGTAAAATATGGAAGAAAATAATTCAAGTGATGATGAACGAAAATCAGAAAAATAAGTATATGCAGTTATCAGGTAGGTTATGTATTAATTTGTTACTGTTTAAAAAAAAGTGTCAAATCAAATTTATAAACATTTTAGTTTATAATTCAAATGTACTGTGTTTCACTTCTGTGTACAGAAGTTTCACTACTGTCGATAAAAAAATTTGGAAATAAAATGTGCTGCATAATTTTCACTTCTGTCGTGTCTCTATGACGCACTTTTTAACTTCCCGATTTTTCGGGAAGTTATTGTAATACCCCTGAAATTCATATTTTTCCTTTCATCCTGTGACTGGAGTTTTAAGTATACCAAAATCATGCCCACCAAATTTTGAATCGATGTCTGTGTGTGTGTGTGTGTGTATATGTTTGTATGTATGTGTTTCCGAAATTTTTTATCGTAGGTTTCTCACGAACGAATGAAGCTATCGAGACCGTCAATATTGAAATCGGAGCGTTTTCATGTAGCTTACAGGGGATCAGATTTTGGGTAAAATTGGTGTAGTATGTATATTGTTATTAACTATTTTAATTGTTTATCACGCTCTATTGCATAGACTATTAGAGTTAGCGCAAAATTTATATGAGAAAAGTTGTTCCCCATATAAAAATGGGTATTTTTATCTAGAATGATTTTTTTCGCAAATTTGCATAATTACGAAGGTATGACCGTCTCAACAATTATGTCTGTAGTGAGTGAACGAATGAACACAGCGCTGTGATGAAGTTCTCAATCGAAACCTTTCCATTCAGAATGGAGCGGATTACATTTTGGATGGCATTCGTGCAGTACATGTAATGTTATTAACAATTGCAATTGTTTATACGGTTGCACTGGGTAAAATATTCAAGTTAGTGGGAAACTTATCTCAAGAAAACTATTTCTTATATGAAAATACATCTTTTACGTGTTATGACTTTTTTCCATAATTTGCATAATTAAGGAGGTATGGTCGTCTGAGCAATTTGAAATACGGGAACAATGCATATCACCAAGGTCGTTCCTTATACAAAAATGCCATTCAGTATGACTTTTTTCAATATAGGTTAAAACATATCGCGAGTTGAACTAGAATATACTTGGTGAATGAATATGTCGATAATTGCGGGAAGGATGTCAAAGAGCGGGATCATTAGGAACGTACAGAGGTAGAGAGGGTAACTAGGCGGACGAATTCCAGTTGAATATTTTATGCGGCTTAAAAACAAAACTAAATGGATCGCGTGCAGTAATTATTAGTCACAAGTTTAATTATTGATATCACTGTTGAGTTTGCTCATCACCATGGTTGCATGCTTATGCTGTGCTGAAATACCAAATCGGGAAGTTTTGTTTTTGACCCGTATGGGGCACACACATTTGCAGACCCCTTGTTATTTTGATAGTCAGAAATTAATGTCTTCTATTACTCTGCCAGAGTAAAATTCGACATTTGTGCTCCTCTGAATATATATCCGCGTATTTTTCTGGTAGCACTTTTGGAACCAGCCTTCAAGTAACTTTCACGATTCGTAACTCGTTTAACTTCCGATGTTCACATGTAAATAGATTAGACCGACGAAGATTTTTTTTTTTTTTTTTCGTCAAACCAGGCTCAAACTGATGTACTAGGTCTACAAAGAAACCGTGCAAAAGAAGAACCTAATCAGATTTTTTTATAAGGTCCCGCCAAATTTTTGAAATTTGCATTGAAAAAAACACGAAAATTTTGGGTTTTTTCAGTGTGCCGTGTGCCCATCCTTTGGTATGTGATGGAAATCAGTTTGATTGGTGCAGAAACTTTGTTTATAGGTTAGACTTGAATATATGACATTAATTAATTTTTGCACTAGCACATAAATAAACTTTCCTACGCTGCGATTGGTTTTTGTTTAATCGAAATTTCGCAACAATTAGCGGTTTATGACGTATATCTCAAAAACTATAAATGTTAGTGGTTAATATTATAGGACAATATTTGTAGCTTTTGTAATTCTCTACAAAATCGATTTTTACAATAATTGCTGTTAATGTCCTGATTCTTATGATATTTACGAAAGAAATCGTACATTCATATTTTTGTCGATTTAGGGGAGCTAGTCTCGCCGCGTTTGGCGATTTACTCACCGTGTTTTTATCAGCAGAGAGTCGAAGTCACTCACCACCCTGAGCAAGTGACTCTGACTCACCGGTGACATAAAAACGGTGAGTCGATCGCCATGCGCGGCGAGAATGATTTTGAATTCGAGGATTTTGTCGTGAAGATTTTGGATTCGAGGATTTCGTGGGTTACCCCATAACCAAATATGGTCTTGGACACATCGAAAGAAATATCCTAAGAGTAATAAGAGCAGTTTCACAAACGTCAATTTTATTCAATAAACACTGTGAGAAATTACAAGATATTTGAATAATTCGGTACCCTTCGCAATCTTTCGGAATCCTTCGACCCTCGACCCTCGCCCCCCCCCCCCAACCTCGACACACGCCACCACCCACCCTCGACCCTCACCGCCCCTCCCCCACTCGCGACCCTCACCCCTACCCCCCGTAAGTGCCCGGACAGCGTAACACTTTCATATAGTCTCATAAGAAGTTTCACTTCAAAATTATAAATGTACGATTTCTTTCGTAAATATCATAAGAATGAGGACATTAAAAGTAATTATTGTGAAGATCGATTTTGTAGAGAATTACAAAAGCTACAAATATTGTCCTATAATCTTAACCTCTAGCATTAATAGTTTTTGAGATGTACGTCATTAACCCCTAATTTTTGCGAAATTTTTATTAAACAAAAACCAATCTCATCGTAGGAATAGTATATTATGTCATAAGGCCTGTAAAGTATTCTTATGGTCATATTTGTTAGAAAAATGCTTTAAAGGCCATATGACATACTATGCTTTTTCTCACGAGGTTAGGCGGGCCGAGTGACAAAAAGTTTATTTATGTGCTCGGGAAAAAATTGATTAATGTCGTATATTCAAGTCTAACCTATAAACAAAGTTTCTGGACCAATCAAACTGATTTCTATCACATACCAAAGGATGGGCACACGGCACACTGAAAAAACCCAAAATTTTCATGTTTTTTTCAATGGAAATTTCGAAAATTTGGCGGGACCTTATAAAAAAATCTGATTAAGTTTTTCATTTGCACGATTTCTTTGTAGACCTAGTGTATCAGGTTAAGCCTGGTTGGACGAAAAAAAAAATAAATAAAACTGAGTCGGTCTAAAATAGATATGAATTAAAGTATATACTTTCATGGATGTCAGTTCATTTACCCTCCCAACCCCCTATTGTATATATTCCCAGGTAATTATTGTGAAGGAGTAAACTCAAGTCGCGCGTCGGAGCTGACACGAAGGGTTTTTTGTATCTTTAATCCTTTCTGCGTTAGAGCGTTATAAACAGTTGAAATAATTTAGAACGAGAAAAGTGAGTGATTGGAAAGAATATATATATAATCAATGTTGTTCCTCACATAAAAAAAATGTCTAGTATGAGACTTTTTTTCTTATATTTCAAAGGAGGCAGGCGATGAAGTGTTGAATTTAACAAAAGAAGGTATGGTCGTCTGAATAATAATTATTGTATTAACTGAACGAATGAAAACACTGTCGTCATTAAGGTTACAATCACCGTATTTTTATGGAGAATGGAGGGTCAAAGAGTCGAGATGAAATTGGGGCAGTATCTACATTGTTATTAACAAATTCAATTGTTCAGAGAATTAACCATGGAGAAATACACATTTTATATTGAATGACTTTTTTTGCATAATTTACATAATTAAGGAGGTATGGTCGTCTGAGCGGTCATTCAAGTAATGAGTGAACGAATGAAGTCGTTCGACGTATTGCGATCAATTATTTTCATGCAAAATAGAAGGTTAAATCCTTTGGATAAAATGGAAGCAGTATATACATTGTTACTAACAATTGAATTATTCATAACACCCTATTGTTAACAACGCAAAAACGGGGAGAGATACATCCGAAAGTATGAAATGGCACTTGTTCGGTGAGTGGAAATGCACTTGATAACATTGGGACCTTATGGAGAGGCAAAACTAAATTTTCAACTTTCCGATGTAGCGAAGTTATTGTAATCACGCCGATAATGAACTGTCTCAGAAATCGAAAACTTTCACATGTCTCGACGTTTCACATCATGCTCACAAATTTTAGATGAGGGTTTTGTGTGAGTGTGTGTGTGTCTGTGTATGTGTGTGGGTGGGCGTGTGTTCGTGTGTGAGTGATTCTTTGAGAAACGGTTGCCGGTAAACGGCTTGATCAATTTGGTTCTCCTTTGACACAAAATTACCTCTGACTGTTTCCAGGGCGGAAAGTAGTGTCAATGTTGAAAGAGAATTCCTTCAATCGTTATTAACAATTTCAATTCTTTATAACGCTGTATTTCGAGAATGGTGATACATACGAGAAAAAGTGTGAAACAAACTTGTTCCTTCGTGATACTACATATATCATCTTATATTACGTTTTTAGCTAAGCATCATATTTCACGAGCTATCGATAGAAAATTGTAATAATCAGTCAATAGTTTAATTTGCGTAATGGATTTACAACTTGACTTCATACGTGTATCGTCACACATACACACACACACACACACACTATCGGGGCTTTGGCGTAATCGGGGCTTTGGCGTAGTGGTACAGTATCTGCCTACTACTCCAAAGGTCCTAGGTTCGCGCCCGGCCGCTGGAGAATATTTTTTCAAAGTATTTTCTCATGGATTCCGACCGATGCAGGAACTTCCGTGTATGCTATCGGCGGTACCCATAAAATGAGACCGCCCGGCCGAGCGGGAACCTAACCCGACGCAGGGGGGGGGGGTGGGCTCCATCATAGGTGCCGGCCATCGTAGCACGGGGGTTTCTGGAGGTTTACCCTGTGTTTAGAAATACGATGGCCTAAAAATGGCGAAAGTCGGCCCCAGCCGCATGGGTGGGTGTCCGGTACGCCCCCTGAAGGAATGTTTCCACGGCCGCTACCGGGGCGTACAAATGAGAGGGACGGAGGAAAAAAAAACACACACTATCGGGAAGTTTTAGATGCGACCCGTCGAGGGTCACACTCGCGTCTCATTTATTTATGATACTTTTTGTGTTTCCTATATGATACTTCCGTTTTTTTTTCTTGGAACTGCGTGGTCTTTATCTGAGTGCACTTGCAACCAGGACCGAATTTGTGTATATCTATGGGTGGATTTGGACGAAATAGATGTGAGTTTGGGGATATAGCCCGTCAGCGTGTACCAGTGACTCAACGAGAAAAGCAGGACAGAAGAGTAGAGGAGTAATCTGGACGAGGGCCAGAAGCTAATTCCCCGCAGTTTGAGTTGATGAAGAGAACGAGACCATTTCCACGTGAAGCTAGTTAAACTTCAGTCGTTTCTATTTCCGGTGGGTTCCTAATAGCAGAGAGAGTGGGGACAAATCACGAGGAGAGGTATACACTGCGGGGCATTGTAGTGTGTTTCATGTGTTGTGAAAACGGGTCCGTTTTTTGGAGTATCCACTGAGTCACGAAATACGTAAAATATATTTGTGATTTACTCCACTTTTTTGGCTCTAATAATTTCATGTGACAACAATAATCTATTTATTTTACTATGCTCATATCTCTATTCTATGAAATAAATTACCCAACGTCACCGAGTAACCCATTATAATCTTCATTGGTGACCTGGTAAAAAACATTAATTATTGTTGAAACATAGTTTTGATTGATAGATTGCATCCACTTCATTGCTCATCATCAATGGTTAATGAATACTGCTTGACACTTCTCCATTCGTTAAGTTTTATCATAACGTTAGCTATCAACGAATATTGATTTGGTCATATCCAATTACATGATTTTATAATATCTAATGACAAGTCACGCAAAAAATTAAAAGAACAATCAAAATCCTTCCACCAGAGCAGATGTATCCGAAAGGAATGTTTTTGAATTAAATTTAGAGCGGCTTCCCTGTCGTCGATTCGATTAAATTAGGCAAAATAGCTAGTCATTCCGTACAAATTTGACAGACTTGAATAGAGTCGTAATTAGTTACCTAACTCTTTCAAGAAACTCCAATGACTTCAAACAAGTAGGAAAAAAGGCAGAATTGTGTATACAGCTCGATGTTATACCGTGTTTGGTATACGATTACTTAAAGAGCCACCATTTGAGTGCAATGGCACCTTCTGAATACGACCGGTGAATTGCCAAACGCGACCGCGATGATTCTACTTTGCAGTAAAGGGCATCTCTCTATTTTCATCTGATGAAGATTTTTTATCACATATTTTTCATATTTCTCCTGAGACTACATCCCCCTGATAGTAAAAATTCACAATTTATTGTCAGGAAAAAAATTTATTTATTGTCTTTCATCGCAAAACTCATAATTCATTTCCATTGAATTGGTAATGGCCCCGAAACGTATATGCCGATTCACCAAATTACATCATTAGATGATAAATCTACTGTTGTTCATGCATTTCAACACAAACAATTCATTGGTAAATCCATACGTAAATTATACAATTTTCCAATCACAGATATCCATTTTCGCTATTCTCGTGCTTTCGCTGATCTCATTCAAGAATGTTCTATAACATTCCCTGTAGCCATTCAATCACGGCGATAATTATGCCCATGAAGTCGAAGAGAATCAGTACTGTCAATACATCATAATCGCACTGCACGTGATATGCAGCCGCTGCTGAAATATATTGAAAGATGGATGGCAGCGATGAAGGATTATTCGAAGCCATAGACCTTTGACGCCTGCTGTCCTAATAAACATTCATTATGCAGATGGTCAAGTTAATCAAGGCAACCGCTCGTGTGTATTGGCTCAGTGAGGGCAGTAGCATAACTATATCACGTTGGATGGAGCGAGATAGATGATGCAACAGGATGGAGGACCTCCCCTCCATCCCCCGCAATGGCCGCAGTCCTATGCCATTGGAATATCGATCTCACATATCTCTGGGTACGTCGCACATCGAGTAAAATACTGTGGTGTACCAGGAAAGAGGGATATGCCGGGTGGAAGGGACTCTGGGTAGGATGAGGCGTAAAGCGCTCGAAAAGCGATGAGCAGTGTTATCAGGGTAAGGGAATAGTAGTGGAGTGATGGCAGAGGGGATGAGAAAAGGAGAGTGGGGGGGAGGGCGATAGAGATAGATACTATCCTCAAGAGAAAACGTAACATGAAACTCACGGATTTTACGTGTTCGCATTTCAACCGTCTCTGCTATATGAAGTAAAGTCAGACAAAGTCAGGACATGCAGTACACTCAAATCCACAACCTAAAGCCCAAACCCCGGGATATTTCTCATCCTGTAGCGGGAGGTACGCGCCCCACGGAGATGGCTACTGGCAGATTTGGTCGTATTCTATTCCACCAGGAAGCTGGAAAACGATGAGACGAGCAATCGTCGGATAGAATGTTACGTATCCTATTAGTTGCAGAATTTTGCTTCGTGTTTGATGATGTCAGGGTAATATTTGCGACGTTCCTGCCTATTTTTGTAACCAATAGAGCAGGAAATAGGTAAGGATCGATTAGTGTAATGAAAGAACTTGAACGCAACCGCATGTATATCGTAGCCATAGTTTAAATCCACAATTATGCGCCATGGGCCTGCGAGTGATAGAGAGAGAAGGGAATTATGTAGACATAGTTTGCACACGCAAGGGGGCTTCCATTTACAACCGTGAGTGACAGACACTTTTGGACTTCGTGGAATAGTCATCACTGTGCATAACTGTCGTCACATACATGTCGATCAATTTTGCGAAGTGGGGAAACACTGGGAATTGGAATTGCAACGCTTTGCGTATCGTCTCAACGCCTCTGTATTGCTGTCGCCTCATACTACTGCGATGGCTATACTATAATTGTAAGGCCCTCTCGTCTAGTTTACGACTGGATGCGTTCAATCGTCACTACCGAAGACAATACAAGGGACAGTTAATCCAGGCAAATGGAAGGCGTATTGTAGGCCTCCGGGAAACGGTTGGAAATTATTGTACCCTGAACTGAGCACAAAGCATCGCTCCAGGGAAGGCAACAATGGCGATAGCCCTACAGGAAGGGAGAATGTGAAATTCGAAGGAGAGAGTGTTAACGATAATAACGGATGGTGGACAAGCCCATAAGAGGTCAGCAGTAAGCAGGATGGCTGGTCACGCATCTAGGATTACGTTCGAACGGTTAATGTAGTAGATATCACCTTTACCACTCGGAGTGTGTGAAGGCCTATCAAACTGTATACGAGACGGCCGAACACCAATAGAACGTCCGTCAACGCCACTCACTTTAGCTCTTCAATCGATTGCACTCAGTTCCTGCACCTTACACTAATAGTACTTTTACTCGCGATGTTTCGCAACGTCTATGCTTATTAATCACCATCCCAGTATTGCCGTTAATGAAATAGTCTGATGTTATTAAATATCACTTGAGAAAATTTGTTATCATTAGATTAGTTACTGCTGCAGCCATTCAGAGAATAAACTAAAGAGAATGTGGGTCTAACCCTCTACGGGTCAAACCAATAACTTCGCGATCGTTCCCCCGTATATGCTATATACAAAATTTGGGTTGATGTCTCAAATTGTAAACTTTGCAAACTTTTCCAAGTTACCAAATATGTCAAAATTCATAAATCTTAAAATGTACAAAGATTTTCGAAAAATATAAGCTTTCTGGCCATAGAGTTGGGTAAACCATTTTGTTAACAACAATTATGAAATATGTATTTTTATGTGTGGAACAACTTTCATTGTATAATTTGTTTATCACTAGAAAACCGCTGGGTCGATCATGTTTAGAATCTAATCAGGTCGAAGTTAGGCGGAAGCCTATCGAATGAGTATAAGGACACCCGAAGCGGATGATTTGTCTAAGAGATATGATTGAACAAAATTTTCCTCGCATACGTACACACACACACACACACAGTCAAACATCTCTCCCAAAATGGTCGGAAACGTTTCTGAGTGTCATGAAACGTGGAGATCAGATGAAATTTTCAATTTCGGTTTTCGGACCCATTACAATAACTTCCCTCAAGATCGGACAGTTGATGAGCTTAACTTCCAGTTGGCACTTATAATGTGGTCGATGTACATCCCGCAACAGAAGCAATTAATTATAATTGAAATTTCATGTAACTTAGATTTTGAGCATTATCCGTCGAACATATTGGAATCTAAATTAGAGAACTTGAGTTTCTACCTACCGCTGAGGAATAATATAAATGAATATGAGACGCAATTGAAGCGAACACGAATTGGTTCATTTTGAATTTTTCCGTAAAACGGTTTACATATTGATGCCTTGTTTCGCCGGGAAGGAGAATCATGATGAAACAGGAGCGGTGGCTGTTTCACCCCAGAGATTCTCTGGCTTAGGTCCAAATTCCCAACAACCAAGAAAGCACCAACCTACCTCTCTAACTCCAACCTGCTTCCCAATCTCATCTACGTCACCTCTGTACACATCTCGCTCATAAAAGAAAATATCTTCATATATATATTCTTCTATCATATCTAGATAATTCTCTTTATAATCTCACCTCTTACTCGTCATCGATATGATTCATAAATGCGCTTATTTCCGCTTCCGATATTTGGTTATAATTTTTATGAATGAAAAACTCTTTTTTCATCATATACCCAGGCTGCCAGAGATCCTTAAGATTCATATTGCGTTGTTAACAGACACTGTGATTAATAGATGTGGTTGGATGTGTGTTTATGCGTATTTTTTTATGTTTTACTGCAAAATCTACCGCAAGGCCGTGACGTTAAGGGCGTGACAATGACTGCATTTTCCCTTTGACCCCTTTCTATAGCATTAGTTACTTACTATAGGGACTTGTTCTTCCGACAATTGGGGACTTTACTAGTAGTGGGAGCATGTGTGTGCTCCATTCGGGGTACAAACAAAACTTTCCGATTTGGTATTTTAGCACAGCGTGCTAAATTTATTCTACTCCAATATACACCGGTTAAGCAGTGTGACCCCTATTAGTGTTGTATCACAGGGATGTGATACACTTGAGCTACCAATCTAATATCACTCGAGATATTTTAATTTAAATTATTGAATGTTTTATTCTTTTTTTGTTTATTGAAATTTATAACTGAATCCCTTTTAAATTTATTATGTAGTCAACTAAGCACTTATTGCACTAAATGAGATGAAATGAACTGACACCAAAAACACTGAACTTGAGGTTAACAATAATTGTATTTGTTCTTCGTTTTATATGTTACACCTTTTGAACAACGCAAACAAGAGGCACCAACAATTTGGAGGAAATATATTGAATGTTCTAACAATCCGATAAATTATAGAAGCACAATGAGAACTGTTCTGTCTTTTCCGAGAGTTCGGTAGCGACTGCTTTTTATTTAAGTTTTTGTGCAGAGGTTTGAAAAGTGGAAGGAATGGTTTTGCTAAATTGTGGCTAAATCTCCTTGGTCGGGAAAGTGAAGCCCAACCCCTAGAAAGTTGAAGCAGAATTTTTCCGAGGAGCAGCAAAGAGGGGGCAAATCTTCACCAATCCTTAAAATTTTGGGTAAAGTTTGAGTTGTAATTTAGGCATGACAAAAAAAAAACCATTTTTTCTAGGTGCGCGGATGGCTGAGGATTAAGTTGTAAAATCGTGGAACATTTGGATCGGATTAGATCATAAAGTAATATGAATATTGAGGAATTAAGTAATTTCGCAACCTTTCAGATTTTTGCTTGAAGCCCTAACATCATAAAATGACAAGACTATATTTGAGAGAATAAAATTCGGGAAAATCATTTTCCGGGAAAAGAGGTACCTTGAGTTTGGGTCCCTTTTCCGTTGCTTATATTGTGCCCTTTTGGTGAACTTCAGGATTAACTAAATATGTGCCAGTCGCTTGACCAATCCTCCACATTTTCCATCTCTTTCTATCAGTTTCTTTTGTTGACATGAATATGTTATCAAATCAAAAATTTCAATCCTTTATATCAAGAATGAGGAAAAGTAATTCAATTGTTACGAACAAAAAAAGGAAAAAATCGAAGTGATTGGAATCTCAATATTAATTCAATAAATCCTCTTTTCATTGACAACGAAACAAGTGTCATAATGAAAACTTGCAGATTTGAGAATTCTAAACTGACTCATTTAGGAACAGATAATTATGAATATGTGAGTAGATGCATGGTGAGCATGAGGATGAGACTTTTGCGCGTTACTTGAGTGGGAGTGAGTACGCAATACAGACGATAACTGTAATATTTTAGCCAGTGGAACAGTATAAACAACTGCAATTGTTAATAACATTACATATACTGCACGAATGCCATCCAAAATGTAATCCGCTCGATTCTGCATGGAAATGGTTCGATTGAGACCTTCATGACAGCGCTGGGTTCATTCATTCACTTATTACACATATAATTGTTCAGACTGCCATACTTCCTTAATTATGTAAATTACCGAAAAAAGTCATTCTACATAACATACGCATTTGTATATGGGTATCGACTTTGCTCAGATGAATTTTGCCCTAACTCTAACAGTTTATCCAGCAGGACATTATAAACAATTGACATCGTTAATAACAATATATGTACTAAACCAATTCCACCCAAAATCTAATCAGTTCTAAGTTACGTGAAGACGCTGCGGTTGAATCATTCAGAATCTCGATCGCGTGATTCAGTCGCGAGAAATCGTGGGCGAAAAATTTGACCACATACATACCTAGCTACACGCACACACGCAGCCACACACAGACAGATATTTTGTTTGACATAGTCTGGAAATGATAGAACAACGTTAAAATGTCAACATCCGATTAAGCAATTTTTTTTTATTTTCCCGGGCATTACAATAACTTTGCCATATCGGAAACTTGAAAATTGGAGTGGTGCAATGAAACAACAAATCATTAGACTACTAAAACCGGCCCATCAATCGTGTATGCTGAATCCAGATGATGCACTTACCCGAGTGGAAATCTAGTTCAGTCTCAGATAAGGTACTGATCCTGATAATCTGATTTGTAATCAGTGACGGATCAGCCTACCCGATCAGAGACTGAATGGGCATGTAACAGTATTTCCCATCCTACGAGGATCAGGCTCTGGGATCAAATTCTAATCAGGAAGCTAGCCGATACTGTTCCAAATCACGCGACCCTAGTAGGACCGGGTATTTAATGCTGGAAACTGATGTGATTCAGATCATTTCCGAAAATCTTATCCAAATTAGTATCTGATCAGTAGTCCCGGATCCACTCTGGGTAAGCTACCCAGGTGAGAAGTGACGATGGATTAAGGATTGCATCAAAGTTGATCCACGATTGATCAAGATTGATCGAGGATGGAAAACCACGGTGGAAACAAGGTGGATGGAAGCTAGAAAAGTCGCTAAGTTCCGAGACTCGGGGTTGGAGCCTCGACCTAGGCTTTCGTTTCCGAATGCGATATAATGCCGTTCCATGACATAATATGTAAAAAATCACATAATGTCAGAAATTGAGATATGATATCATCACAGCATATATCATAGTGTGTAATAACTTTCCAAAATGCCGAGAAGCGACATTGTTTTAAGAAAAAATACAAGCGTTTATAAATTAGCACAAGGATTTTCATATATAGAAAGTATACGCCACCTACCGAAGCGACGCTCTGTGCCAGTCACGTGGGAGGCTGAGTGGCCCTTTTCCCATTCAAAACATACGCGTAATCGATACGTCCTTCGAAACGATAAAATTTACACCACGTTTTCTTTCAATTTTGAGAAAGAAATCAATTTTATGCAATTTTTGAATTTTTCAAACTTTTCGGATGTAATTTCCATTATATTTTCCGTGCGAACCCTCGTGAAAATCGTGTCGACAGATTGTGGAATTTTGTCATAAAATGTGGGATTTCAACATTATCTATCAAACAAAATAGATATAACCGTATATATATGCTCCTGGTACATCATCCATGTTCACCATAGATAATGTTCGCGTTAAAATTTGTCAATTCAAATGCGTTTCATGAAAGTGACGGTCGTACAGTATGCCTTCACGAGAATTGAGTAAGAGAAACATAGATACAGCATCAACTACTATTTATCTATATTCGTGTGTACATTCATTTGACTGTTTATTGATTAAGACTTGAATCAACCTTGAATTCGATCCAGAATGAAGGTGGGTTCCATACTGGAGTGCTCAATGAATACCCGAGCCTCGATCAAGGCTACATCAATCCTCGACCGAAACTCGATCGAGTATTGATGTTCAGTCTTGAATCAACATTGAATTCGGCCACCGAATAAACCTGAGTTCCAGACTGGATCATCCCGCCTCGATGATGCATCTTCAATCAGTCTTGTTTCCATCGTCAAGATGGATCATTCTCACCTGGGATACTCGTTAGGCATTTATCCGGTGCTGCAAGTCTGTGTGAGGAGTTTTAAATTTTGGAACCCATTGTCGAAATTCCTCTACGTCGTCTATATCCTATCAAGTTCAGATCGTGATATTTATGCGAAATTGGGATTGACAACTCACGAGGATACTCACTCAATTGTTGAAGGCTTCAATGATGAGTTGCTAATCCTGATTGGATAAGCAAGAAATCAATATAGCTGAATCCATACTGATCAGTAATGCTTCAGTATTACTTATTCGTTGATTGATTGAACAAGTTGGGCCAACAACTGATCCAAGCTGACAATGAATTTTTGCCAAGGCATATCTAGCCATAATTGGATCAGTTAACCATTGGAAGACCTTACTACGTGTAGAATACAAAAGGGCGTATCTTAACCTGATGAGAAATGTTCAAAGTAACCTGTTCAGAAACTGCTGTGAAAAAACTCAGTTTATCCTGATCAGTAATTCTTCAGCGGGACCCATTCTGTTGCTGGTTAGGACGGCTAAATCCACTTGCTATCCAAAATAGCTAGGTCATTGCTTTGAACATTGAGCTAAGGTTGAACGGATAAGAACTGGATTAGGATTCGACATAGCTGAACTGATTAAGCAATGCCTTTTCAGTACCAAATCATTTGCTTGCTCGCTACTTGCTAATACTATCCAGCTAAGTTAAAAGGAAATGTGGCTGGATCAGGTTCCGAAAGGAAGGAACTTATCAAGTAACACCTTCCCAGTTTCTGATCAGTTACGCATCCACTAGCCACTCGTACTATTGAGGTCAGTCCCGACCGATCGTGGCTGGATCAGATTTCGAAAGGGCTGAACTTATTAAGGAATACCTTCCCAGTGCCTGATCAGTTTCTTATCCATTAGTCACTAGTAAGGCAATGCTTACTACTTCTGGATCCTAACCCGATATTAAATCAGGGTTACCGTACTGAATTTCTACTCGGGTAGACTTAATAAACATACATAAAAGTATGTACATACTTCGGATGTGTTCAAAACCATTTGATATACTATGGCGTAAGTTTCAGCATCCATTCTTAGTGATCATCCTTGCCTCGTCCCTCTGAAACACTTCATGTATGTGTGGTTTTACTCCCTCCAAGGGAGTTGAGACACTCCTCTTCCTTTAACTCTGATAAAATAGAGAATAACTACAAAATGGTTGCTCTCTTTTAATGGAGCCAATCCAGCGGCACGTTCAAGCGTAGGCAGGACCCAACCTCTCACCTCACAAGGAGTACCCTTGGCCAATATTCCCTTCTGGATCCAATGAACTTGCTAAATCGTCCATTTGTTTGTCAGCCATTAGTTACCATTCTCTGCTCCTCCTCATGCCTTTCACGTAAATTGATACTCACACCACAAGTTCACCAGTCGTTTGTCCACTTCAGAACCAAGTTTCAAAGAGACGACAACCGACATTAGAATAGCCGAGAGCTACAGGCCAATTAGTTTACTCCCGGTTCTAGCAAAACTACTAGAGCGGATTATTTTCGAACGCCTTAAAAAATCGATCGATGAATCATGCCAATGAATTAATTCGGTTTCCGATCAGCACACTCGACCTGCCACCAGCTGGTCAGAATTACAAACAATATAGACAACGCGAACGACCGGAAAGAAAATACCGTACTTCTTCTCCTGGACTCCAAGATGACTTTTGACTCTGTGTGTCCCACAGGTCTAATGTACAAACTAAATTATCTAAATGTACCGAAATATTTGTGTGAAATTCTCCTGCCATTTCTTAAAACGATAAATTAAAGTTCGAGTCTAAACATCTCTTTCGGATAAAATAGAAATTGTCGCGAGAGTCTCACAAGGCCCAGGTAGAAAAAGAATAATGGCCCAGGCTTGGGCCAAACCTGTCGGCCGTGCTGCCAGGCTTTGGGTCGCGCGACTTAGCCAGAGCAGCGCCAGATCTGGTTGAACCCTACAATGATAACACTGGACCAGGCCTGGCTGCCACGTCTTGGCCAGGCACGTTGTCAATGTACGCCCATGCACAATTTGCGTATATTCAATTAAACTTAATAATAAAACCAAGTTATCAACGCTTGTTTTTTCGGATTAGATGCATAAGTATCCCCGGTTTCTCGCCAAAAAAAAAAAAATTAAATGAAGACCGGGATCGAACTCGAGCTCTTTTTCATCCCAGTCTCACACCTTACTACTCAACCACCACATTTTTTTTTTTTTAAGAATGTTTATTAGACCAATTTGAACAAATTACATTTCTTATGTTGCGAGAACATGATATTTCCGTATAAACAAACAATACAAAAAACGGAACTAAAACTACATACTTAAAAAGATATTATTTGAACACATTTGCATTGCTCGTAATAATTTCATAATGTTATTTGTGTATGTACTATATTATTAAATATTCACTATTTTTTCGTAATTTAGAGTCCTGAGACAAGTTTTTGGTTTATCTAATTAGTTTGTTAGCACCAGCAAAATTCGTCAGTAAAAAAAAATGGTGATTGTTTTTTGTTTGACATAGGAGTTAAAATTAGGATAAATACTCAAAATTAATTATACACATCTATGTACAAAAACAAGGACCCAAGTATTGGGTCAATCTGTTTCGATCCACCAGTGTTTTTTGGTGTTTTTCCTGTGTAGATCTTCAGTATACCTCTTAGGTAGAGAAATATTGAAGATCATGTTTGCATCTGTTTTGCGGTCTCAATGCTGCGGAAAAGTGGAAGCTCTAGGGTCTTTCCTTTTCCCGTGATAAATAATTGGAATGTTATAATTATCTTGAATGCAGCCAAGAGAATCGAGGAAGACCATCGCCTCTGGAGGAATCAATCCCGAGTCTAGTGTTTTCCGGAAATATTTTTCTTGGGGATAGAAAGGGCCAATAATAAGGCTATTGAGCTTATTTCTGCTAGCATGAGCTATATGGTTACGAATGAGTTTCAACATGAAACAATCTACTCTAGATATCTTGGCTCTTGCATAAAGTATATCTACACTATAATATTTGGTGGACTCAGACTCAGGGGTTTTGTACATTTGTAGGCATGTAGAAAGGCACTTTCTATCAAACAGTCTCAATTTCTCCATTTAGCTACCACTAACACTGTACCATACGGGACATCCATGTGTAAGAATGGGTCTAATTAAAGCCTGTTAACAAAGTATCTTGATCCTTTTTGATAAATGTTCGTTAGCAAAGAGATTGAAGCAAGCTTTGATCGCTTTGGAGGCTTTATCAAGTTGAGTGTCTATATGATTACGGTAAAATAGACGGTTATCAATGAAGATTCCGAGATATCTTACTATATTTTTATGAGGAATTGGAGTGCCGGTCTCATCGATTTTTCCTATCAAATGGAAATTCTTGTGAGTTTTTTGAGCATCGAATGACAGGGATTTCCATTTAGGTTTAAATAGAATAGTTTCACATTTATCACAGTTAGCTTTAAGTTTGCATGTTGCGAACCAGTCGGATATCTTACAGAATTACTTTTGTAATTCGATCTTTAATTGACTAATTTTTGAGTTAGACAAGTAAATGAGTAGATCATCGGGAAATGCAACCGCTTTAATGTTAGGGTCAGTATTCATATTAAATAGTGTTAATAGGTCACATGTAAAGATGTTGAAAATGATGGGAGAGTTTACGGTTCCTTGTTGGAGACCATTTTCAACGTAATAACAATTTTCAGAAATATCTGAGCCACATACTACTCTAATTTTTTTCATGAGTCATGCTCCAGATTGTTTTAATTAATGGTATAGGGAATTTTTCTCCGAGGAGTTTGAATGTTAGTCCAGGTAACCAAACAGTGTTAAAGGCCTTTTCAAGGTCTAAGAAGCAAGCCCCCATACATGCTCTATTATGCATAGACCAACAAACAACAGAAGTAAATTTATTTACTGCGTGGATAGTTGAGTGTTGGCGACAAAATCCGAATAGATAGTCCGCTAGTATGTTGTGTTCATTGCAATGGATGAGGATGGCTGTATTTATGATTATTTCAAATACTTTACTGATATTTGGGAGGAGGGAAATGAGTCTTTACCCTTTTTTGCTAGAGCCACCACTTTAGCCATTTTCCACCGTGTAGGAAAGTATGGCCTATTTAGCGCATTACTGAAGAGAATCCCATATTGCTCTATGCTCGAAGGGGGTAAGTGTTTGAGTGCTATGTGTGGAATGTTATCAAAGCCTCACGATTTTTTGTTTGGGAGTTTACGGAAGATGGTGCCAAGTTTAAGAGGGTTTGTGAAATAACTTTTTATTTCCGTTTTCTTGGCATATAGAGCCGATGGTCATCGAATCTAGTTACAGTGATGCCATGCTCGAAGTCATAGTTCATTTCAGTAATAAGTTTGTTAATATCTCGATTAATGATTTCAGAAAGTCTTTCGTTACCCATGTGAGTATTTTTAAATGAGCCGCTGCGAAGTGAGCTCCTATGATGTCTAACCTGTCAGAAAGAATAGTATTGATAGTCTTTCTATTTTCATCTATTGAGCGCCTCTCTTTGGTTATTTGAGCTGAGTCTAGTAAGTCTGATTTGTTTTCAGGAATTTTTAAAGTTTCAATGTTCGGGGCTTGTTTTGAGCGAAATATCGGACTGACTCTAGGGAACATCTCACTTGGGTATTGGAAGGCATTTGTTTGATTTTTTTTCCCAATGGCCTGAAACAGATTTTGAAAACTCTTTTTTAACATTTTCTCTGATAAGCTGGACTTGACTTTTGAGTGTTTTATGGTTTTGTCTTTCGCTGGGTGGGTTACCTGCTTTTTATATTTTGTTAATTTTACTTAAGCGCTTTGTTTATATTTTTTTTGAAGTTTAGTAATTTTATGACTGATGTTTTCGAGCAAGGTATACTTTCTGTTGATCGCGGGGGTGGTGACTGTGATAGCTTGTGCTATGAGCGTATCCATGTATTTCTA
This sequence comes from Asobara japonica, assembly GCA_026005395.1. Classification (NCBI taxonomy): domain Eukaryota; kingdom Metazoa; phylum Arthropoda; class Insecta; order Hymenoptera; family Braconidae; genus Asobara; species Asobara japonica. The sequence goes on along the minus strand of BQMI01000491.1, from coordinate 277,156 downwards.
TTAGAATCAAGTTGGTTTGCTAACTAAGAATGGAGATGTTTTGCAAATTTCTACCAATCTGTTTGCTTAAAATTATAGTCTCAACCACCACATGACTTGACTTCACTTGAAAATTGTTTATTAATATTTGTCATATGTACATACTATATACAGTATTAATATCTTAAATGCTACGCTCTAGATCACCAGCCATTGGCTTTATATCTAATTTGATCAAAGTTTAACGTAATTTTTCATTATTACAGATATTTGAGATTATTTACAGGATGACTCGATATAAGGAAAAATGACTTCTAAAAAACCTTATAATTAATAGGTGCGTGTCGGGAGGGCAGAGAGCGGGATATATGGAAAGGTGGGATAAACAAGTTGGTCAGCGAGGCCAATTTGATTTCTTGTCAATATTGATTTTTTGGAGGTGAGGATTAGGATCGGATTGCAGCTTGAATTTAAATGTCTCGTTTATTCTATCGATAAAGTCACCTACGGTTGCCATGCCCAATGTATTGTGCATTTCCAAGAGCGTGGTTCTTCTTCTAAAATTGCCTATTGTTCGCAAAAAATTATTTTGGATAACTTGAAGATGATTCAAATGGATTTTCCCTCCATTCTGATTAGCTGAGCGTAGGTGATTTTAGCAAATTATATAATCTTACTAGAATAACTTTGGTTTTCAACTTAATTTCGTCTATGTGTTTTTTTTGCACAGGAGTTTGGAATCAATATGTAAACCTAAGTATTCAACAGAGTTCGATGGGGTGATTTTATCGTTACGAATAGTTAAGGTGCGATTGACCTTGAAGCTAGTAAATATGATTGCTTCTGTTTTGGCAGTATTCACTTGAATTTTCCATTTTATAAGCTCACTGATTGTAAGAGCAGCTGCTTTTTCAATTCTTCTGATAGCGTTATTAACCGATTTGCTGGCTGAGTACAGAGCGATGTCATCAGTATAGCCGGCGATAAATACATTTCTAGGACTTCTGCTAAAATGAGAAGCAGTGTACAGATTAAATAGGACGGGGGAGAGGATAGGCCCTTGTGCGATACCCGCAATTATTTCAATTTTATCCGAAAGCGATGTTTCGACTCGAACTTTAATATATCTATTTGTGAGATATGATAGGAGGTTTTTACACAAATATTTAGGTACGTTTAAGCTGTAGAGTTTATATATAAGGCCTGTGGGCCAAACAGAATCGAAGGCCTTTTCGCTGTCCAGGAGAAGAAGAACGTCCACCACCACATAATCCTTGTTAAGACATGTTAAAAATCCCCATATAACCCTTAGTCACATTATTTTCAATTTCTTCATTTTATCCATCGATTAGTTCAATTAATGGATTTGCTATTAAATTGTTGTGATTAAATTGAAATTTTTAATACAACAATGAGTGGTTAATTAAGCCCTGGCCGCCCATCCTCAGCCCAGATGCGGCAACCAGGGCCTCCAACAAATCCTGGCTACGAACTTCGGCCACTCTTTGGCCCAAGCTTGGGCCCAAGCCTGTGCCAGAGCAAGCCCGTTTCGTGAGATTTCGTCACGCGTAGATTGTTTCTGTTTCTCCATTGCAGGCTATGCTGATGACATTGGTTTGTACTCATCTATCAAATCGATCAATAAAACTGTTAGAATAGAAAATACTGCTGCCCTTACCATCAGTGAAGTGATGAAATGGAAAATTCAAGTAAATGCGGTTGAAACAGAAGCAATCATATTTAGATACTAGTTCCAAGGCCAGCCCGATTTTAACTATTCTTTTTTCTTTTTTTTTGCTTACGCTTCGATGGGATTATGCATATGTGGCGACCCTCCCACGGTGCCGATGGAAACCGAATTCTTCCCAAACTGTGCAGCATTCACTTAGTTTGACCCAATCAATGCAATGCCTACCAGAGTTTACATCGCTTGAGTCAATCTACAATTGAAGGAGAACCACGGAAAACCTCAATTTGTACAGCCGTTTCTTTGACGAAACTGCCGTTCGACTATGAATCCCTATGAACTCGAACGCTGGACAATTCCACTCTACTATACCAATCGGAGACTCCGAAAGCGGGGACTCGATCCGTGGACCTCGTGTGCCAAAGGCCAGCGCTCTAGCGACTCGGCCATAGCCGTCGGTCACTTTAACTATCCGTAGTAAGAGGATTATCCCAACGAAGTCTGTAAAATATTTAGGTTTACATATCGATTCCAAACTCCTGTGGAAAAAACATACATCTGAAATTAAGATAAAAACTAAAATTATTCTAGTACGATTGTATAATTTACTAAGATTACCTGCGCTCAGTCAATCTCTGAGACTTACTTTATACAAAGGGTTAATCTCACCTATTATCACTTATGACTGTCCTGCCGGGCACAATGCGGCGCAAACTCACTCGAATCATCTTCAAGATACCCAAGCTGAATGTTTACGAATAACAGGAAATTACAGAATGAGAACCTCCATTCTCGATGTGCACAATACGCTAGGCAGGGCAACCATGGGTGAATTTCTTGGTGAAATCAACGATACATTCAAATCGAGCTACAATCCGATCCTAATCCTCACCTTCAACACATCAACATTGAAAAGAAATCTAATCGATCTAGCTAACCAAACAGTTATCCCACCTCTCGGTATATTCCGCTCTCCCCTTGCCCATCTGCACCGGTTAATCATATGGTTTTTTTAAAAGTCATTTTTCCTTTTATCGAGTTATACTGTAAATAATCACAAACACCTGTAATAATGAAAAATTGATTAACCATTTGTTCAAATTACATACAAAACCAATGGCTGGTGAACTCATACTGAGGATTCAAGATATCGTTACTGTATATATGCCAAATGCTAATAAATAATTGCCAAGTCAAGTCTCGATAACTGAACGGTCCAAAGCAACCACCCGGATAGTGGAAAGACCTGGGTTCGAATCCCGATCGATCAATTCGAGCTTTGTTTTTTTGGAGTGTCCGCGTTGATTATTTTCTAGTGTGAAATTGATCAACAATAGAAAAATTGGGAGCGAATAATTGCGGACTAGCAAATCTCTCTCAGTAGCTTCATGTATATATTGATATATCAAGGACAATGTATATATCCAACCTAGTGACCGCAGAAGTCAATCAGAATAATACAATAAAATTAATACCACCGGTCAATTAAAAACATTCACAAAAATTGATTCATTTACCTAACAATGTAGCCCTTACGACTGTTATCGAACCGAGGACCCGGACATTACTAGTTCAAGATTCTAGTTATGTACTTATTTAGTTAGGTCTAGTTACAATTCATGGGTAAGGAAGCGAAGGAAGAGCAGGATATAAGGCCAGATGGGGCGGGTGGCTGATTAGCGAGACCCAATTTATTTCTCATTGCTATTGATGGTTTGGCCATGTGGATTTGGATGGGTTTGCCGATTTCGTTCAAGACTACCTTTGATTTTCACATAATACATCGTCAATATCCAACATTAGATGTATCGAGTGATATCATGCAATATATCGTATATAGTATAATACGATTCTCGAAAACTCGGTTATTCACGACGCGGATCTTCAAACTTCTGCGAAATTTCATCAAAAAGGTGCTGAGTTCGTGCCTGTAAAACTAACAAAATAAATGAATCATAAATCTCCAGTTAATATTGCCAATCTGTTTAAATCTGGATTGGGGAAAAGTGACTGAAAGGAGATACAAAATTGTGTGTCATTTGGAATTCTCTGCATTGTCGCGCCTGCAACAAACCCCAATGCATTTGACGCATCTACTGCTGAGATGGCAAACTGGCTGGGTTGACCAAATCGTTGGCACCGGGCGCCTTGACTTGGTTGCTACTATTTCACACATTTTTCGATTTTGTGGGTGGGTTACAAAATAGTATTGACATCGGCAAAGGTGCTCACGGTGACTTCAGGGCCAACCGTGATTGCGATCACAGGTAGACGTTAACACCCTCTGTGTGTCTCATCGCCATTGTTTACCTTCACGAACTGTTGAGCCTACAGTTACGACAATCCCGTGTTTTGCAACTTTTACTTCAACATCGCTCTCTAGTAACACTGACGGTAGAACCTTTGATGAAAAATTTTCTGGGTTGTTCACCTTGTAGACATAATGTGTGCACTTTTGTGGTTTTAAGATACTAGAGATTTTCTTAAGAAAATTTTCGTCATCCATTGTTCGTAGATGAACCATTGTGTTACCCCCAGAAATTTTCCTTTTCCTATTTTTATGCACATCATTGATTTGCAGATAATTGATTAATTTTTTCGTTTCTAATTTCTTATTGACGACAATTGGTGGATATATGGGAGTGAGCTCGGTGTACCAAGCCTAGGTAATCTAAGCTTGGTTCATGGTACAGTAGAGCTCCCTTAATTTTCCGCTTCCTTTATTGAACTGAAACTTCTTATGGGAGGGTTTTGAAATCTCGATCGGCAACCTTTTTGGTGACGCTCGCTCTAACGTAGTAAGTAAGAGTGAGAGACCTCCGGGAATCGAGCAAGAGTGAGACGGACTACCTTACGTCTCGTCTATCGGGCGAGAGTGAGAGGCCTTCGTGTATCGTGCGAGAATGAGACGGAAGACTTTCTGTCTTTCATGTCATTCTCTGCGTTCAGGCGGCTTCGCGATCGCGGAAAACAGCCGTTGGTTTCTAATACAGTGATCATAAGCAACGTATTTTGTTTTTGTGCCTGTCTTCATTACTTAAATCGAGAGTTTGGTGCAAATATGCCGAAGTCGGGTGCAGAAAGGACAAAAACGTGGCGGGAGAAAAAACGGGCGAGTGAAGGAATTGATCAGAATAGAAAACGGAAAAAAAGAAGAACTGAAATTGAACGAGATAGCAGGGAACGGAGGCAAACACGTGCTAACCTCTTACGTGACAGTGTGGACGATAGTGTAAATAATCCAGAGAATGAACTATTAGCAACGACTTCGACTCATCCTCCTCGTGATTGTGATGTACATAGTGGTGATCGATTACAATATTCAGACTTGAATGAGTTTAAAACTGCACATAAGAACTTTCACCGTAATTTTATAAATAATCCATTCGTTTTACGTGTTGTGTATGTGATACATTATGGTTTAACAATGACTTGAAGACTCTATCCGTTGAAAACGAAATTCGTATTCAACAAAAATTTCCAGAATTCAGAAGTAATAATGAGCTGGCATGCACCAGCTGTCGCCAGGCTTTGAGGAGAGACAAAATTCCAACGTTGTCGAAATTGAATGGCTTTGTATATCCCCCGATCCCTGCACATCTTCCGAAGTTAGATTTAGTGTCCGAGAGACTCATTTCTCCTAGACTTCCATTTATGCAAATTCGCAGATTGCGTCATGTGCATGGACAATTTGGAATTTTGGGGCAGGTGATCAATGTTCCAGTGGATGTCAATCACGTGCCCAGGAACATTGACGACGATCACTGTGTTTACGTTCATATCAAGAGAAAAAAAATTCATCGATCAAGCTACTTGACAGGTTTAATAAACAAGAGAAATATTAAAATATGGCTAAGATGCTTAGTACCGAGTCCATTGTATCAACTGTACGACATCAAAGTTGATGAATCTTTCTTTAATGAGGATTGTGTCGTTCATCAGATACCTATAGATGAACTGAGTGAAGACATCTCCATGGAGGAGAGCCTGTTCGCTCAGCAACACACATTACTCTGGAATGACGATAAATATTTGAGGATTGCTCCTGGAGAAATGAATGTCCCTCACAGTCTATTATTTGGTGAGCATGCAGAAGAGTTATCTTTCCCTACTGTCTATCTCGGACAATTCCGGCGCTTTAGTGAAGATCTGAATGTGACTCCATTCATGATAGCTACGAGTGAGCTAAGGAGATCTGATCGACGCGGGGTTACACCTCATCATTTACTCTATATGGCAATGAAAATTATGAGGTTTAGAGTCCGTCACAGTCTATCCATGGCTTTTAAACACGTAGGTAAAGACACAAAAATTACACGTGAACAAATTCAATCAGAGGAGTATATAAATCATTGTATAGAAAGCAACTTGGCTTTTCTACGTTGTATCCCTAACTCGACTTGGTATTGGGCAGAAAGAAAGAGAGACTTATTCGCAATGATCAGACAACTCGGAAAACCCACGTTCTTCCTAACTATGAGTGCTAGTGAAGTTGGTTGGCCCTCATTATTACAATTATTATATAAATTGAAGAATAATGGAGCAGAAATTACAGAACAAGATGTTCAGGAACTCCATTATATTGAAAAGAGCACACTCATCAATGAAGATGCTGTAACATGTGCCATCTATTTTAATAAGCTCATCAATGTTATAATGAACATACTTCAGTCCAAAAAGTCTTCTCCCTTCGGGAAATATCGTGTTGTCCATTATTTTAAAAGAATTGAATTCCAGCATCGTGGGAGCCCCCATGCACACATTCTGCTATGGCTTGAGAATGCTCCAGCGGATCCACTAGGTGTTGACCGACTAAAAGCTATTGAACTAGTTGATACATTGATATCAGTGGCCACTTCAGAATCGTCGGGGAACATCAAACTACAGACACATAAGCACACGTTCACATGTTACAAAAAAATAGCTGCGAACGCTCATCAAAAATGCAGGTTAGCAACACTTAACAAACTGGGTGCTATCGCAAAGAAGAGGGATAATTTAATGTCTAATGAACAATTTTATGAACTAATGAGAATGGCCAATCAGAGGCAGAAAGCATTCCTGATGCATGTGATTGCTAATCTCCTCTCATCAAACCGATCACCACTCCAAGTTTTCTTCACTGGGCCAGCAGGATGTGGGAAGACATTCCTCATTAGACTCCTCATGGAAATTTACAACCGCTTCACAGATAATGATGGTTTTTGCAATGGTTACATCGCATGTGCATCAACAGGAAAGGCTGCAATAGCAATTGATGGTACGACAATCCACACTGCATTGAAAATATCCCTTTCCAAACTATTACCATTATCAATTGAAGTGGCTCAACAGTACAGAATGCTCTTCAAATACGTCCAAGTTTCCTCATCGATGAGGTCAGTATGGTAGGAGCGGAATTGCTGTCTCAAATTGACGCACGGTTAAAACAAATAACAGGAAATTTCCAAGATAATTTTGGAGGAATGGATATCATTTTCATAGGTGATTTGCGTCTGTTACCTCCAGTGCGTGCTACACCCATCTATCAAGCAACAAAACGACGCATAGCAGCACCAACACTTTAGCGTGACTTGAAGTTCTATGAATTGGATAAAGTCATGAGACAAGTGAATGCTGATTTCTCCTCTTTATTCACTAAAATTGTAAATGGGTGAAGAATTGGATCAAGAACAGATACACCTAATCGAATCTCGTTTTTATACAAGAGAGGAAGCAGATCGTCTTTGTCCACATGGAATTCGGCTATATTTGACAAATAATGCTGTAAACGAATACAATTTGACAATTCTTAATTCTGCCGAGAATAAAACAGTCTCAATAGCTACTGATGTATTAACCGGCTGCCATAATGCTGAGCAACAATCATTTGTGAGACAAAAATTGCATAAAAAACGGTAATAGATACTGGAGGTCTGCCCTACGAGATAATACTGGTGTTAGATAAATGGTATATAATAACACCCAATCTGGATGTCTCGGATGGTTTAGCAAACGGCCCATTTGGTAAACTAGTTCATATCGAAACTGATGAGACAGGGGCAGTAACTCGTGTGTGGCTGGAATTTCCAGATTCACCAAAGACGGGGCAGAAGATCCGGAGAAAAGCTGCTGCGTTCATCCAAGCAAACAACATCAACAACAATAATAAAACGATTTTCGTCAAAAGAAATCATCTGCCATTGCTATCAGCGTGTGCTATTACTATCCACAAGTCTCAAGGTGGTACGTTTAATCAAATCGTCTATGAATACGAAAAGACACATTCACAACAACTCCTTTACGGAGCCTTGTCCCGTGTCACAAGTATACAGGGATTGTACATCGTTGCGAAGGATGGAAAGAACAAATTTTATCATGGACGGAAAAAAGCTCAATCAATGGACAAGCTACAATCAGAATTTAGAAGATTATCAACAAATCCATTGATAACTTTGACTGACATTCACCGAGAGTTCATCAGCAGACCAGGCTTATCAATAACAACCCTCAATTGCCAAAGCTTAGGAGCTCATAGCGGAGATTTCAATGATCCAGTGATTCTACGGTCTAATATATTGATACTTTCAGAGACGTGGAAGGAAAACGATCAAGAAATTGATGTTCCCAATTTTAATTGTGTCGTACAGTTCAAAAGACATAATGTGAGAGCAGGGGGTGTCCCAATACTTTGCAATACTGCTCATGGAACGAACATCATGACACCCAATATGGACCTGAACTTGAAACAACTAGGATCGCTTTCAATTGCGTTGTCATCTGTTGGAGAAATGTGTGCAGCTGAATGTCGCACAGAAAGCGGACAGCGGATTATGCTTACAGCACTCTATATTTCACCAAATCAGAAGATGGCGAAAATAATAGAGTTTATTCACCTTCACTTGCTGCCGTATACTCCAGTGGGGGCTGCAGAAGTTGGAGTAGAGCTGGACAAAATACCTATGATTCTTGGTGGAGATTTTAATGTTAATTTTGCTTCAGAGGATTGCAAGCCATTAATTCAGTTCTTGCAACAGAAATTGTCATTGGAAATGAACAATACACCAATTGAATCGACTACACGCCATGGTACCACGATCGATGCAGTTTTCTCACGTTACATCGAAAATTTGGAGTCAAGAGTCTTCATTACCTATTTTAGTTACCACAAACCTATCATTTCGTTCATGAAGAGTCTACCAGAGAATGAAGGTGAAGCTGATTGAGATTTAATTCATCATATTCATACTAATATTATTGTATCTTGAAAAAAGTATAATTATTATGATGAATAAATTAATCTTTACTATCAAGAAGTGTTTGACACGCGATTAAAATGATTCCTCTCCCTCTAAACATAGAAAATTAAATAATCCTTGCCGGTCCAATCATTCAGTTTCACTTCCATCGCGTGTCTTCATGACACACCATTTTTTTTCGCTGTACTCCCCTCACGACTTGTCACCCCTCAAAAACCTTCTCCCACTCATCGTAATTTGTCTATCCTTGTTTTCGACGTCATGCGCTCCAGACTGCGCAGCGTCTCAATAGTGGGACCGAGCATTCATGAAACATAACCTATTTACTTTTGATACCCAGTCCGTTTACTTCTGCTCTTATTTTCCCTTCCGTTCGCGACAACCCCCACCACGCCAACCAACCGTGGGCAGAGTGGGGGGCTTCCTTAATTTTTTTCTCCACGAAATTGCTCCAAGGTCACCCCCCGAGCTCGGAAAATAAAGGGAGCTCTACTGTAACTACAATTTTCGATGCCAAGGGTTGTTGATTTCGGCCAAACTTGGATACCAAAGTGTGGGTTCATGATTATGGCCAAACTTTAATTCCCTTCATATGAACATGAGATCAAGCAGCGCCCAAGTCGAGTATATTAATCCTTGATAAACCGAGCTTGGACCACGCAAGATTTGCAATTTACTCGCTCGAAACCTGACACGTCAATTACGTTCTTCAGTCAATAGATTTTTAACCAATGGGAAATTAAGTGGGTTATTAATATGAAATAGTAAACTGATTGAACACGACTTGCAGCGCTTGAATGTTCACGAAATTAAGAATTTATTCGTAATAAAACACTACCAAATTACACTTAGATCTGAGGACTTGACGGTTTAACGTTAATTGCAACTCAGCCAATTTGAATTGAATTAACGGCAGCTACTTGCAGTTTAGATATTTTCATTTAGACTTGTCCCTTGACACAGATTTTGAACAGCATAAGTAAAACAAACAAACTAAATTTTCATGGACATAATATAATTATCGAGACATAAAACAATTCCGTTCAGTGAATGGATTGTAAACTTTTGAGATTGTTACCTTCCCGATAGGAGAAGTTATTGAAAGGCTGCCGATTTTCGAAAATGGATTTTATAAATTATCTCCACGTTTCATGATGTTGCGTATGCTGTTTAATCGGCCGTGGTATCCGGAACTGCCCGGCGCTTCTGGTTCTTTACGCGCCGATTTTCTCGCAGACTCCGTTTTCCACCGCTCTAGAGTTAACACGTGTTGTGAAACCCGTCCCAGTATTTTTCCCAGTCTCTTTCACCACGTGTTAACTTTAGCCCAGAAACTACCGGATTGTTAATCCACCCAGAAGATTAACAATAGTCATATATTGTTAATCTACCCAGAAAGTGTCAGTGACTAATTTATAATTAGTTATCGCTCAGTGTTTACGATAAACTTGAACGGTTTTATTGTGAAAGTTATTGACGTCACTTTGTTAATTAGTGTAATAAAGTAAAAAATGACCCAGAAAATCGTGCATGTGTTTCGTCATTTGAACTTCCCGATATAGAGAAGTTATTGTAATGACCCCGAAAATTGAAAGTGAAATGTTCATGAAGTTTTCACTTTTCTCGACGTTTCACATCATCCTGAGTCGTTTTCGAAAAGTGTTTGTATGCGTGTGTGTGGCCAAAAACTTTGTTTAACGTTTCCGATGAAACCAGCGTAGCGATTTACGTTTTTTTTTATCGACGCGACTTACTATTCTCCAAGTTTGAAAGGAACGATTTATGCGAAAAATGATTCGTTCAATTGTTCTTACGAATTCAATTGTTTATATCGCTCTACAGCAAGAAGGGTTTGAGACATAAAAAAAAGTGTTGAATGAAAGTTGTTCCCCGCCACGAAATACACATTTGACGTTTTATAACTTCTTTTGATAACACCCGTAGGTAATTGTTAGTACCAAAAAAGATTCTTTATATCGCAGCGGCGTGAGAACGGTTGAGGATACAAAATAAATTAATTGATAAAAATTGTTCCACACACAAAAATACATATTTGATGTCGTATAACTTTTTTTGCCAACACCGATAGTTAATGGTTATTAACAAATTTAATTGTTCTTAGATCGCTCTATCGCAAGAACGGTTCTAGATACGAAACAAAGGGTGTAATGCAAGTTGTTTCACACGTAAAAATACACATTTGACGTTCGATGACTTTTTTGCCAACACCCATAGTTAATTGTTCTTAATAAATTGTATTGTTCATCTAACTACTTCATATCAAGAATTATAATTTTTTTTAATATTTAGAAATTTCGAATACTTTATAAAGTCCATAATTTGGGACATGGACGGACATTGTCGATATAATATATACGGCGGAACGATCGGAAAGTTATTGGTTCGACCCGTAGAGGGTCATACCCAGATCCCGTTTATTAACAATTGCGATTGTTTATAGTGTTCCACTGGGTAAAATATTAAAGTCTTCTTTTGTATTGTGGCGGCACCTCTATTCGCGACTCACTCCACATGCTCACCATGCGTCTCCTAATAAATGAGTCAGTTTAGAATTCTGAAATCTGCGAGTCTTCATTATGACACCAATAAGGGTCATAATGACCCCTATTGGTGTTCAACTCCCCGAAACGGCAGTTAACTATGGGAATAACAAATTCCCTCAACCCATCTCTCTCGCAGTCACGACTAAAGTGATACCCGAATTTAACGGTACAGTCCACTCGCTCAAGGCCACCTAATTATCAGATGACATTTCTGGGTATTTTTAACAAGATATATGTATGTACGCGTGTGTATGAAGTCAAATTCTTTCTCCAACGATTTATAATCATGAAACTATGCAATGTAGATGCTGTATGGCGCAATCGAAGCGTCTTGGTGATCTTCAAAGCTGATGAGATTGTGGATTGAATTGGCCCAGTACATATATTATCATTAACAATCGCAATTATTATATTGTTCTACTGGGTAAAATATTAAAGTTATCGTTTTTATTGCGGCCGCACTCTGATTGGCGTCTGACTCCCACTCAAGGAACGCGCAAGTTGAACGATCGAACGAACCCGCCTTCATATTGTTTTGTTTGTCAATTTGTTAAATTATCACATGCTTCAAGAAGATGATAGAGGGTAGAGTTTGTTAGGGAAGAAGAAGGGTGGGGCACTATCATCTTCAAACGAAACTTCTCATATAATTTTGCCTTTGGCGGGCTCGTTCGGTCGTTCAATTATATTTCTACGTTTCGTTCTCGATGATATATATATGTAGGTTTTCAGAGTTTTCTTTTTTGTGATAATTTTTTATTTTTATTTGTTTCTTTATTAACTTCTATCAATCATATATATATAGTTTATAATAGAATGATTTTTATATTTATTGAAAAACAGTTCGTGCAAATTAGTCATTCACTGACTGAATCGGTCTATTGTAGAATCTGAAAAACGTTTGAGACGTTCCTATGTCTATTCCCCGATTATGAGCAGCGGAACCTGCGGCAGGTCGAATGCTATATACAGTAAATTGATCGATATCAACACCCGCATTTGATAAGGCTGATTTAATCCAATGGCCGATTGTCTGTGAAGACGCTGCCGTATACGGCTTGACCGATATGATGACTAAACTATTCCTCTTCGATCTGATCTATGACATCCTTTGAAATCGATGTCTTTATATGCTCTGTAATCTTGATACTTAAATTACCAGAATTAATTTTAATATTATTAATGTTTATTTTTATTATAAGGCATGATACCTTCTCAGATAACTCTGTTAATTTCAAATCCTTATTTTTTTTTATTTTTCATTTCCATTTATTCAAAGCCAAACAGCCAAATCGGCCAATAACATGACTTACAGAGTATTTACATATCGATGTGTATAGAGAAAAAGTTGTGAATCCTACAATGTTTTAATTAGAAACTAATAGTGAGCAGTGACAGACGAGAGTTCAGCATCAATCAATATAAAAAAGAACGATAAAGCTTGAGAAAATAATTACAGAAATTCGTAATTTAACCTAACAGGTCTAATATAAGCTTATAACAGCGTCATGAGTTTTGCTAATAATCGAGGCAAATGAGTCATTGAACAAATCAGCTTCTGGTTGCCGATTCAGAAGGAGCTTAACCCCAGCGCACGCTCCATAAATTGGTGAGGAGAAGGCCAAATGACTATTCAAGAAGGGGAGGTAGAAAAACGCGTTTGATCTAGAGCTTTCAGAGCGAGGGATTTTGAAGTTTAAATAACCGAGCAGGAGTGGACAGTCGACTGTTCCTCTTATGATTTTGATAAAGAAGATCATACAAGTTTTGGTACGTTGTTGTTCAAGAGAAAGATAATCAAATCTTTCACAAAGCTGGGAATAATCAGCTCCCCTTTCAGGATAGATACCATCTTCTCTGCAGGCTAGAAATGTTAGAAAGCGTCTCTGGATGGATTCAAGCTTCAGAATATATTTTTTGTACAAGGGTGACCACACCATACACCCATAATCAAGTTTGGATTTTATATATGAGTTGAAAAAAGTCTAATGGCCATATTATTCTTGAAGCTTTTACAAGATCCCAATAGGAACCCCCGAGTACGCTTTGTTGAGGCTATGATCCCATCAATATGTGGGTAAAATGGTAAGATCGATCAAATGCTACCCCCAGGTTCACAGATGACTCAACACGTTTAAGCAGGCTGTCGTTGATAATATAATTGGAAACTATAGGGCAACGATATGTATAAAACGAAAGACACTCGCACTTTTTCGCATTAAGGGGAAGTCTATTAGCACTACACCATTCAGAAAAAGTATTTATATTGTCTTGTAGAATCACCTGTCGTAACACACTTAAATATCTTTGCGTAGTCCGCATAAAAAGAATGCTCACAATCAAGACAGCCCGATGCCTGATTTAGGAATTGTGACGAGGTCAAGGCCCCCCCCTAAATATTATAAGGTACCTATTAAACTGCCACCGCTGGCCTCCCAACTATCCCATGGATATCCCCCTTACGCCCATTTTTCCCCTGTTTCCCCGGCCCCTATTTCCCGTAACTATTCGAGACACCCCTTGATGTGTACGAATACAGCCAGGCCTTACCCGTTTTCCCCGGGAATTCAGCCAGCCGGCATGAAAAGCTCCGAAACGACAGTTGTATCAGAAACTGGATTATTATTTATAATATACTCTACTTCTTATTACACTTTTATCTCCCCCCTTTTTCTCTATATTAGATTAGGTGATGCTATTAATAGGTATTATGAAAATCGGCATCGTTACGCATTGGCGCCCAACGTGCGGCCTAGCGTAGAAACACGAGCGTCAAGATTTTGCTTTTCCCTCCTGATAGATCTCTTTACCTACCGTATGAAATTTCTCCCCCGCTAAATTATATTTCAAACGTACAGCATATTGAACACCATCGTGGCTACAGCTGATGGTGCTCAATTTCACCATATAGTGAAAGTGCTTAGATTTCGAGTCCCTTTGTTTACAACTTGTGGCTCACTGCTGAGGAAGAGACATATTTTCCTAATATCGTCATCGAGGCAATTTTATTTCGGAATGAATTTACCTGACGTTCAAATTTTTCGAGTTATTGGACTCTCCTCAATTGCCCCTTCGTTCATCGCGGATTATCCCATTCTCCCATCCTAATCCCAAAATACTCCCGAATTTCGAATTCCAAAGATGGAAGTTTAACAAAAAGTTTTTTTTTTTTTACATAAATAATTTCTCAACAAGCTTCTTATTTGTACCGGGCACCCCCCCCCCCACTACCCCCTGCCCCGTAAAAAATGTCGAATCGTGGAAATCGGATCAATCTGACACGAGAAGAGTCTTGAGTTGCTTTTTCATTTTCATTGCGCTCCTGCCATTTAACGAGTTACTCTCCCCCGCTCTCATATTGCAATCAGAGATAGCCGCGCGCGCGTCTCGTTCAACATAGAAGACATACTATGTTCCGAAGATGATTCCAGGAACCCCCCAGCCACCGGATACTCGCCAATCCCATCAGACCCCAGCTCCCCTGTATACCCAATATATCCACAACCCCAGCCCAATGCCTACCACCCTGCCGTATTCCTCCCCGCCTCCCTTCACCCACCAGCTTCCCAAATCTCCGGCCCCTTCCCTCCAGAGACCGTTGCCAATATGCTCAACGGACCCCCCCCCCTCACCCAACCAGAACATCAGTCGACCACCGACAAAAAAAAACCTTTGCCACCACTTTCCCCTATTACCCCTATGCTCAGTAAAACCCCCACTCCCCCGGAAAACTGAAACCCCCACGCAGGCTACGCGCCCGGGACCCTAGGAAGAATAGACCTTACAGCGCAAGGACCGAAACCACCCCGCCCCGCCCCTATGAAATTGATGAGATTTAAAATTTTATTTGTGTTTGTATTTGGATAATTAACGTCTAGGCTAAGCCAACGAAATGTAGGCCTGACCCAGTTCGGTAAACGCGAAACAAGTATGGGCTGAAATAAATTAACCGCAAAATTAGAAGTATTTATCAGGAAGTTAGATATTAGTGTAGTGGAAAATGAGAAGTATGATATACGAAACCCCAAATAGATAGAGCTGTTCCAAGTGACCGATATTTATAGATATTTAGAATGAACGCCCCAATGTAGCTTGAAAGTGACGCTAGCCCAATACCCACAGTCCTGTCGATCCCCCCCCCCCCCATACCCCAATGAGAACCACGGCCATGTGATATCCCCCCCCCCCCTCACCCAAGGAAAACAGTAAAGATATCCCCGTAGAATGAATAAGAAAAATGACAGTAGAGGAACCCTACCTCAAGCAATCCCAGAAAAGGAGATATGATCTCGGCAATTTTAGGAAAAATTGCCCAGCGCAAAAGCGCGAACGAATTTAGAGGTTATATTAGTACCCCATAGAGAATTTTAAGATGATAATGGTAGTAGGCTAAGATAGATTACGATAGGTTAGAGTTAGAGATTAGGTTAATGCCCTATTGAGAACCCCATCGTTACCCCCCCCCCCAGCGGTTTTCAGGATACGGAGAACTCACAAAAATGGATTATTGGCTTAATATGTCGAGGACGTGATTTGTTCCCCAACCGCGGTAGTTTTAGGACTTTCCCTTATTAAAACTAACGAAAGCCGATTATTGGCTCAACATTTCGACTTCGTGAGATTTGCCGTACCGTATTAGATTTTAAGGATTACCCCAACATACGGAGGAATGTCGATCACTGGCTTTACATTTCGACTTCCTCAGATTTCCCGGAAACAAAAAGATTTCCCCCACCTCACTTCAGCAGAGAACCCCCTGCCCCTCAGATCACAAGGCCACCAAACAGAGACACCCCAAACCACTTTTCCCCAAAAGAAATTACCCTCAATATACGGAGGGAAGTCGATTACTGGCTTAACATTTGGACTTCCTAACATTTTCCTAACCTGTTATCCCCCGCGCTCCTCGACAAAAACCCACAGTTTATTGTTTCCCTTTCCCTCAAGGCTGCCAACGACCAAGGGAAGGAAACAGAAGAGTTCAAGCTACATTGTCTGAATTTATTTTGAATTAAATTTTGCTAAAACAATCGAATTCATTGTCCGAGACGACTGCTTGGAAAAACAGTAGAAGGAGGTGCCCTGGGAAGGCCTCGCAGAAGCGCCCCTCATGAGTACCGGTTGACATAAGGTGTTTTCAGTTTAATTTTGTTAGTTCATTCACTTTATTATTTTTCAACACTATTCCCGTTTACATTCAACGTAAATGGTTTTAAGGTAAACCAGGTTCCAGGCTTGTATTTCACATCCTCCTGCATCCTGGTAAGTCAAGTTTTATTTTGAAGATTTGTTTTGTGCCATAATGTCGTTCAACCCAGAGCTGTGATAGCCCTGTGTATTCACTACGCCCGGGACATTGTGACGAGGTCAAGGCCCCCCTAAAATTGCCCCCTAAATATTATAAAGTGACTATTAAACTGCCACCGCTGGCCTCCCAACTATCCCATGGATATCCCCCTTACGCCCCTTTTTCCCCTGTCACCCCTTCGAGCGGCCAGTACGTCCGGGCACACACAAACACACAGTGGACAATGGAGGACTACTCTGCATACGATAACCCCGATGATTGGGTCAACTAGAGCCTAAGCGACCCGAACCGTGCCCCTCTTCTCACGGGGAATACCGAGGATACTCGAAGAGAGCCCTATCGAAGGATGAAACAGGAAGAAAGAGACACTTGAGTTAGGCGCATTGTCCCGAGTGCTTTTCTCGTAATAATGGTTACCAATCATGGTGCCATATTAGTTGATTAGGAAGAAAACGTATCAGGGGAAATTGAATGCGATCCCAGGAAGCAGGATTGGAGATACAGGACATTAACCCACAACCAGCAAAAGGTGGAATTGCATCCCAACCAGCCATGAGTATCGGCCTTTGTACCAGGCGGATATTGCCCCTAAAGAATTCCCCCTTCACCTATTGTCCCTTCCCCCCAGCGGCGAGCCAGCGCGTATTAGAATCCTCATAAGCCGTACTGATCTCATTACATAACTTTGGATAACTAATTGTAGGCCGACGAGCCACTTAGACAACCCCGAGTTTTTTTGTGCCTATTTCCCTTAACTATTCGAGACACCCCTTGACGTGTACGAATGCAGCCAGGCCTTAGCCGTTTTCCCCGAGAATTCAGCCAGCCGGCATAAAAGGAGCTAAAATGACAGTTGTATCAGAAACTGTAGTATTCTGTAGCTCTAAATCACTAAACAGTGGCACGTTACCAAGACTTCCATGACCATAACAATGGTCGATAGAACAGTCCATGGGATCAGTCGCAGGCTCATAGACATTGAAAAGAAAGTTGCAAACACATTGACTATTTCCTGTGGGTCTTCAACTACAATGTCATTTACACTAATTGAAGAGGGAATCCTAGATGCTTTTTTCAAATCATTTACATGGGACCATAATTTGGAGGGTTTCTGAGCTATACTATTCTCAATAGAAGACATGTAAGTCGTATGAGCATCATTCATAAGATTTTTAGTATTGCGCCTTAGGGTCTTAAACTGATCTTCATGAAATTTAGAACCTGTATATTTGAACATTTTGGGATGGTAAAACTTGAGCTTAAGGTTAGAAATAATGGAGGCCCTGAACCAGCGTGGGTACGACGAGGTTTTGTTCATGAATCTAGGTACTAGAGCGTCAAAAATAGAACACAAGATATCGTAGAAATTATCACAGGTGAGATTTACATTAGTAGATTCCAAATCGCTCCAATTACACTCAAGAAAACACCGGCCCAGTCCCTCCAAATTGCATTTTTTAATACAATACGAACCAATGTTATTATTCGGATTGAAAAACACCCAGCGACTACATCAGGTCTAGAATCATGCTTTTTTTTACAGAAAATGAGGATTCTAGGGCAGGACTCTAGGACGTCACAAGCGACCAGTGGCTGATCAGCCCCGACAACCCGGCAGGGGATATTGGCAAAGATGAGATCGAAGTAACGATCTTTGCTGTTTGAACTAAACTTAAATTGGTTAATATTCAAAGATGCTGCAAACTCGATTAAGCTTCTGGCTTTCCTATCAGGAGAAATTTGTGGATTCATGAATTTAGGTGCATTAAAGTCACCTAAGATAATAATATTTGAACTGAGCAGATGCTCAGATTCGCTAAGCGAATCGAGAAAGTCAGAGTAAGTTTGGGATGATATTTCAGGGGGAATATAAATAATGATAAGAGTTACCCATGTTGAGTCAAAGGCTACTTTGACTCAACTACTAGCCCCAAAATATCAATGCTTTGGAAAGAACTTTGAATCAAAGAAAGGTCCAGTTGCCGAACAGTCAGGGCAGAACGCACCGCCGCAAGCACTCCACCACCACGGTCCTTTTGGGGGTCGACACGATCTTGCCTGAACACTGTGTACATGTTACTGTCAAAGTGCTCAGATGAGTATCTATCCCCCGAGAGCCAGGTTTCTGTAATATCAACAATATCAACATGAAGATTACAAGAGTTTGATAGAACAGATGGACCTTTCCCAGCAATGCTGAAGGCATTCTGATAAAAAAAAGAAAAAACTCTTATCTAATGGTTCTCCAAGTATTGAGTCGAGGTTTGCGCTATGGGTTGAGTCATCGTGGAGCGGCTGGAAGGTACAGCTCGGGGCGCCCATTTCTTCACAATGATCAGTGATCCATGCCTCGAGGCAATCCTCCAGTCCTGTGAGACCGAAGCTTCGTTCTTGGTACGAAGTTCTTGGGTCAGTCTGCCATACTCCAGACGTTGAGAGGCTGTTCTGTTCATGGCTACCTTGATAGCCATCAAGGATGGAGGAAGTGTGTTGCTTGTCCTTGCTTTTGCGAACACCTGGACTAACCGAATAACGGGGGATTTATCATTTAGAATCAGTTTAATAGGTCTGGGTTGTTGAAGATCCTGGGAATATTTGCCGCGTCTCATGTATGTCAATCAGCTCGGAGGAGCGTTATTGTCCAAAAGGCTCAGGATATCAATAATAAGTTGTTCATCAGCTTCCTTACGTTTTTTGGCATCTTTTTATTTCGGATCTAGTGCCCCAAAAATCATCAGATTCTTTCTACGGGCTAGACGCTCGTCAACCTCCTTGATGCATTTGGAGAACATGTTTGCATCCTCAGTACCATCATTTCTCAGAGCAGACAGCACCTGGATATCATCTTCACTCTTCTGGACCCTGGCAGCAATGGCTTTTACATTCTCCTCTACATGATTGACTTGATCTGATACGGCATTCAGGCCAGCATCTAGACCAGTAATTAAGCCATGAACGTCTCCACTTGAGTTTTGGATATCATTAAATTTGGGGTCAGAAACTTTCTGCATTGCAGCCACAATATTTTCGATGGACAGTTGCGATCCATCAGGTGAGGATTTACGAGATGCACAACACTGTTTAAAAGTGCCATTGGGTAAACGACCAGCAATTTTGCCACAGCCGGGATGATATGCCATGTATAACATTCCTCAGAATCATTTACAATGTTGCGTCTACAACCACTACAGTGTTTTTCATCATCAACAAGTTCATCATGGTTGGAGGGCACATTTAGCGTTGGAATTTTCAGTTTTTGGTTTTGATCCATGGTAAATTAATAAATATTTGAGGTTATAAAACCCGTCACAGTATAAAGAAAAATTATTTTGTTTAATTTCTCACAATATTTTTCATATCCTTATGTGGATATAGTTTTTCCAGATAATTTGTTACTGGGGTTACATCTCAAATGGTTTATTTTTATACCTCGGTTTATTTGGTTTTTCTTTGAAAACGCCTTTTAAAAAACGTGAAATTAATCCATCTTTATGGTTATCATGGGCCAAAATTGAAGAAACAGCAGAACGAAGCGTATTAATCGTACCATGAGCCATTCCGCTTCTAAGGTTTCATTTAAGAAACTGATAATTTATGTCGAACTGGCATTAAACATGTCTAATTTATTTTCATTACTATAAATCTACCAGCATTTCAATGCACCTTCATACTGCTTAAGGGTTCATTTTGCTAGCGAGTTGATCATTGTTTCCATTGAATCTTATCGAACACCTCTCTTTGAGAACCGTAAGCGCATAAGGGGAAAGGTGGGGAGACAATGAATGTGAGTGTCTGAAAAGAGAAATTATAAGAGTTTCGTTAGGTTGCAATATAACAGTCACATCACTGTGAAGTGACATGAAGAGGGGATACCGTTGTGTGGACCACAGTGGTACCACTAATACTCCTCTGACATCTTGTCATTTATTATTTTTCTTAGACTCCTAAGAATAACAGAGAAGGGAGGAACTCCCTAAAAGTTTTCATTGTGCCAAGATTTTGTGAAGGCATCCACCTCTTCAGCTTCTGGGTCCGGTAGTCGCGAATAATATCTAGGGCATTCTTTATTGAGTCTAGATGGGAATAAATCAATTGAAAAGTGATCAAATTTATTGTCAATTTCGGAAAAAGCTTCAGGGGAGAGTTCCCACTCAGTATGAATATTTGTATGTCGCGAAGATGTGGCTGCCTCCACATTACCAGCTGACCGAGTGTAAGCTCTTATCCAAATTTTTCTTGCTTCACACCATTCCCAAACTCTTTGTAAAACTTCACTAAGTTGTGGATATTGGATACCACCAGCCTTGTTCATATACGAAATCGCCGTGGTATTGTCCAATCGCAGTAATATCTCGCATTCTGATAAGCCATTTATAACATGTAATTTTAGGGAGCACACCCTTCATCGGACCTGGGTGGCTCTCAACCTACTCCGCGATCCCCATCTCCTATCCCTAACTACTCATGGGCGCCAGGTGAATCTTTGATTCCCAGGTTTCACCGGGCTGGGCTCACCCCGAGACTTGCGCCCTTCGGGGTGAGACGGCAATTCTAACCAAACTTATCTTACGGACAATTAGACCAGGTCCGCTCTTGCGCATTGACAGTGCTCTAATCCCGGTAATTTGGTGACCCAAATCCGTTACTGGGGTGGGCCGAGATATCCGTATCTCTAATCCCACGTGGTCCTACTCTTCGGGGAAGCAGGGGTTATATGTGCCTCGACCGCTCAGGCTGTAGGTTTTAGCAGAGGGGGCGGGGTTCAGGTGGTCCTCTTAGCGGGATGTTAACTCTACTTCTGCGCGTTATAATTACCGTGTCAGGATACCTCCTCCGAGGGAGGGTACTCACGTGATAAGATGTCTTTCGTAGATGATGGGGCGATACCTTCGGGCGGCCTTCAGGCTCGGCCACGTCCGACCACGATATCCTCTGGGGCTCACACAGAGGTCCAAGGACACTCGGTGAGCCGCCATTAATCCATTCGCTACGGGTCTCCTGAGTCGTCGGCTAGATGGGGAGTATCCGATGATCCTGGTGCGTTCCGGTGATCAGTCGGGGACTGCAACCAGGTCATATCCTACGATGGGGTTCCGAGTGACACACAAGGGGGTGGTGTGAGACTCTACTCACCCTTGGGTCATACTTTGCGAACTCCCATCGTGGCTTCGTTCCACTCGCGTGCACAGTCCTTGCTCTCACTCGAGTAACGGCACTCACCCAACTCTCGAGGGCATGACTCCCTCACTCAACGGTCCTCGCTCGACCTCTCCATTCGACTTCCCTCGTCCGACTCCTCTCGCTAGACTCCCGTTCTTCGTTTCCGTCCTGGGAAGAGAGGTGGCGCTCACGTCGCCACACTTTCCAGGTAACTCCTTTTCAGCTCGGGCGGGGGAAATCACTGCGGAATTTCCTTCGGAATGCCGAATCCTTAACTTAACCCGGGTACCCTCGGTAGGAATTACCAAACATCCCGAGGCATCCCGTATTCCGGCATCCCTGTATGTGAGGGAGCGGATTGTCATTCCATCTTATGCCACAGCTCTCTCTCCCTCAGATCCAGGTCTGGTCTGCTTCGTCATCGTCACTCGCACTCCGGTTTCTCCAGATCTAGTCTGGAGTCGGGTTATTCTTGTGCTGGGCTGGCTCCTGCAGATTCCCTAACCTAAGGCCTCATCCCCTGGGTGGTCAGAGGTCCGGAAAGTTCGTCTCTCCTCTCATCCTAATCCTAAGTGACGGAATTATTTCACGTCACACATTAGTGAAACATTTTAGAGAAAAAAAGGCCGCCTGTAATTCTAGAAAATTAATGTGTTATTTCTTTTCCTCAATAGTCCAAAAACCAAAAGTACTTTGTCCTTCACGCAAAGATCCCGAGCCCGTTAATGGGGCGTCAGAAAAAATTTCAAGAGAATATTATTGTGTGCCGATAAGAGTTGAACCAATTACAACATTCTTTTTCCACCATTCTAAAGTATTGATTAATTTAGTTTTTTTCATTTTATTTTTCCTTCATAATTTTCTCCATTAATTTTTAAGGCTAAGAATTTTTGTCTTTCTAATTGTTTTGTATGAATTACACCATATGCAACTGCAGGACACGCTGCTGCCAAAACACCGAGAAATTTTGGAAATTCGCTGATTTTGTAGCTATTGTTTATTTCAAAGTGGTTACATAAGTTTAGTACTTGGCTTTTCTTTTTATCAGGAAGGTCTAACATGAATTTTTTCGAATCAATGATAAAACCCAAAAATTTACATCGCTGATTTGCCATCAAATTGCTTTTTTCAAAATTTACAATAAAACCTAAGTCTTTCAATAAATGAATAGCCTTTTTACTATATTCTTTCACATCAACTTTTGGATTTGCTGATAAAAAGAAAATTGTCTAAATAGATAACCGTGAAGATGCATTTTGTTCTTAAAATATTCATTACGGGCTTCATAATTTTTGTGAAAATCTATGGGCTGATTGATAGTCCAAAAGGTAAACAACTGAATTGATATAGTTTTCCTTGAAATTTAAATCGTAAAAACTTTTAAGCCCATGAATCGTTTCTAGAAATCAAACTCAATGCTACTTTAATATCTTCTAGTTTAAAAGGGGAGGTTTTATATGAAGATTCAACTTTTTTAAATAAAAAATAAAGCGAAAAGATCTTCACATGGGAGACACTCTTCAATTGCACCTTCTGCTAATAGCTTTTCTATTTCTGATACAAGTATGTATTCTTCTTTGATAGAGAATTTTTGTTTTTTGACTGGAAAATCTTGTCTTGGTTTAGGTATAAAGGGAATTTTATAACCTTTTACACAACTCAAGATGAATTGTTCATCTATAATATGAGTCCAGTCATGTTGAAAAAACCGCAGCTGACTTTTTCCCCTGTATCACTTCTTCGCCGGCGATTGGGTCGTCGTCGGGGGTACTGGCCTGGTGACTGTACTGTGCAGCTGGGTCTGGAACGAATTTTGTTAGTTCTTCTGAAAAGGTCCGCGTCCCGGTTTGAACAGCGGACGTTTTACTGACTGGCCCGCTCGCTTGTACCGTCTGCAAGGGCGCGAGGAGTTTTCCTGAGGCTTGAAATTATCCCTTTTGGACTAATTAACTTCCCGACATAGGCAAGTTGTTGTGATCACCCCGAAAATCAAAAGTGAAATTTTCGAGATATTTTCACTTTTCTGCCTGTTTCACATCATCCTGAGGCGTTTGACGAACAATGTCTGTATGTGTGCGTGTTCATCCGTATGTGGCAAGATGTTTCGTTTACGTTTTCTCGAAAACGAATCATGCGATTCGATTACTTTTTTTTGAATCATTGCGTCTCCGTGTAACTTAAAGCTGATTAGGGTTTTGATCGAATCCATCGAGTAATTCGCCGGTTTTTGAGAAATTGATGTTGAGCAAACACCGAAAATAGTGATAAAGAACGTTCATTCACAAAAAAATGTTGTAATCCAGGTAGTCGATGTCACAGTTGAAAGATATTTTATAACTGATTAAATTTTGAGTAAAATTAATTTAGCGGTTTTTTTATTACTTAGTTTTTCCAAACGGCGCGAAATTTTACTGAATATTTAAACTTGTCTGTGGGACCTTTACGCCATCTGCAGAGATCATACTCATTTAGACTACCGGGACTCGAAGCTAACCGCCATTGCCATTACCGCGTATCACTTGTCTGCTTCATAAATGAGTCAGTCTCAGAATTCTCGAAGCTGCAAGTGTTCATTATGACACCGATAGGGGTCACACTGATTAACCAGAGTATATTGGAGAAGAATAAATTAAGTACGCTGTGCTGAAATACCAAATCGGGAAGTTTTGTTTGTGCCCCGAATGGGGCACACATGCTCACATCACTAGTCTTTAATTTGGGCCCAAGCCTTCTCAATCTCCTTGGCGTTTTCACCTTGTCGACTAGGTTATCTCCGTACAACTATTCGTTCCAAATCATTCGCTCTACGGTTAGTTTGATATTTTTGTCCATTTGCGGCGTTCTAAAGGACTTGCGAGTAACAGACTGTTGATGGAAGACATCCGACAATATCTGTCCGGCGTGACTGAGGTAGTCAGTGAGGGCATTCGCGTCAACTCTATCCTCTGGAGGGTCAATGATGAGGGTCAACACCGCCGCTCCCAATACTGTCACGGCTGTCCCAACGCAAGTTTGCGTGTCAACAAAATGCTGATCTCGCTTTTTCGTGATTGCAGTCAGCATTGGGACAATTTCCAAATTCAGCTTGGGTGCATCTACATATAACTCCGCTTTTCGATTGTATTGATCCAAAATTTCCGTTTTATTTTTGGGGGAAGACCCTATTTGATCCATTTACCCCATGTATTCTTCAATTCTGAGTGATATTTCACCTCGCTGAATTTTGATTCGCTCAGGTCCACTCCCAGAGCCTTCAGCACAGTATCCCTTGATTGATTATCTGACGCTGACACTTCTTTTTCCCCAGCTACCTGAATATTATCCAGGTTCTGGTCATTTTCTGTGTTTCCAGCTGTAAAAATACAGAGGCCAAATGAACAAGGAGGATTAAGAATATCGAGTGATGGGGAACTCTTGGTGTGTACGATTTGTGTTGTGTTCTTGTTGAACTTCACAATCGAAAATAATCCCTGCTAGATTCGTGCGGACTTCTAGCCCTCTAATCTCGTGTGGAGTGATAGAATACTCGAAAATTGATGCGAAAAATCTGAAATTTTCTCCAATAATTGGTATTGAGTTCCTCTTACACCGTATCAAATTTCAGCTCGATCAAAGCAAAAGTTTTTGAGAAAACTTGATTCATTTTTTTTTTTGGTTTTTGCTCCATGTCTCCTTCAATATTGAACCGATTCATTTTGTTTTTTTTTTTAAATCTTCCTCATCACGGTATCTATAAGAGGGAACCAAAAGACACATATGCGTCCGTAGAAAGTTTTCGAGTTATTTCAACTTTTGTTTTTCACTCAAAACTTTTGTTCGCGCATCTCCTCCTACAGTTGTTGTCGTAGCGACTTGAAATTTTTCACAAATGTTCCAGTTGGTATCTATATGTGCAAGTGGTTTGGATTTTTGAAAATTTTCATTATTTTCTGAGATATTCAATTTTTACAACTTCATTTAATTCAATATTTCAAAAACTAATCTATGGATTTTGATTTTTTTTTTCAAAAGATTTGCCTCAATGGTAAATGCCTTCGCGATATAGGAAAATATACAACTCATTTGAAAAAGCTTCCTCATTAAAATTGAAGTCCTATTTTTTCAATTGTTGTTTCCCATTCAGTACTCAACTTCACAATATTGAGCGTTGATCTTTGTCAAACATAGGTTATTTCATACAGGTAAGCTGAAATACAGTAACTATGACCGGAAGTGTCATCATTTCATATTTCCATGTTCATTAATATATTTCTCAAATGGTCATCGATACATAATTTACATAATACGTAATTGTGAAGATAACATTGTTTTAGTATTTTGAAGTAACTCGAATCTTTTTGGGTACCGGAAGATAGTTCCCACCTACATTCCATAGACACTATTGAGCTGAATGTTTTGAAAAATAAAATCAAAATCGTTCATTAGTTTTTGAGATATTGAATGAAATGAATATCTAGTAAAAATTGAATATCTGAGAAACTAATGAAAATCTTCAAAAATCCAAACGATTTGTACGTATATATACCAAATGGAACATTTGTATAAAATTTCAAGTCTCTATGACAACAACTGTAGAAGGAGATGCGCAAACAAAAATTTTGAGTGAAAAACATAAAAGTTGAAATAACTCGAAAACTTTTTACGGACGCATATGTGTTTTTTGGTTCCCTCCCATAGATGTCGTGATGAGGAAGATTACAAACAAAAATGAATCGGTTCAATATTGAAGGAGATATGGAGCAAAGACCAAAAAAAATGAATCAAGTTGAGGTTTTTTAAATCAGTTTTACCCGTGTAAATGTTCAAATTAGTAAATCTAGGTGCCAAAAATGAGATGTTCACAGACAAACGGGGGCCTCAAGTTTTGTATTTTTACGCTTCAGACCATTCTAGATCATTTCCACATGGAATTAGAAGATGTGAAAATGGACGCTTGACAATGCTTCCATTTGGAAGCAATAAACCTTCAGATGCGATCACGACCAAATCAACACAGTTCCTCACTTTTCGTTTTCGAAAGCGCCTGGAGGACGTGACCTCATCGTCGTTCGTTGAGTCTTCCTCATTAATGCCGTAAACCGTTCAACTTGCTGTTATTTGTCTATGGACGTATTTATTTTCTTCCAATAACGTCGCGACAACAACAACCCAGGGGATCCGTCTCTCACCACAACTGTATTTTTCATCTCATACTTTACGGATGATTCCCCCCACGACAGTGTGCACGGTCGATCGCAGAAGAATCGAAGGAACTTTCAACCCTGTACTACTGAGGTTGCTTTCTGAACTGTTAAATTCAACAGTGATTTCAGTTTGTTTGTCCTTCTGATTATAAACACGGCTCAAAAAAAAGACAATCATTGCGAAGAAATTTCCAGGTATATTATATAAATAATGTCGAATGGTAATGATTGAAATGTATACAACGATATTTATCAACTAAAAATTAAAAAGTATACTACGCTATTTGCGTAGAAAAAAGAAGGAAGTTTATAAAACAAATGCTAAGTAACAATGATTTTCAGAGCTTCAACCAGAATCAGAACTAGTGGTGTGCAAATGTGTGTGCCCCATACGGGGCACAAACAAAACTTCCCGATTTGGTATTTCAGCACAGCATAATCATGCTAACATGGTGATGAGCAAACTCAACAGTGATATCAATAATTGAACTTGTGACTAATAATTACTGCACGCGTTGGATTTAGTTTGATTTTTAAGCCGCATAAACATATTCAACTGGAATTCGTTCGCCTACACTGAGGGAAAAATATACTTCGGCCCAACAATTTCATTTTTCAGAGTAATAGGCATTCCTAAAAAATGAAATTTCGTCGTTGCATTTAATCTC
Source organism: Asobara japonica (assembly GCA_026005395.1). Taxonomy (NCBI): domain Eukaryota; kingdom Metazoa; phylum Arthropoda; class Insecta; order Hymenoptera; family Braconidae; genus Asobara; species Asobara japonica. Next base: position 249,369 of record BQMI01000491.1, on the reverse strand, counting down.
TGACAATTACAATTAAATGTAATCATGTGAATCGCTTAACTCCAAACAATTATATGACAAGTGACCTGGGTTGAACATTATTTTTATTAATTTGAAAATAAAAAAATAATTAATTCGGGATTCTTAATTATTACTGTACAAATTCACGTAAGATCCTCTGTCTCATAAGTATCACGTAGAGTTATATGATTAACATCATTGGTAGTTAATTAATGTCACTTGGGTTTCACTAAAACAATAAAATTCATTTTTTTATAAGTATCTATTTCTCTAAAACATGGTAATATTGGGCCGAAGTATATTTTTCCCTCAGTGTAGTTACCCTCTCTACCTCTGTACGTTCCTAATTATCCCGCTCTTTGACATCCTTCCCGTAATTGTCGACATATTCATTCGCCAAGTATATTCAACTCGCGATATGGTTTAACCTATATTGACAAAAGTCATACTGAATGTGCATTTTTGTATAAGGAACGACCCTGGAGATATGCAATTGTTCCCGTATTTCAAATTGCTCGGACAACCATACCTCCTTAATTATGCAAATTATGGAAAAAAGTCATTTCACGTAAAGGATATATTTTCATATAAGAAATAGTGTTCTTGAGATAAGTTTCCCGTTAACTTGAATACTTTACCCAGTGGAATCATATAAACAATTGCAATTGTTAGTAACATTTACTGCACGAATGCCATCCAAAATGTAATGCGCTCCATTCTGAACGGAAAGGTTTCCATTAAGAACTTCATGACAGCGCTGGGTCATTCATTTACTTATTACATACATAACTGTTGAGACGGCCATACCCCCTTAATTATGCAAATTATGGAAAAAGTAATTCTACATAGAATGTGTGGTTTCATATAAGGAATAGATTTCTTCCAATAAGTTTCCCGCTAACTTTAATATTCTACCCAGTGGAACCGTATAGATAATTGCAATTGTTAATAGCATTGCATATATACTCCACGAATGTCATCCAAAATGCAATCCGCTCGATTCTGACCGGAAATGCTTCGATTGAGACCTTCATGACTGGGCTGTGTTCATTCGTTCACTCACTACAGACATAATTGTTGAGACGGTCATACCTCCTTAATAATGCAAATTTGCGAAAAAAATCATTCTACATAAAAGACGCACTTCTATAGGGGGAAACAACTTTTCTCATATAAATTTTGCACTGAGGGAAAAATATACTTCGGCCCAATATTACCATGTTTCAGAGAAATAGATATTTATAAAAAAATGAATTTTATTGTTTTAGTGAAGCCCAAGTGACATTAATTAACTACCAATGATGTTAATCATATAACTCTACGTGATACTTATGAGACAGAGGATTTTAGGTAAATTGTACAGTAATAATTAAGAATCCCGAATTAATTAATTTTTCATTTTCAAATTAATAAAAATTAATAAAAATAATGCTCAACCCAGGTCAGTTGACATATAGTTGTTTGGAGTTAAGCGATTCACATCTTTACATTTAATTGTAATTGTCAGAGATTGAATGCAACGACAAAATTTCATTTTTTAGGAATGCCTATTACTCTGAAAAATGAAATTGTTGGGCCGAAGTATATTTTTCCCTCAGTGTGCCCTAACTCTAATAGTTTATGCAATAGAACGTGATAAACAATTAAAATTGTTAATAACAATATACATACTACACCAATTTCACCCAAAATCTAATCCCCTCTAAGTTACATGAAAACGCTTCAATTCCAATATTGACGGTCTCGATAGCTCCATTCGTTTGTGAGAAACCTAGGATCAAACTTTCGGAAACCCACATACACACAGACATCGATTCAAAATTTGTTGGGCATCATTTTGGTATACTTAAAATCCTAGTCACAGGATGAAAGGACAAATATCGATTTGGGGGTCATTACAATAACTTCCTGAATAATCGGGAAGTTAAATAACAACGCAGATTTGCTGCATAAACATCAGATTTATTGTTAATTTCACCTCTAGTAACCTGTAAATGAAAAATCGGCGGGCGTGCTCAATTTCTTAGATACTATGTCTTCAAAACGTTGAGAGACCTACGCACAATACCAAATTTCTTTTTGTAAATTCCATTCATAAATAGTAAATTTGGCAGGAAGAGAACAAGAACCCTTGGTAGAAATCGTGCCTCGCGATTCGAGAGTTTGTTTCCGAATCGGTGTCCGCACTCTAAACGATCTTGGCAGTCAGGCCTGAACCGGTCCAGTTTGCACCTGTCATGTGTCTCCTATCGAGTCAGAATTGGGAGCTCGCATTTCAATTCTGTTTCGAGGCTAACATTATTGATCAATAATTCGGGGAATGGAAGTGTACGATACGGCAATATTTCAGCCAATTATATTCGCTCTAAAGATTATCATTTCAATTACAGTGATTATAAGCAACTCAAATACACCGGTTATTTAGGAAATATTTTACCTTTTTTTTAACTTCCCGATTATTCGGGAAGTTATTGTAATGACCCCGAAATCGATATTTTTCCTTTCATCCTGTGGCTAGGGTTTTAAGTATACCAAAATGATGCCCAACAAATTTTGAATCGATGTCTGTGTGTGTGTGTGTATGTTTGTATGTATGTATGAATGTGTTTCCGAAATTTTGATCCTAGGTTTCTCACGAACGAATGAAGCTATCGAGACCGTCAATACTGGAATCGAAGCGTTTGCATGTAGCTTAGAGGGGATTAGATTTTGGGTGAAATTGGTGTAGTATGTATATTGGTATTAACAATTTTAATTGATTATCACGTTCTATTGCATAAACTATTAGAGTTAGCGCAAAATTTATATGAGAAAAGTTGTTCCCCATATAAAAATGCGTATTTTATGTTCAATGATTTTTTTCGCAAATTTGCATAATTAAGGAGGTATGACCGTCTCAACAAATATGTATGTAATGAGTGAATGAATGAATCCAGAGCTGTCATCGAGGTCTCAATCGAAGCGTTTCCGTGCAAAATCGAGCGGATTGCATTTTGGATGACATTCGTGCTGTACATGCAATGTTATCAACAATTGCAATTGTATATACGATTCGACTGGGTAAAGTATTCAATTTAGCGGGAAACTTATCTTAAGAACCCTATTTCTTATATGAAAATACATCCTTTATGTGAAACGACTGTTTTACATAATTTGCATAATTAAGGAGATATGGTCGTCCGAGCAATTTGACATACGGGAACATTGCATATCACCAGGGTCGTTCATTATACAAAAATGCACATTCAGTATAACTTTTTTCAATATAGGTTAAAACATATCGCGAGTTGAACTAGAATATACTTGGCGAATGAAAATGTCGACATTGCGGGAAGGATGTCGAAGAGCGGCATAATTAGGAACATACAGAGCTAGAGCGGGTGACTAGACGGACGAATTCCAGTTGAATATTTTTGTGGGGCTTAAAAAATCCAACTAAATCGATCGCGTGCAGTAATTAATAGTCGCAAGTTCAATTATTGATATCACTGTCGAGTTTGCTCATCACCATGGTTGCATGCTTATGCTGTGCTGAAATACCAAATCGGGAAGTTTTGTTTATGCCCCGTATGGGGCACACACATTTGCACACCACTAGTTTCCTTTTTGATCTCATGAAATCCATTTGCATGCTACAGTTTCCACTATTGGAATCTTCCTCCCTTGTACCTTGAATTTCAGAAGTCCAATTCCATTGAGTATCTTTGTGTTACCCATGGCTGTAAAGTAATCGATTGATAATTAAATCACTAATTGTGGATGGTTGCGGACTTCTTATTTAATGATAACGTATGGGTCAAGGATATTTGACAATTTTAATTTTCCCCGGCTATAATCCTCTCTCTTTCTCGTACCCAATGTTTGGGTAGTTAGGCGGTTATGTTGGGAAGGGGGGGGGGGGGGAGCGCATGAGAAAGTGTGACATGGTGGAGCCATAAAAATGGGTCAGCTGAGGGGCTGCTGGATTGATATAAATAAGTGGAGGAAGGACTGAGGCAAAACCCCAACGTTAACGGGATTGATAGTATTACAGAAGAATCACTATTAATTGAAAAAGCATCTAGATATTTCGTGTCATCTCCATATCTGTAAGGAATGCTATTAGTTGCTGCACGCCATAAATAGTTCTTTTTAGGAATCACAAAATATCAGAATAATATGGCATATAGCTCAAAGATTCTGAGCACACTGCCCGATTGTTTTCGATGAATATCTCGAAATCTGACGGAATTGGGAATTTTGTTCTCCTCACATTTTTTATAGAAGAAACAAGAAGTTGTGAACATTCCTTATATAACAATTTACCTATGTTTCTCGGATTCCGGAATATTCATTGGGAATCGCCCAGAAATCACAATCGAATTAATACGATTTACCACAACCTTCTTGTTGTAGAGAATACAATGTAATGGAATATCGCATTTTATAAATCAACTTTAGAGTCAGTTCGGAAAAACCAACGAAGATACAAATGTCAATCAACTTGATAAATCTTACAACAATACCTACTTGGAAAGTTGAACAATTTCACTATGTGATTAGCATTAAAAACACACGAGCAGGTATAAGCGCTCGAAGCAAATTTATACGAGGGACAATAACTAATTTTACCTTGTTTTACTAAACGCCTAATGAAAATCGTTAAAGAAAAGGCGAATGTGAAAAAAGTTAATAATTGTTATGCCACATACAAACTGGATATCTACCTATTTTTGCGACCTTATTGATAAAAAAAATCATGCCTCAATAATCGAGTACATTGAATTATTTTCAATTATCAAAGCCTCCAAGTTGAAACGAACAATATTTTGTACTGCCTGAAGTTATGGTTTTTATCGATATTCGACAAAGCGCGAATACTCCAGGGATATCATATAAATGGTCCGCGATTTTTAAATTCACAGCAATCTTTCTCTGGAGAACATAGAGATTTGCATAATTATTCTATTTTTGGATTCATGCCGCGTTTTTTACTTCCCGAAATACGGAAGTTGTTGTAATGGCCCCGCAAATAGAAAGTGGAAATTTCATCATATCTCCACGTTTCAAATTTTCTCTAATCCTTCTAGAGCTGTTTTGCCAAAATATCTGTATATATATCTGTGTGTGTGTGTTTACGCGTACGCATGTACCCACGATGTTTGGACAACGATTTCTTCCAAACGAATCATCCGAAGAGATACTTTTCTTCTAATCGATTCGTCTTCACGCAGCTAAGACCTGATTACACTCTGAAAGAAATTCATGTCCTTGTTTTCGGTTTTTTTTATTTAAACGTTAAACATAACAATCGCTTGGTTTTAAGTTTCAATCAAAGATTTACGAAGAAAAGTTGCGACCAAACTAATCAATGTGGCAATTGGGGTATCTCGGCGTACCTTAGCTTTGATCAAAATTTAACTCATTCTGATGTAGTGATTTATCAGAAAAGAAAATTATAAACAAGCAGACGGTCATCGAATGCCCACATTCGAATGCATAACGATTGTTTTTATTTCGTTTAACGTTGCCTTTTTATTTGCACCAATTTCATTGGTGGTATGCTTCCGAATGGTACCAAGTTCAACATTTGTGTAATATTTCAAGTCTCTATAACAAGAATTGTAGGAGGAGATGTGCGAAAGAAAAATTTTGCACGTTCACCAGAAAAATTGGAGTAACTCGAATCTTTTTGGGACCGGAATATAGATCCGAATTACATTCCATAGACACTATTGAGATATTGAAGTTGAGCTATTGAGTTTTAAGATATTGAATAAAATGAATTTCTAGTAAAAATTAAATATCTCAGACAATATGAAAATTGTCAAAAATTCAAACCACCTGCACATATAGATACCAAATGGAACATTTGTATAAAATCTCAAGTCTCTATGACAACAACTGTAGGAGGAGATGCGCGAACAAAAATTTTAAGTGAAAAAGAAAAAAGTTGAAATAACGCGAAAACTTTCCACGGACGCCTATGTGTTTTTTGATTCCCTCTTATAGATGGCGTGATGGGGAAGATTAAAAAAAAAAATGAATCGGTTCCATATGAGGCCTACGATGGCTCGGTTCAGTATTTGTTTTGAGTCGGTGTCGTGCGGACGCACGTCTACCGCTCTCTACAAAATATAAATTCCAAACGTACCGAGCTTACAGTACAGTGAATTTATAAATCTTGTCAAAGTTTTGGCACTAAAGTGTCAAACTTCAAAAATCTCAAACTTCCTCTGGCTCCCAAAAGGAAAGCCAAAATGACTCCTCCTGTGGAAGACCCAAAAATAACTAAAAAAACCGTTATTAAAACGTCAACTAGTGCGAGCTGTAAACCCGCTCGCCTCAACAAATCTTCAAACACTCCTGTCGGGCCACAACAGGCTCAAAAACAAACATCAGTGCCTCCAATAGTTATTGAAAATGACAAATTGGAGACCAAAAAATTAATCAACTTCCTGCAAGTCAACGCCTCGGACAAAAACTTCAGGATGAAATTCAATGGTAGTACCACCATCGTCCATCTACAATCGACGGAGGATTATAATAAAATCGCAAATATCCTGAAAAGGCAAAATTTACATTTTTACACCTTCGGTCTAAAAAGTGAGCGTCCGAAGAAATTTATCATAAAAGGTCTTCCCGCCAGTTTTACTGAGCAGGAGATTGAAGCGGAAATATCCAAACACGGCATAAAGGTATTATCAGTCCGGCAGTTTGTGAAAACAAACAAGGACGGAGACAGCAAAGAGAGTAGGCCACTACCGGTGTTTGCAATTACGGTTGGGCCTGATGTAACCTTGAGCAGCCTCGCTGCTATTAAAACCATTTTTTATCATACATTTAAGATAGAAAAATACATCAAAACCCAACAACCAACACAGTGCTACCGGTGCCAAAAATTTGGACACGCAAGTCAGCACTGTAATTTAAATCCCAGATGTGTGAAATGCGCAGGCAATCACGACATCAAAACCTGCACCAGTAACTCCCTGAAGTGCGCAAATTGTGGTCTAGCTCACACAGCGAGCTATCGTGAGTGCGCCTCACGAACCAAATTTGTGGAGACTCATGAAAAAAGAGTCCAACCACCAGCACCAAAAAGAGCAGAGCGGGAACTGCCCGCTACCCCACACTCGGCTACGATGCAAAACCTGGAAAGCAACATCCCTTTTTCTCCAGTTTCCTCCAGTCCTCGAGCCTACGCCAATCTCTACTGCCACGAAGATGTCCATCCTACGCTTCTTGTTTTCCAACGATGGAAACCTTAAGAACGAATGTTGATGCACCCACCGCTGAACCTAGGACCATTTCGATGGAGACTGACGATCCGCCATTACATTTAAATACAAGTAAAAACTTTATTAATACAGTGACACAAGTCCTTGATGACCTAAAATCCCTTAGAATTCTCGAAAACCTCTCAGAGATTAAGAACATGATCTCCAAAATCCAAAGAGCTGACACCCCCCTTGATAAAATCACAATCATCGCATCCTATGCATACCTGTTCGAATCCACCGCTGAACCACCCACGATCCTCCTGCAAACATAATAAATATCTTAGCCATTAACATTTTTGCGCTCAAACTCAGTCTGATACCGGTACCCGCAAAACACTTTGAGCGAATAATTCTATTACGTCTCATAAAATCTATCGATGAGCTACACTTCATACCTACAAACCAATTCGGTTTCCGTTCAGAACACTCGACCCGCCACGAATTGGTCAGAATCAGAAATTCAAATAGATATATTCAAGTTAGAGTCAAATCACTACTTTCCGTTAAAACTCAAATTGTCGCGGGAGTCCCGCAAGGGGATATCCTCTCCCGTGTACTATTCAACCTATATATCGCTTCTGTTTTTAACAGAATACCTAGAAATGTATTCATTGCTGATCACATTGCTCTGTACTTACCTAGCAAATCGATCAATAAAGCTGTTAGAAGAATAGAAAATTCTGCTTCTCTTAAAATCAGCGATTTAAATAAACGGAAAATTCAAGTGAATGCTACTAAATCAGTAGCAACCTTATTTACTAGCTCCAAGGCCAAACCGACTTTAACTTTGCGTAGCAATAAGATTACCTCAACCGTTTCTGTGAAATATTTAGGTTTACACCTTGATTCCAACCTCCTGTGGAAAAAACTTATATCTGATATCAAGGTCAAGACTAAAATTATTCTAGTACGATTGTATAATTTGCTGAAATCTCCAACGCTCAGTCAATCTCTGAAACTTACTTTATACAATGGGTTAATCAGACCTATCTCTTATGGTTGTCCTGCCTGGCACGATGCAGCACAAACCCACTTAAATCATCGTCAATTTGTCCAAAATAAATTTGTATGGATAATAAAATGGTCGGCATGCACAATACGCTGGGCATGGCAACCATAGGTAAATTTATCGATGGAATAAATTTGACATTTAAATTTAAACTACAATCCGATCCTAATCCCCAGCTCCAAAACATCAACATTGATAAGAAAGCAAATTGGTCTCACTGACCACCTGTTTTTGTCCCACCTTTCCATATATCCCTTTCTCCCCCGCCCCTCATGCGCCCATTACTTATAAGGTTTTTTAGAAGTCATTTTTACTTATATCGAGTCATCATGTAAAAATTCACAAACATTATAAAAATGAAAAATTAGGTTAAACTTTAATCATATTAGATATAAAGCCAATGGCTGGTGATCTAGAGCGTAGCACTTAAGATATTAATACTGTATATAGTATGTATATATGACAAATGTTAATAAACAATTTTCAAGATGGCTCGGTTGGTTACGGCGACGGATTCGTAACGCAAAGGTCCTGAGTTCGAATCTTAGCCGTGCCGATTGATACGAGCACCAATGTAATTTATTTATAAGTGCTTTGCTTACAAACACATCGTAGACCTCCGTCGCTGATTAGCACTTCAGAAGAGAGCATAAATATAGCGACGTTAAATAAAAATAAAAAAATTAAAAAAATCGGTTCCATATTGAAGGAGATATGGAGCAAAAACCAAAAAAAAAATGAATCAAAACTTATCCTTCGTTCAAGCTGAAATTTGGTATGGTGCAAGAGGGACTCAGTACCAATTATTGGAGAACATTTGAGATTTTTTAAATCAATTTTACCCGTTTAAATGTTCAAATTAGTAAGTCGAGGTGCCAAAAATGAGATGTTCAGAAAGACGGCGGCCTGAAATTTGTATTTTTACGTTTCAGTCCATTCTAGTCCATTTCTTTGATTAATATATAAAATTTCAACAGTAATATACCAGTTCTACGTACGTTCAAAACCTCCAAAATTTTGGAGGGTATGAATTCCGATACATACCCTCCAAACCCGCCATTCCGGCGATATGTATTCCGATTTGGAGGGTATGGACTTTTGGAAGTCCATAATATAATAATTTATATCCTACCGCGTTGGTAATTGTAGGAGCTACAAATCGAAACTGTGCTAAACGTCAAGGTTACGAATCATCTAGCTCTGAGTGTTCTGAGTCACCGCAAATTAAAACGATTCTTAAAAAAAAACCAAGGACACCAAAATTCGAGGTTACTTCATCCCATTTATCTCGCAGCCCAGGTAATACTACTGACCTAATCAATACTATTATGTAATATAGACCATAATCATATAATTTTAGTCAAAATTAATGCATTGTGAAAGCTGCCGAGATTGTTTTGATATTCATGTTATGTCAAAAATGTCAAATATAGATAATCCCAAATTTGAGTCCGTGAGAATTTTGAAACTTCGAACAATTTAAAAATTTGAAAGAATTCAGACAATTGAATTATTTTGTACTGATACAAATGATACACAGACGCAGTATGCAGAACTCTGTGAAACTCTAAATCGTAAGCGAGAAAAATAGAAATACATCGAAACAATTATTAAAAATTTGAAGAAAAAAATAAATTACAAAAATGCTCAAATTAGTCTTTGAACTCACCTAAACTCTTGGAAAGCTCATATTTCTAATTTTGTTGATTTGAAAGTACTCAAGAAACCATGAAAAATAAGTAATCAGTTGGTGAAAATTGCTACATTAACTCATTTCAACCCATCGCATTCCATCATTTCATTTCGTTTGCAGAAACACCGAAACGCAAGGTATGGGTTTTGAACCAGTCTTCTAGATCTCGTGCGATGTATAGTCCACCACCGCGATTGATTGACTCAGCTAAGAGTACCCATGTTGAAACAAATGAAGCAAACTTTTTTGATAATGAGAATGAAGACTGGAATCTTGACAAGGACCGCGTCTCTCAGATCGCTGTCACGACGAAAGCAGCCCTAGGTTCAAGTTGTAAATCAAAAATAAAGTTCAAGAAACCTCAAGACGATCTTCGTATACAAGAAATACTGAAATTTTCATTCCGGAGAGAAAATTCCTTGCGGACTATATATATAGATGCGAGAATGGACGTATTGCAAGAAAATATTCTGCACAGTGTGAAGGACACAGAGAAAACTCTTGAGGTTTCTGGAGAGACCGCAGAGGAGAAAAACAAAGCAGTTGATAAGCAGGGCGCACTCAAGCTGTTGATCAGTAGTTGGATCGTGAAAATGACAGACGTTAAGAAGTGTGTCCATGTCATCATCCCGCGGATCATGGATCCTGATGTGCGGAGGCTTTATAGTGGTGTAAGCAGAGGCACTAAAGGTGCAAGTAAGCGTGCGTTTAACAAAACCCTCGTTTTTAAGTGTTACATGTTAAATTTCCTGCCGAAAATGCCTTGCCGATGGTGAGCAACTACTTATCCAGCACGAAAGGACGAAAGGGGGCGTGTGAAACATGAAGGAATTAGATGTTGCGGAGAAGCTTCAGCAAATCTACATCAGTATTTCATTTTATTTCCATGTGATGATAAGGAGACTTCATCCTTTTACGCCCCTATCTTGTTTGACAAGCCAATATTTATTTGATAGAACTAGGTCAAAATTTATTCCACGGGTAATTTTTTTCATGTGGAAACAATACACCATCATGAATTTTGAAAATTTGAAAAGGGTAAATATTTTGGAAAATCTGTCATTTTTCAACAGGCCGAAAATTATCCCCTTTCTTAAAAGTAGAATAATTTTTTTAGAAATTTGGATTTCTAAAATTTTTTTTTTGAAATTTTATAGAAATTTGGCTTTCAATAATTCAAAATTTTTCTAAATTTCAAAAACTCTGGAGATTTTGGACAGTTTAAAATTATTTAACAATATTGAATAATCAAACAGAATGCTACAAATAGGTTGATTTCAATCCTATAGTTGAAATGTTGTAAACGGAATATTGCTTGTTAAAGATGTCACCGATTCATTGATTGCCATGAGAGATGTAACAAATGTGACTAATTATGACGGTGTTGATTTCATCGTATTGGTGAAAGAAACCAAAACAATTCGTTACTCATCTATGAACAAAACGTAATATTAGTTGAGAAAAGATTAAATATGAGTCGTTGGTTAAGTATTAATCTAAATCTAGGAGCCTTATTTTCAAAACACCTGATATACCTTGAAGACCGTATAATTCTAACCGCTACATGAAAAACAAGCGATTGACATTCACGTACTTAAAAATAGCAAGAAATATTTTCAGGCCATTTTAATAGTTTACGAATTCGAATTGGGGTTTTACCTGTGGGAGTTTTCATTTCTAGAATTCGTGGTACTGGAGAATTTGACATAAAATAACTTCCAAAGAATTTGTATTGTGTTAGATTAAGTATTTTGACATGTTGTAATTTTGATTGTAACGGTGCAAAAATTTAAGTGGAAAATTCAGGTTGCATAAGAAACCGGTGATAGTACAGAAGAATGTCTTGGAAGACGATAAAAAAAAAGTGCCGAGAGTTCAAATGTGTTTCATTTTGTTACTATAAGTATTGCAAGGTCTTCACTTCACCAATAAAATCTGGATTCTTCGACTGCCAATGTATAGTAGTAATTTCATTTTATTCGATCTTCAACTAAATTGTATGGTTAAGGGTCTAAAACCAATTTCTTGACACTAGACAAGGGAGGGGGGCGGGGCTGAGTGATAATATTCCATAGTTCTAAGTTCCCAAAACTGTATATATGTCAATTTCAGATAGTGTTGGAGTTCCTTAAACTCGGATGCAACACCTACCAGGTGAAGTCTTGGAAACGCGAGGTCGCTACAGGCGTGCGAAATTCGCCTTGAAATTCAAAGCCTTGGCAAACCCTCTTTTTTGTTTTTTTTTTTCTTTATTAAGATAGGCAAATCCTCAAGTATACGAGTAAGTGTTTAATCAGCCTTGAGATTTGACAGTTTTGGAAACTTCGGTATTTGAGATTTTGCATATTCCTCACGTGCGGGGATTTGGCTAGCCCTTGTTAAGTCTCGGGACCGGGGCTTTACTCCCTGTTAGAATTTGCGGTCTCGGCAAGGGTTAAATTCATAGTCAAACTCAGCCTGGGTTCAGGCTGTGCCAGGCCTCAATGAAACCTTGGCCAGCCCTCTACTCAACGCCACTTCTTACCTGGTGGATATCATGGTATGTAAGTAAGGATGATTTTCGGATATGTGTTGCGGTTATATTTTTTGTTAACTTTCGGAGTTTTCGGAAACTTATTGTAATGCCCCCGAAATCCAAATTTGTTGTTTCATCATGTGACTACGGTTGTAAACAAGCCAAAATGATCTCTGACAAGTTCTGAGTTGGCTTTTGTGTGTATATGTATGTGTACAAAATTTTGCGGAACGGTTTGTCATGAACAAATGACGTTATAATAGGGGTGCGGCCGCTCGAGAGTTGAGTTCGCCATACCTTCTTAATGATGCTAATGACGGAAAAAAGTCATTCGAAATTAAATGTGCATTTCCACTTGCAGAACAACTTCCATTTGACACTTTTCGCCGTATCTCTCACCATTTTTGCTCTGGAGCCTTACGAACAACTGTATTTGTTAATAACAATGTATATACTGCTCCAATTCTATCTAAAATCTTGGACCCACCATTGTCCATGGAAATACATGTGATGCGATTCCAACCTTAATGAGGAGCGTGGCTTCGTTCGTTCATTTATTACAATAATTATTATTCAAACGGCCATACCTCCTAAGTTATGCAAATTATGGAAAACTGAATTCCATATAAAATGTGTATTTGCGGATAAGGAATAATTGCTATCCCATAAGCTTCCGATAACTTCAATATTTTACCCAGTGGAATAGTCTAAACAATGGCGATTGTTAATAACATTGCATATAATGCACGAATACCCTTGGAAATGTAATGCGTTCGATTTTACACGAAACTGCTTTGATTGAGACTTTCATGACAGCTCTGGGTTGATTTGTTCACTTATTACGTACATAATTGGTGATCCCTCCTTGATTATGTAAATTATCGGAAAGAGTAATTCTACATAAAATACATACGTTTATATAGGGGACAACATCTCTCATATGAATATTGCGCTTTATCAACTTTAATAGTTGATGCAGTAGATCATTATAGACAATTGAAATTGTTAATAACAATATATATACTGGACCATTTCCATGCAAAATCTGATAAGATCTGAGTTACTTGAAGACGCTTAGGTTGAAAGATTTAGAACCTCGGTCGCAGACATTTTGTTTAAAACAATGTTAGAAAAACATTGAAACGGGAACATCAGATAAAAAATATTTTTTTTTATTTTCGGGGACATTATATTATATCCGGGAGTTGACAAGTATCATGGGCGTTCACTGAAAGGCGATAAATATCAAAATAAACGGGATGTGGGTCTGACCCCCTGCGGGTCGAACCAATAACTTCTCGTTATCTCCCGAAGTTGAACTATGCTACATAACTTTGGTGCAATAAAGGTTTGCAATTGATAAAATATTGATAATTGTAGTGTTAAATTTGTAGTAAAACAAGGAATGTAATCCAATCTCCGATGCCATTGACTGTTCATAGTTCATCTTACTAGCAATCAGATTTATATTTACAATGACTGATTAGTAATGACTGAATATAGAAATTTTAGTCACGAAGACTCCGGACCAACAATGATGCAGAATTACCGACGAAAATATCAAGTACAACCACAAACTAATTTTGGCTACCGCAACGTGAAGGTCACTCAGAAACCTCAGACCTGACAGATATGAATAGGGCGTGTGGGATATATTGCGAGTGGATATTCGGGTGTGCAGAAGCGCTACTCAAAATGAAAAGATTTTTAAGTCACTAAGTTTCGAGACTGGAAGATCGAGTCTTGAGCAAGTCTTGAATCATGAGCCTTGATGAAACATTCAACATCAAGACTATTCATGCTAAGATCTCCAGTCTCGAATGAAACTCACTTGAAGGTTGGACGAAGCTTAATGTTGAGGAATAAGGTTAACCTTGGATGAGGATGGTCAGGATGGACAGTAAAGTGAGTTAAGCCGGTTGGGTGGTTCCGGATAGTTGAGTGAGAAATAAAATATCAATAAATCAATTGACACATACTTTCATATTTACAATAATGAAATAATCACTGTTTAGTTCAAATAACAGAAAAATTGTCATAATTAACTTGAGTAACTTGATGACTTGTTGGATAAACTAAATTGCGCTATATGGAGCAGTCAGTGTCAAGGGCAGAGTATCAACGTGAGTAATAACAGATTATAAATTTAATACTCTGAACTGCAAAATAAAAGAGTGAGACGTCGTGGGACGCCTGGTAGATGTGAAACATCAAGCTTATATGACATTGGCAGACTCGAGTGTGTGATATGAAGTGTTGGAAGTGAGAGCAAAACGAAACTTCCAAATTTTGTTGAAATAATTGATCGGTTTGTTTGTTGTTATCAACGCATCAACTACAATGGTTCTCCGCGCCGGCTCTGGACTTATTATAGTCGTTAGACGCTCACGACTTTGGCCTTTGTAACACAGTTACGGATGTTATTCGTTTACAATGAGAGTAGGAACATTCAGTTGTAAACAGTTTTTGGTATTCCTCTTATAACTTTTGGGGGTGAACTGTTTTGTACTTTTGTGGTGCCCATTATTTGACTAAATCAAATAATCCAGAAAAAATCCACGGGTACCTGGGCTTGAATCCAGGAACTCTAGATTCGTAGGCCGGTTGAAACAATTCAATCAGCTGTTTCATCTGTTATTTCTGTTAAATTAGCGTTGGATTCTATGAACCTTACAATTGGTCGATGACAACTAAAATAGGTGATGAACGTCTTGGATGTAACATTTTCGTGATATCGAGAAACCGCTGCATCTGTAGTCGTTCCATACCTCGTCGTTGAGTCATTAGCATCGTTGTTCATAAGCAACTGAAAGTTTTTCTGGAGAAAAGTAATTAAAGATAACGATTCTTACATGGCGATATTTGTATTGAAATCATCCAATGACAACAAAATAATTTTGTATTGAAGTTAAAAAATTAAGGTGCTTGGAATTATCTTTGGATAGGCAAATATGATATTTTCACAAAAATTAATGGGATAGCAATATCGGAATGAACTTAATAATATTACGCTTTGGTTGAATCTTAATCATCCAGAATTACTTCTATATTGTTCAATTCAGATCCCCATACAATCATTGAGGCATTTTTGCGGTTTTGAGCGTAGGAGTTCCTTTTACGCTGTCTGATAACTTCTCAGTTTCGTTCACTGCACCGTCGCTGGCGTTCTCTTCTGAGTTCTTTTCGGTCAGTCAGTCTGAAATTTGTAAGATACTCTAAATGAGATGGCAAACAATGCAAAATGAGTATGCGTAAGAAAAATGTGAAAGAATTGTCATTACCTCACTGATATGAAGATTCTTCCAGTTGTTTTTGGTTCCGAATGGAAGCATTGCAATCGGACAATTTTCACTTTCGCTAATTATGCTTGCAAACGATATATAATGGTTTGAAACGTAAAAATACGGAGTTTGAGCATAGTGTCTGTATGTATCAATTTTTTCAAAAATCTTCACTTACAAAATTGAACATAAAAAGGACTAAATTTTGAGGATAAAATCTGAAAGAACTGTCAGTTATTGGTATTGAGTACGTCTAGTTGTGGGCACAATTTCAGTGAAATTTGCCGGTAAGTTTCTTAGAAATCGATTTTTTCCTCTTTTTCTTCGATTGTTCAGATCTCTGAAACTGTGACGTGACATTTGCCGGGGGAAGGAAATGTCCGCACCTTCGCCCTCTCTTCCCTACGATTCCCTCTATCTTCTCGTTCTAGCTCGAATTTGGGCGCCAGTACATTTTACGGAAAATGTACAAATGAGGGCTTCTACCGCAAGTTAACTGAACTTAACGCAACTTACTAACTAAGCGTGGAACTTATCGCTAACTTGAAGGGGAATGGTCAGGAAAGAGGACAGGGTAGGGAAGGAGGAGCGGCATGTCCCACGCTGCTCAGAATGTGGGTTATGGTAGAGAGGGTCGAGTTCAGGATTGGGGACCGTAACCAGGCTCTAAAGAGTACGAAGTCAATGTGGGAGAATTTCATTATCTTTATTTCGTAAACATGCATAACGATAACTAACAACTCTTCTAAAATGTTGGCTGGAGTTTTCCCCGAACATTAGTAACTATACGTCTTTCGGAGAGGAGAATTCCGATTACGCCTCCAATAGAGGCGAGAGATAATCCAATCAAAAGAGCTACTTAATGCGTCCGAAAACGAACGAGGGTCTCGACATATGGACTAACTCGCGATACGGGTACTGACGAAACCCGTGAACCGATCGCTGAACTATCCCTAAACTCGTACGCAAAACGGGTGTTCGAAAGCAGAGAAGCAATCTCCGAGACTTCTCACGGCTCCGCGCAATAGTATCGGAACCGAGAAATAATGTCTGACATCCCCTAGAATCACGCGTAACAAATCTTGAAACGGAGAAATAATCTCCGTTATTTTAGAAAACCACTTGGCATCATGTCGGAACTAGAGGATTAACCTCCAAGGGGCTTCCTTAAGTCACGCGCATCAAGACCGAAAGCGGAGATGTAATTACCGAAATTTATTTCAATTACCCGTAATCATATCCGTCACACCAGATTAATCTCCGAAACAGTACTATAATCGTAAGCACAGAATGAATCCCGATAGCTTCCCAAAACCCCGCAAACCTGTAAAACGAACAGGGAAAGTACTTCCGGATTTATCTCCGTATTTCCATAATAGTATAAAAGAGCAGAGAAAACCTTGCCGGGTTATCCCCAAATTTATCCCGAAATCCCATAATCAAAAAAAAACAGGGAGAATCTCTCCCGAATTATCGCCAAAATCCCATAATAAGATAAACTGAGCAGGGATACCATCTTCCGAATGTATCCCCGAAATCCCGCAATACTATACCAAAGCAGGGATAAGGTTTCACAAATTATCCCCGAGACTCCAAAATAATTAAACAAAGCGGGGATAATTTCTTCCAAATTATCCCCGAATAATTTAACAAAACAGTGATAATATTTCCCAAATTATCCCCGAAATCCTATAATAATATAACAAAACAGGGATAATTTTTCCCAAATTATCCCCGAAATACTCTATAATAATATAATAAAACAGGGATAACCTTCCCGAAATTATCCCCGAATCCCCATAACCATATGATGAAACAGGGGTAACCTTCCCGAAATTATCCCTGAATCTCCATAACCATATGATAAAACAGGGGTAACGTTCCCGAAACTATTCCCGAAATCTCTTAACGATACACAGGGATAACTTTTCCGAGATTATCCCCGAATTAATCGATAGAACAAAAGAAGGAGAGAAATAAAAAAATAAATCCCGAATCATTCGTGAAATTCACGAAAAACTCACGCGGCAGAATTTCTGGATATTAGCCACAACAGGTGACCTCATCCAACAACAAGTGGGACAATCGGCATTATCCCGAGGGGGACGTCATTGTCTAACAATGCCGTCCTGATATCACCCGATTTTTCCGAACGTCGTTGTATTAGTCCTAAATTTTCGCGAAATATGTAGCTTGCGATCGGGCCAATTTAATTTCCGAACAATTGATGGTTTTACATTTTGTCTTCGCAGCGCGGAATACTAACACACACGCGAATATACGAGACAAATCGCATTGTCTCGAGGGGTCGAGTTTATAACTCTGATCATGCATTGAACGCGTGAAAACGGGGGGGACAAATTAATAAATTTTATTCCCGCGTTTTAATTGTCATGGCTCCGGAGCCACGAGGGGTAATAAAACTTGCCTTAGTAATCAGACATGGACTTACCACTAGTGTGCAGAGCAGAGATGTTGTCCGTGTAGCAGCCCGTGAACGAATGGCTCGTCCACGAGGCTGAGCACCGGACGTGCCGCGTTTCTCCGGCAGGCGGCAGCTCCCTTATTGACCGCCGGAGTCTATTAGGGAGCTGTACTTCCGCCGCTCAAATGGCGGTTGGGTTTACGCGACGCAATGCCCGCGCGGATTCCGTCACAAAACTAATGAATATTTTTTAATTTCTTTTTTATCTAAATGTGCGTCTCAACGAGATCCAGGGAATGGTCGAAGAACATCTAGTAGGTTGCTCACAAGAAATCGGACATATTTCAATTTTTCTGTTTTTTACAGTTATCTTTGCTTTTTGCACTCTAGCGTTTGCAAAAATTGAGATAAAAACTTGAAATTTGAAACAGAGGTTCCGTTTGTTGTAATGAAAAAACCTGTCAATAGCAATTTGATCGTGTCATTAGTGTTCTAGATTTTACTTTTTTCATTTTCACGGTTTTATTTTAGTTCTCGATAATTATTCAACCGATTTTGTTATTTTTTTCTTCAAAATGTGTGCCTTGATCTATGATATAGTTGAAAAACATTGAGTCTATTAGTTTGGGTAATATGAGATATTCCTATTTTTCAATTTTTGACTTTGGTTGTACTTTTTGTGTTTGTTCGCACTCTAGCGTTCACAAAAATTCAGATAAAAACTTGAAATTCGAAACAGAGGTTCCTTTTGTGCTGGCGAAGATGCCTATTGAATGGCGATTCAATCGCATCGTTAATTTTCTAGATTTCAATTTTTTCATATTTACGGTTCTTTTATTACTTCTTTCTCGATAAGTATTCATCTCATTTTATTTCCAAAATATTAGCCTTAACGAGATCTATTAACTGGTTGAACAACATTGAGTCAATTACTTTGGGAAATATGAGATATTCCTGTTTTTGTTTCCGCTCGTCTGGAAAAAGGTCTTCCAATACTGGAACATTTTCATTTTGTGTGCAATCGGGCCATTCGGAAGCTTACCACCGATGAAATTGGGGGAAATGAACAAAAACGGTGATATATTTGACACAGTCGAATGGGGGCCCCGGGGACCGCCGGCTTGTTTCAGGGTTGCTTTGGTTGTGTCCTGCGATTACAATATCACCAATCTCTTGTGAGATGATATTGCTAGAAATTAACGTGAAAATGATGAAATGATCATGATTCCTTATTGTTATTATCATCATAATCATTATAGTTATGGGAGTCCTCGGCTCGGATTATAATCTCATGAGTCGATAAATACTTTTTTCGCCGTGTCACGAACAAGATCGAATGTTTCTAGGTGCGAAAATGTTTAAACCGAACGAAGTGAGGTTAGAATCGCGCCTTATGGGTCCTAGAAGTATGAAAGAGTACAATTCTAAAAATACACTCACGTTTGGTTTTGAGTCATTTGGTGATTGCGTAACCCATGGTATACGCATAGCACATGCCGTAGGGATTTTACTTGAGCCTGCAATATTGCATTCAAACGTGATTCGTTTCTTAGGTGGCGGTTCAAAACACTGTGATATTTCTTCATTTTCACTGTCACTGTCACTCATATTTGGAATACTCCAATAAATACATACAAACGACCTCTGGACGGATAATAATTATCAAAAATCGAGTTACTGCTATGTTTGACAAGAGCTAGTAGTAAATTTTTCAAAAATCACCAGAATCGAAACTTCTTTGTTGCATCGATCAGACCTGTTTCAAAGTTACTTTCAATTGACCAGAAAAAAATTCTGAGCTCACCTTTGTCAGCTCAAGAAGGGAGTTACTGCTAGGTTTCGCATTAGCGGTAAAATGTCCGAAAATCATCAGAACCAAATTCGTTTATTGTATTAATAGAACTCTTTTAAAGTTAATTTGAATGTATGGGAACAATTTTGAGCTTACTTTGATGACCCCACAAAGCGAGGTTTCATGAAATCTAGTGGTATTTTTTAAAAAATCAGCAGAACCGCATTGCGCTTGTTGCATCAATTAGAGCTTATTTAGAGTTAATGTTGAATGAGAAGAAGGAATTTCGAGCTCGCATCTACACGGAGAGAAATGTCCGCGAAAAATTGTGGTGCTCGGCACTAGAAACGAGGGGCGAAACGCCGTCCTCGCGGTTTTTATTGTTGAGAACAAAAAAATTGTCAATCCGAGCAGAAAATTTTGATATATATGAAAGGAATTTTTCCAATAGAGCATGAGAAAAATTCGAGAACAGCACATGAAAATTCGTGGTTTCGGAAACTGTATTGTGGGTTCCGCGAGGAATTATTGATCAACAGTCAATAAATCTAGACTTTCGGGGAAATTTTCTAGTGCCGGCAATTACTTTTTCGTGCAATCAGTGACAATTTTTTTCACACCGCTCATAATATTGGGGATTGGGGACTCATCGGAGATGCTCGCATATTCGCGGGCATGTTCAGGTCTAGTTGTCATATTGCAGAGGACCTTCATAACGACGTTTTGCATTATGATATGTGGGTTATAAGTCCAAAAATTTCAATAAGCCGTTGGCTAATTAGTAAATAGAGTGAAAGAAATAAGGATTACGACTTTCAATAATTGCTAAAAGTATTGTTTCTTTTTTTCCATTTTTCGGTGGATAACCAACTGTGTACAGGCATGAAAAAGGATTTTGTCGACATTTGTAATCATGAAGCGTTCTGCACGTGGTGTTGGAATATTGCCAAATTATTCTATAATTATGAGATTATCTTCATTGAATGGTGTCATTGAATGAATGTATATGTGGCAGATTTGGGACTAATGGTTTTTTCTATTTGCTTTCCAGTAATATGGTAGGCTATCGCGGACGCATTTTTAGTCCAGTCAAATGAGAGAAATGAGTGTTGTTGGGGAATACACGAAATTTGAAGCAATTCCGATGAATAGTCTTCAAAATTATTAAAATATAGACCCACTAATGTTATAAACAAAATTGAGACCTGTATAGGGGTGTTTCCCTAGGTTTCATTTGATTGTTAATCAGGCGCGTAGATCGCTAATTGTGCAAAAGCTATCTAGCCGATTGGGCTGAAATTTCGCACACACGTTTGGGGCTGGCCAATGCATATTACCTGAGTGTTCAGCAGCAACAAAATTGATTTTGAAAAAGTTGTATAAACTTTTTCAAAAATGGTCATTTTTGTTAAAAAAAACATTGATTTCGAGAAAAAATTTTTTTTTCACAGACTATTTCGATGGCAAATTTCCCGCTGAACACTTCATGTAGGTATTTTTGTCCTCAGACTCATATTTAACGAGATATTTAAGAAAAACCGCTCATTTTTTTACAAAATGATTTTAACAGCGCAACGCCCCGGGTCGCTGTTTTCCGCCCCCCCCCCCTTCGTCTTTTTAAAATGTCGTTCCGGAGACAATCCAAAAAAAATGCGTTATTCCGTCTCTATTGACTGGACGATTTATACAGTAGAACCCCGGTTATCCGGCCTTCGATTATTCGGCCCTCCGCATTATCTGGGCTACTGAATGAGTTCGGATAATACGGAAAAATTCGGATAAAACGGAAGGAGACGAATATGCCTTCCACAACATGTTTTTTGCGGGGATATGCTAGTTTTTCGCGTTTTTCTTTTGTTTCGAACTCCAAATTGGCAGCTCGACTTCAATAATCAATGAGTGAACATCACCATGTCGCAAAAAAGGAAAAAAAACATAGTGAGTCTAGAAAAAAAATTGGAAGCATTAAGGAGGTTGGATAAAGGAGAGATTATTCGACATGTCGCGGCTGATTATGGTGTTGGAGAATCGACAGTGAGCAATTGGCGAAAAAATCGATCGAATCTGGAACAATTTTTGTCAAAGTCTGGTGATGCAGGGTCAAGTCGTAAAACAATGAAGTGCACGGAGTTTCATAAAATTGGTAAGGGTTTATTCCTCTGGTTCACCCAAATGAGAGAAAAGGGCCTGCCGGTATCAGGTACTTACGATTGTTTCTCATTAGAATTTTATCGTCAAATCGAAGATTGATGGAAAATTTGACAAAGTTTGAAATATAAATTTTCTGAATTTTTTTTTCTCTTCTCTCTCTCTTTCAGGATCCACTTTACAAGCAAATGGTGCTTGCAAAACAATTCCCTGATGAATGCGAGATTTTCACAGCAAGTACCGGATGGCTGGACCGGTGGAAAAAAAGACAGGCTATTCGCCAGTTCAAAATCTGCGGGGAAAAAATGTCAGCTGATGAGGATGGATTAACGAAATTTAAAAAAGAATTGGAGAAACTTGTCGCTGAAAAAAAATACTCGCGAGACCAAATCTAAAACTGTGACGAAACAGGTCTAAATTTTAGGATGATGTCCTTTAAGACATTAGCAGCACGAGAAGAGACGGTAGCGCCAGGATACAAGAAGAATAAAGACAGGCTTACTATTTTAGCATGCAGTAACGCGTCTGGAACACACAAACTTCCGCTAATGTGTATCGGAAAATCAGCGAAACCCAGACCAATTAAGCACATCAAACCTGAGGCTTTACCAGTGTACTATGGATATAAAAAAAGTGTGTGAATTATTTGAACTATGGTTTTTAAAACAATTCGTACTTTCGGTCGAGAGGTTTTTAAAAGAGAAGGGTCTCCCGAGAAAAGCTATTCTGTTACTTAACAATGCTCCATCGCATTCAAATGAATCCATTCTCAGAAGTGGAGACATCATTGTCACATTTTTTCCACCAAACGTGACTTCTATTGGGCAACCAATGGACCAAGGAGTACTCGAAACACTCAAACGTCAGTATCGACGGTTTTTGCTTCACGAAATTCTGGAGAAAAGTACTACCGCAAGTAGCCTTAAGGAGTGTTTGCTGGCGGTTAATATGGAAAGTGTCATTTACTGGTCAGCACAAGCTTGGGATACTGTCACTAGTTGCAATCTCGAGAGATCATGGGCAAAGATCTTATCTTCAACAAATGAAACAGTCGATGCTGCAGATAATGTAGATTTGTACAGCTTTATCACGCAAATTCCTGGTTGCGGGGACGTCAATCAAAACGATGTTGATGAATGGGTTGGTGGTGATGATCGCGAAGAAGAATTGACTGACAATGAGATCGGCCATCTCGTGAATTTTGACAAAGAAACTGAGGAGGACGTAGAAGATGAAGAAACTAGAGAATCGCCGCGAGTCAGCCATGAACAAGGATTAAATGGGCTTGAATTAGCCCTTGAGTATGTTGAGGAACAGCCAGAAAGCACTGCAACTGATCTCCTCTTAATCAAGCGATGGCGAGATATTGCAGCTAAAAAGCGAATAAGCAATTTGAGGCAGAGGTCAATGGCAGATTTTCGTAAACCTCATCAGTGACCTGCACTTTATATTGAGCCATGTTTTGTATACCAAATCTTCGACTATGTCAATACATTTCCTATTTTGTATACCTCTATGATTAAATTTGATTTCACCTTTCACAATATGTAGAAAACAATTGAAATTTTTTGAATCCTTTATGTCTTCCGTGTTATCCGAATGTTCGATTATCCGAGGCATCCCTTCCCCACATTACCTCGGATAAACGGGGTTCTACTGTACTCCTTATTAACTCTGAATTGCTGCTTCGACTATTTATCATCATAATTCGTATGTCCTAATTCAATTTGAGACTGATTGTTGGATAGAATAATTCTAACATCTCCATCCCAATTTTATTTAACAGTTAAGGAATTACTTTGGGTTTTTGAGATGAGCATACTGAATGGCATCAGGTATATCAGAGTAAATGAGTATGGCAAATCCTTGACTCTAATTAGTTCACTGGCTGCTATTGCATGTAAAATTCGATTTAAATGTTAAGTTATGTAAAAGTTATCATAAAGGGTATCCATGACTCCAAAGTGAGTTAATTATGATATTAATAATGTTCATTAGGTGCATGCATAGTATCTGTATGTCTATATATCGATACATCTATATAATAACCAATGTTTCATACAAAAATTACCATTCCAATAACTTCAATTCAAAATCGCAATATTGATAACAATAATTTAATAAACGGGATGTGGGTATGACCCTCTACAATTCCCGATCGTTCCGCCGCATATGTTATATCAACAATTTCCGTTCATGTCTCAAATCATGGACTTTATAAAGTTTTCAAAAACTACTAGATAAAATACAATTTGTTGATAATAATCACCTATGGGTGTCGGCAAAAAAGTCATGGAACGTCAAATGTGTATTTCTACGTGTGGAACGACTTTCATTAGACACTTTGTTTCGCATTTCCAACCTTACTTGCGATAGAGCGATCTAAACAAGTGAATTTGTTAAGAACTATTTACTATCGGTGTTAGCAAAAAAAGTTATATGAGATCAAACATGTATTTTTGTATGTGGAACAATTTTCACTAACTAATTTGTTTCGTATCTTCAACCGTTCTCACGCCGCTGCGATATAAACAATCTTTTTTGTTACTAACAATTAACTACGGGTGTTATGAAGAAAGGTCATACAGGGTCAAATATGTATTTTGTGGCGGGAAACAACTTTCATTCAACACTTTTTTCCGTATCTGAAACCGTTCTTGCAATAGAGCGATATAAACAATTGGATTTGTTAATAACAATAGAACAAACAATTTTTCGCATAAATCGTTCCTTTTAGAGCTGGAGAACAGTACGGCGCGTCGATCAAAAAAAAAAAAAACGTAAATCGCTACGGTGGTTACTTCGGATGCGTTGAACAACTTTTTTATCCACACATACACATACGACCACTCCTGTGAAATCGTGTCGACATGATGTGAAACGTCGAGAAATGTGAAAATTTCATCGATCTGACACTTTTCATTTTCGGCGTCATTACAATAACTTCCCTAGATCGGGAAGTTAATAAAAAAAAAACCATGGTATAGGAAATTTTGATCAGCAGTCAAGTAAATTTTGCTTTATCGTTGTCCGAATTTTCTAGTGCTGCCAACGAAATTTTCATGTTCCATCAGCGAAATTTTCCTGGACTATTCTGTAGTTTTACTGGGACAAGCAATAAATAATTTCAATTGCTCTTCGCAAAAAATTTACGATACTGTTTAATACTTTTTATCTACCATGGTACTTTGCGCCTCGATTCTAGTACAGCACAATAATTTTGCCCGTACCTTCCCACAAAAATTACCGGACTTTTCTCTCAGTGTATCAGCTCAAAACTGTTGTTTTGAAATTTTTTGGAAAGCTAGTATTAGGTGTTCAGCATATCATGATCGGTAAGCGGCGTGATTGCAATATAAACTAGTGGTGTACAAATGTGTGTGCCCCATACGGGGCATAAACAAAACTTCCCGATTTAGTATTTCAGCACAGCATAAGCATGCAACCATGGTGATGAGCAAACTCGACAGTGATATCAATAATTGAACTTGCGATCAGCAATTACTGCACACGATAGATTTAGTTTGATTTTTAAGCCCCATAAAAATATTCAACTGGAACTCGTCCGCCTAGTTACCCTCTCTACCTCTGTACGTTCCTAATTATCCCGCTCTTTGACATCCTTCCCGCAATTGTCGACATATTCATTCGCCAAGTATATTCTAGTTCAACTCGCGATATGTTTTAACCTATATTGAAAAAAGTCATACTGAAGGTGCATTTTTGTATAAGGAACGACCCTGGTGATATGCATTATTCCCGTATTTGAAATTGCTCGGACGACCATACCGCCTTAATTATGCAAATTATGGAAAAAAATCATTACACATAAAAGGTGTATTTTCATATCAGGCATACTTCTCTAGTAAACAAATAAGGGGGGTTCTGACCCCCAAAGTGAGGATCTGCGCATCCCTTCTGCGCAGATCGTCGCTGTGGGCCAGGGGGGGATCTGCGTATGCGCTTTTGCGCAGGTCGTCGCTGAGGGTCAGCGGGGGGGGGGGGGGGGGGGGGGAGGGTAAGAGTCAAATCACTAAATAAATACATATGCATATCTCGGTGTTACCGGACACCCTTTGCTATGTACCGCGCGCGTAAATACAATTTGAGACGGCTTCAGATTGTTTGTTTTCGATAAAGCCAAAATGCTCAATTTTTTTAACGGGAAGAGATTAGTTGATCGTGGGAGCCTCGAACGAAAATTTTCCGTAGGGACGCAGTACGTAATTAAAAAATATCCGCCATCAGTTCGATGACAGATTTCATTGTGTGCAGATCGTGCGAATTTGTTTGAAAAGTGACTAATTGCAGGAAATTTCAAAAGCTGAGGTAAGTAGTAAAGTACTAAATATTGTGTGTGTGTGTGTGGAAGGTTCTATTTCGGGCGTAATATGACGGTAGTGCAGTTTAGCAGCCAATTTTTTTGAATTTTTTTACATACATACTCTTCAAATTTGAGAATTTTCTCAAGTGTCAGTTGGAGGATTTTCAACAAACGTGAAAATTTTCAAATTTGAAGATTTTCAAAAAGTGTGTGTGAAAAAAGTGAAATTGACACTTTTTCCTACACGAGTGGTATTTCGGTAAATTCCTCAGCCATCAAATTTAATTTTGGGGACCATTGGGGGGCTAGAGGTAAGTCCCACCGCATTGCGCGTTGAGTGGGTGACGTCACCCCCTACCACGCGCGGTATCTCGGTAACGGTCCATCCCTCAGCCTCCAAATTGAAATTCGGGGTACATTGGGGCTACAGGTAAGTCCCACCGCAATGTGCGTTGAGTGGGTGACGTCACCCCCTACCCCGCGCGGTATCTCGGCAACGGTCTATCCCTCAGCCGCCAAATTAAAATCTGGGGTACACTGCACCCTCTTTAGCCTTTTAGGCAAGGTGGGTCCTACCCCCCAAATTTCCACCTATGACTGCCACAAGGTGTGGGCAGAGTACACTACCCCAACGCTACGGCCTTCAGTTGCGTTGAGTGGGTGACGTCACTCCCTACCCCGCGCGGTATCTCGGTAATGGTCAATCCCTCAGCCTCCAAATTAAAATCTGGGGTACACTGCACCCCCTTTAGCCTTTTAGGCAAGGTGGATCCTATCCCTCAAATTTTTTTTCACCCATGGCTGCCGCAAGATGTTGGGAGAGCACGCTACCCCAACGCTACTGCCTTCAGTTGCGTTGAGTGGGTGACGTCACCCCCTCCAGAGTCAGTTTTGGGGTGCAGTGGGACAACGTCCTCCCATGATGGACCTATCTGTTGACTGTTTGAGCGGGAATCGAACCCCGGACTGTATACACTACCGTTCGAGCGGGAATCGAACCTCTAACCTTCGCAGTAGTACTGCAAGTGCATGTGTGTGTGTGTGTGTGCGTGTGCATACATCATTGGGGGGGGGGGATGGAAAATCAGTCATGAGCAACCGTTTTTTTTCAACTTATCATTTTGTTGGCTGTACATTTTTTTTCGTAGACTTACGGAAACAAAAAATGGCAGCAAGGAACGGCACACCCCCTCAGCCTCAAACGCCCCCAGGCCCTCCATCACCCCCTGAGGTTATGGGGGAAGAAGTACACGTGCAGCATGCAGTACGTGTTCTCTACGTGCACTCACGTGGTCTTAATATGGTGGTCCCACGTGACTTGTGGATGAGGTTCCCTCAATTTGTCTTGCAGGAGGTGTATCAGAAGGTAATGAACAGATTGTGGTCTGGTGAAACCCTACCGATCGTGGTCACCATGGTAAGGATCACCATGCACCTCAAGGCATGGGACACTGGAAATTATATCCTGCAGGTGATCAGAGCTTCACCATCGGACACCTTGCGATATTTTCCATAGGTAAGTTTCCTTCTTCTATATGTACACGACTAATTTTTTTTTGTAAAGCCGTTTTCCAGGTTTTTAAAATCTATCTTGTTTTTGTTTTGTTGCAGATGAGTTTGAGATGAGTTTCCATGAGATGAACTTCATCATGCAGAGAAGAAAAAAACAAATTATTATTTCATATGTCTATATGTTCACCTCATTTTTGTTTGATTCAAAATAAAAATTTTATATACTTTAGAAAAAAAGGGTGGCTTCATTTTCATTATTTCCTAATACTTTTTGATTATTTCCAGGTGTGAATAACAAACATCGTTTCCTAGTTGTTTTTTTCACATTTTCTTTTATTATTCTCAGAAATTATGGTACATATTTAGTCTTTTTTTTCCACAATAAATAGTTGCGCACGAAAAATCTTCCTCTTTTAACTTATAATACTAACATGTCTTTGAAATAAACTTCAGCGATATGTCGTGCTGGTTGAAAGATGCAAGATCTAGGGAAATCACAGCACGTTGGTTGACGGCAGTAATAAACATTCACTTGTCTCGCTGCAGTTTGCGTGTAAACAGAACGAATTTGATATGCATTTTCATCTTCCTCAGAGTCTGAGTCAGGCAGCATATAAATCTTCAATTTTGGACATAACATGAAAAACATCACGAGCGAGTTATAATCGCAAATATCATCAATAAATTTCATATCACAGATATCCAGCCTGTCATCATGATTGAGCACAGAACTGGCTGCAATGCTCACAAGTGATGGTAGTTCACGCTTCAGAGTAAGATGCTCAATGACAGAATTGGGATGCAGACTCATGCAGATTACATGTGTATAGCTTATTTTGAATCCACCATGTTCTCTGAGTATTAACCATTGCCCTCCATCACGCTTTTGCACTTCACTGTGATGCACATGAGAATTGTAACAGTCGTCCTGACTGATACATCGTATTTTCTCTGTGATACGTATGCGTCCAGTGTAGGAAGCCCGACGTTCATACATATGTGCTTGCAATATCTCAGAAAAAAAAGACACGACGCCTTAAATGACTGGCTGCTAGGTCCCTTACGATTGTTTTATATATGCTATACCCCACTTAGGTACCAAGTGAGTCAGACGACTGCGTGGAAAGAAATAGTGTTCCAAGAACTGCGTTAGAGAAACATAATCGGAACGATAGCACTTCCCCATTGTTTGTGAAGTGCTATTGGAAACTGAGTCAGTGAGAAACATGATCTGTGTGATAAGGCCCTAGTTGCAGAGCGATATGACCTCACCAGGGTTCTGAGAAACGCCTCTGAGCTCCTATATGAAACCAGTACCATTGCGCCTCTCGTCAGTGTTTGTACGGATAAGCAGTGTGTGTAACCATCGGTGGAACAGATTGTTAAGAGCGACTTGCAGTTGAATAATTAAGTGTGCAGTGTCTTGAGAGTGTATGTGATTGACGTTGAACTCATTAACAATGGCGGTGAAAAAGTGCGTGAAGATGTTATAAATACTCAACAATGCATACACGAATGGTCCTGCTGTACAGTCTAATGGATGGGCTCATTCGTGCAAGAAGTACATTGGTCACTTCCGTAAACTTTTGAAGGAGAGATCGAATGATAGCTCATGGGGTGAAAAGAGACGATTCGAAACCATGATTGTCAGCCTGCACAATTACCGTGAAAAGTTTAAAATCAAAGGCAGGGCACATTATGGTGGCAGAGTGAGTGCAACTCAGTCTGAGGCGACTCACGTTCTCTGGAAGGATGTGGATTCTGCCTTTCGAAGTCGAATACGAACAGGTGCAGTGATCAACTTGGATCATAAAGATCTCAAGGCCTTCCTACAAGACGCAAAATCCTTAGCCATTAGTCACTTGCAGCAAACCCTCCAGCAGCAGGGTAATATTAAAGCTAATGGAGTCCTGGCCGGCCAATTCCAAATTGTAAAACCCAATGAAGTTATTGAGGAAAGTAAATACTTCAATACCAGGAATGCAGTCATCCTACCAACCACCAACATCACTGAATGGTTTGATGAAAACCTCATGGAACGATTACTCGCCAAGGTTGAGCATTTCCAGAAGAGAGATTCGGGCTGGACATTAAGTGAGATTATGAATCTAACTATAAGTATGAAGAGTTACAAGCCCTTGTCAGCGGGATAGAGCACGTTCGTCTCAGTTCCGAAACACCTGCAATTGAAGAGGGCAGTAGTGAACGTTATGAACAATGAAGAGTACTGTTTCCTGTAGTCGATCACTGCTGCCCTCCACCCTGCAACATCACATCCCGAGCGAATAACCTCCTATCAACACCACGCTGATGCAACTCTACCTGATGGAACGGAACTCAAGTATGCGGCCTGAAGTTTCGGATTCAACTGAAGGACATCCCGAAATTCGAGGATATGAATGGACTGTCAATTAATGTTTATGGTATGAATAATGATAAGGAAATTGTTCCTTTATATTTAAGTAAGCATAGATCAGTCTGGGACACGATTCATCTCCGCTTGCTTTATCATGTTAGTCAGCTGCAAAGCAATGATCAGAACAATGGTCATTTCGCTTTGGTCAAAAATTTGTCCCTAGTAGTGAAATGGCAACTCCCACGAAAAAAAGCTGCTATGTATTTTTGCGATCATTGTCTGGCACATTTCGGCACTGCTTTGCAATCAATAATTGTAAAATGATACTACCGGAGGTAAGGGGGTAAGAATATTTTGAGTTTCAGGAACCATCTGTTCATGAAGTCGGTTCCATTTGTGATTTATGCAGATTTGGAGTGCATTTTGTCTCCAACGGACGATGATAATGACTCACTGTGTCAGAAGCATATTCCTCACAGTGTGGGTTTCTACTTGCACTGAGACTATGATGACTCTCGCTCAGAATTCAAGATGAATAGTGGACCACAGTGCATTGAATGGTTCATAGATGAATTGTTGGGAATTGCACATGAGGTCGATGTTATTTTAAGCACAAACGTACCGATGGCATCACTCACCAACAAGCTGCTGACTTCATTACTGCTCCAAATTGCCACATCTGTGAGAAGCCATTTGCAGCGACGGAGGCAAGGCACCGCGATCATTGTCACTTGACTGGTAAGTATCGCGGTCCAGCTCACCTCGGATGTACTCTCAACTACAGGGACTCTCATATGATCCCAGTAGTGTTCCACAATCTCTCTGGCTACGATTCACACTTCTTAATTCAACTTCTGGCTACCCGATTTTCCGGTCATATACATGACCTGCCTATCAACAAAGAAAAGTCTATCTCTTTCACCAAGCATGTTGATAGTACACCCATTCAATTCAGATTCCTTGACTCTTTCAAATTCATGGCGAGTAGTCTGGAGAAATTAGCTTCTTACCTCACGGATCAGACCAAATCCATCACCCTGAAGTACTGCAATAATGATCAAAATAAATTCCAACTTTTAACTAGAAGAGGAGTGTTTCCTTACGAGTACGTTGACTCTTGGGAAAAACTCAACGACCCTCAATTGCCTCCAATTAATGACTTCTACTCAAAATTGAATGATGAGAGCGTATCTGATGAGGATTATGCGCATGCTCAGAGAGTATCGGACGTTTTTGGGATTAAATCTTTAGGAGTCTATTCAGACCTGTATTTGGCTATAGATGTGATGCTGTTGGCAGACATTTTTCAAAATTTCCGACGAACTTGCTCATCCGTCTATAAGCTTGACCCCCTTCACTACTACACGGCACCAGGATTAGCACTGGATGCTATGCTCAAATGCACTGGTATCAGTCTCGAACTCCTAACTGACATTGAAATGTACCTGTTCGCGGAGAAGGGCATTCGAGGTGGAGTGGCTCAGTGCTCCAATCGGTACGCTCGTGCCAACAACAAGTACATGGCGGAGGATTTCGATCCCACCAAGGAGACATCCTACCTCATGTACTTTGACGTGAATAACTTGTACGGTGCAGCTATGTCACAATACTTATCCACGGGGTCATTCCAATGGATTGAACCATTAATTGTCGATGTGCACACCATTCCAGATGAGGCTTCGAAAGGGTGCATCCTTGAAGTGGACTTGGAGTATCCCAAGGAACTCTTCGAGTCTCACAAGGATTTACCCCTCTGCCCAGAACATTCCATTCCCCCCCCCCCCTCCCCATAAGAAAACTTGCAAATTGATGACAACTCCGCTCCCCAAGAAAAACTATGTCATTCACTTCAAGAATCTCAAGCAATGCTTGAGTTTGGGTATGAAATTGACTAAAATTCATAGGGTTTTGGAATTCAATCAGGCGCCATGGATGAAACCATACATCGACCTCAATGCGGAATTGAGGAAGCAATCTACCAATGAGTTTGAGAAGAATTTCTTTGAATTGATTAACAATGCAGTATTTGGTAAAACCATTGAAAATGTCAGGAAGCAGAAAGAGGTGAAGTTGGTGACCAAATGGGAGGGGAGTTACGGGGCGAATGCTCTTATTGCCCAACCTAACTTTCACAGCTGCATCATCTTCCATGATGATATGGTGATTATCCAATTGGATCGAACAAAGAGATTTTTGAACGAACCCACTTACGCTGGTTTCTCAATTATCGACATTTCAAAGACGTTCATCTATGATTTCCATTATCAGTATGTCAAGTCGGTTTTCAGAGATCGGGCTAAATTGATGTATACAGACACGGACATAGAGTCTCCTCTATGAGTTTAAAATTCCCGATATGTACGAGTGTATGAAGCATGATATTCACAAATTTGACACATCAGACTACCCAAAAGACAATGTTTACGGAATGCCGCTTGCAAATAAGAAAGTATTGGGACTGATGAAGGATGAGTGTAATGGACGAGTTATGACTGAGTTTATAGGTTTAAGAGCAAAATTGTACGTCTTTAAGATTCATGATGAGAAGAAGGTGAAGAAACGAGCAAAGGGAGTGCGATACTCACCACTGAAAACAATCACCTGGGATGATTACAAAGACTGTCTTTTCAATCATGAAAATTTACTTAAAGACCAGTATTTAATTAGAAGTAAGAAGCATGAGGTGTATACTGTAAAACAAAAAGAAAAATTATGTCTGATTTGGGATGATGACAAGAGAGTGCTCTCGATAAATTCCACTGAGACTGTACCACATGGATATTGTGAATAAAAGAACATTCTTATGAAAAAACTGTCTATTTTATTATCATCATTATTACATTTCATTTTTGTTAATCCAAGTGTTGTGAGTGCTGTCGAAGCCCAACCACTTGATGAAGACTTTATTTCCGAAATGCTTGAGCACCTTCTCTACAAGGTACACATCGGGGTACTTGACTCTAGTCAACTCGTCCTGGTAGAAGCTGCCTTCGATCGGCTTACCCTCATAGTCAGAGAGTTTATATGTCACGGGACTAGTCTTCTGAACTTCAGCTACTCTGAAGATTTCTGCTGTCAAGTTGGGCGTGTACCCTTTCTCGAAGATATTCTTATACTTGCTGACGCACCTTATCTTCAACTTTGAACTTGATTTTCCTGTTTGCACGATTGGCATGCATTTTCCCGTAGACGTGTTGCAAGAAATACTTCTCCTGATCAGCAGTGACGTCTTTGGGTTTCTTGCGAATTGTGCGATATTTGGTGGCATTGTAGGCCTGCACAAGGTTTGTGATAATAGGCATCCACTTGTAGGTCCCCTGCAAACTGAATTGCTTCCACATTCTCTTTCAGCGTGCGATTGAAACGTTCACAGATGGATGCTTTGAGATTGCTGAAGGTTGAGTACAAGTTGATACCATATTGTTTCATCAAAGCCTGGAATTCCTTGTTCTAGAATTCTTTGCCTCGATCGACATGCAGATTTTGCGGGATACGACTCTGCTGCAATATGGATTTCATAGCAGCAGTGACATCTTTGCCATTCTTGGTCTTGGTGGGCACGGCCCACGCATATTTGGAGAAAATGTTGATGACTATGAGCAGGTACTTGTAGCCTTTATTCACGCGAGCATATGCACCCATTTCCACAAGATCGGCTTGCCAAGTATCATGCAATCCGAGCACCTCAACTCGACGTCGTGGATAGTTTCGGCGAGCAGGTCGATGAAGCTCCTGCACCACTGCTGCCTTGTCCATTTTCCAGTGCAATCAAACGAGTATCCAGATTGTGAATTATCTCTGCATTACGTAGCGCCAAATCGTCATTTATATCCTTGTGAAGAATAGAGAATTGGTTGAGTATCAATCTATGCAGGCTCTCCAGCATCAATTTTATGTCAGTGTTAAGAGCTGTTGACAGTTTGCTATCCAGTTGATTTATGAGCCCAGAGGTTTGCTGCATCTGCTCTTGTACATCCTCCTGGCGTAGAGTATGCTCCCTCATCATTCTCAGGAAATTTTCCTCAAACGTTTGGATAATGTTCTGAATGCCATCAATCCTGGCACCCAGGGACCCAATCACATTATACATGAGACGAATCTCTTCTTTCACTACATTACGTATCATTGCAGCAGATGCGGCATCTGTCTCTGCCACTGCATTACCGACATTGGGGAGTCTTCGATTATCCATATCATAGTGTCCGTCAGCAGTCACTTTGAACCCTTCACCAGGAAGACCACGCACACCTCTGACAATACTCTTCCCTTGATTCAAGGGACGTCCGAACAAGTCGACACTCATCTTCCAAATGATACTCAATTCTTACCGCTAGGGTCTAATATATGATGCAACTCCTCCAGTACAGACATGATTCCATTGGTGTGACTGAGATTGCCCGTTGATTGTGATGCCATAAGCAGTCTCAACCGATCGACAAGTTCATTTGGATCATCCCAGTAGACGTAATCCATTGGTGCGTTCGATACGAGCATATTACGTGGAAGAGCCATGCCTAGCTTCTCAGGCGTGAGCAGATTTCTAATGATTGTCTGATATTTCATGCTACTGCTCGTTCGAACAGGTGTATTGATCTGATAGTAAACGCGATGTGCATTGGTGCTGAGAATAATTTTTCCATAAGTGTTTTATCAGTCTCCGTGATGAGAGTTAAGTTCGGCGTTTTTTTGAATATTAATTCAAGCAGCCCAGGAGTCAGCGGGTACGTTTCATTTTTTACAGTCATGAAATTCGCATCGAAGGTCACTATGGAATCACCAATTTTCAGACCCTCCTTCAAGTTGCGTATACCAAACTCCTTATCGAAATCCTGAGCTTCACGCTCCGTATTGAGTCGACTGAGATATCTCTGAAGAAGGTGTTGCGAGCTTAGAGGAGATTCCGCCTTAATGGATGGAATACCCTCATTTTCACTTAGAACTTTAATTGGGGAGATTTTTTTTCTTTCCCGTATAGATGTAGTGGCTATTATTGGTTCATCGATGAGCACTTTAATTGGGGAGATTTTTTTCCTTCCCGTATACGTGTACTGACCATTGTTGGTTCATCGAATGACTCATCTCCAATAGCAGTGTCAAAGTCATCCGTCTGTAGCATGGAGGGGGGCTCTTTTTTCTCATGCTTCACTTTAGGCACTTTCATCACTTCAGTTTTGACTAGTTTCTCGAGAGGAGTCACCATAGGCTTGAACAATTGACTCATCGCCTCCTGTGTGCTCTCTCTTCCCAATTTCAGGAGTTTATGCTTGCGGCGAATAGCATTGCTCGCCTCAGCTATACGATGCAGGAGGCTGGTTTCCTTCTCCAAAATGTTGCGCTGCATGTTAACACTCGAGCGTTTCGCTGGCAACTGCGTTTCATAGTCGTACTCTGGGTGTATTTATCTCTTGAGGAAGGAGTCGAAGCCTCTACGGTAGCGTCCTTCATGGAGTTCGCTATCCTTATCGATGACCATGAAACTGTGCCTGTGTTCTGCCCAACATTTCGCACACAACCCTTTGAACTCATTAAAGGACATGTCAGTATTCACATGATCCTGATAGATGTGCTTCAAATTCATATCGTCTTGACGGAAGAGTATGAGGAGATTGGTGTTTGGCAACATGGGCATAAGTTTGACAGAGATAGAAACTATCTACATCTTTGTGTCGTCCCATGCAGAAGAATACTCGCATATTATCCTGCTTCTCGCACGCCACATCGTCGAAGATCATGATGGAATTGGGACGAGCATCCTCTGGTCTAATCACATCCTCGTGCTCACTGAATGCCGACACCCTTGATGGGAGAGATTAGTCGCCGCAGTAACTCATATTTGGGCTGATTGAGAGATTTTGAGTACACGTAAGTATTCTCAAAACGTAAACCATTGGGGTGAACTATGGTTGGAGGGACCACAAATCACTGCACGCACACTGCTGGGCAAGGGGGCTCCATGACGATTGTTTTCTCGACCGTTCTTGTAATGAGGTGTGAACTCGTCAAAATCATTATCGGGAGCTTGATCTTCTGCTCTCTGAAGTTCATGGCGAATGACTGAGTGCAGGACTATAAATATGAGCTATTTATAGCGGAGAGTGCCATTCCTCTGGAGATTGGCATCGCGGTATCAACAAAAGTCTCCCGGAGTCACCGGTTGTAGACACATCGACGATGTCTACCTTATACGTCACCCAATCTCCCCTCCGAATGTATGGATTGCAATTGGCCCAGAGTACTATAAACCCCTCGTATTTATAGCCTCACTCATCAGTTGTCATTTGACCATGAACGGATGCAAACGCAAGAAAGGTCGAGGACTCGTGAACAGGATCATCAATAAACTTCCCGTGGAATTGCTTGGTTATCAGTATTGTGGCCCTGGTACGAAACTGCAGCAAAGATTGGCTCGAGGTGATCCCGGCATCAATCCCCTAGACGCAGCTTGCAAGGAGCACGATATAACTTACTCGAAAAATCGAGAAAACCTCTCTGCACGGCACGCAGCTGACAGGATTCTTCCGGAACGTGCCTGGAAATACGTTTTGGCAGAGGACGCCACTCTTGGGGAAAAAGCAGCAGTTTGGACTGTTGCCAACATGATGAAGGTGAAAACCTCCGTCGGTATGGGACTCAAAAGTCGTGCAAGGGGGAGGCTGAGTGGTAAGAAACGCCGTGGGCGTGGGCACAGGAAGAAGCAAGTGGTGCTGCGATAAATCCCCGCAGCAGCCAAGACCTCAATGCAGTCAGGACCAAATGCCATCAGAACCGCGTTGAAAGGTGCACGTCATGCGGTGAAAACAGTAGGCGGAAGGAAACGTGTGCGACTGCCGCGCTTTTTCCCCGTGCCAAGTAAAATTGGAGGTGTGCTGCCCTTTCTCATTCCGCTTTTTGCGGCTTTGAGTGCTACTGGAGCACTGGCAGGTGGCGCTGCTGGTATCGCAAAGGCCATCAATAGCTCGAATGCGGCTAAAAACGCCCTCCAAGAGAGTACACGACATAATCGAACTATGGAAACTATTGCATTGGGCAAAGGCTTATACTTGAAGCCATATAGGAAGGGCTTGGGACTCCGCTTGGGTGAGAAGAAAAAAAACGTATAGAGCTACCACACTGATGCCGACCTGCTGAGATACGCCAAAACCTTGAAGATTCCACACTTTCGAGGTGTCTACATGAAAAACGACAGGCCAAGAAATGGCCGCCGCGAGCACGAGTCGGCAATCATCAATGTTGACAACAAGGAGGGGGCGGAAACACACTGGGTTGCCTACCGAAAGCACAATAAGAAAACTGTATACTTTGATAGCTTCGGTAATCTCCGCCCCCCACAGGATTTGATGAAATATTTCGGTGTTCGTAGCATTGTCCATTACAATTACGAACGATTCCAAGATTATGATACGGTGGTGTATGGTCACCTCTGTGTAAGATTTCTCCATGGCGACGAAATTGCTATAAAATCGAGGAGAACTGTCACACACAAGTCAGTTGAGTACTGACAACAATGAGTAGTGAATCATTCACTCTGACTCTTACGGGCACTTCGTCGGTGCTGGAGAGTCACTACTTCCCACCCATTGAATTGTCCCCGCGCAGGAAATATACTCTAGGACTGACGGAGTTGCTCACCTTCACCTCCATTCCAACCATCAACGGTGGCAATAATAAATTCTACGTGGGTAATGAAGTAATCGACATACCCACAGGAAGCTATGAGATCGATGATATTGAGACGTACTTGATGGAGAAACTCCAAGACTACGACATATCCTTCAGCCTCAAGCCTAATAATAACAGGTTGCAGAGTGTGATCAAGTGTAGTGAGCGTGTGAATTTTGAGAAGATTGATTTTATTGGTGAATTGTTGGGCTTCACGCGCAGAATCCTGCCGGCTCACGTGACTCAC
Source organism: Asobara japonica (assembly GCA_026005395.1). Lineage (NCBI taxonomy): Eukaryota > Metazoa > Arthropoda > Insecta > Hymenoptera > Braconidae > Asobara > Asobara japonica. The sequence continues at coordinate 211,146 of BQMI01000491.1, read as the reverse complement.
CAATCAGACTCCCCTGTGCGTATACTCAAGATAAATTCCCTGCCAGTGGAGTGCAACATAACCGCTGGAGCATACAACAATGCGCAACGAGTGCACACTATACATGAATTCTTCCCATCAGTTCCACCAGGATATAAGAACGTGGAAGTGCCGTCTAGCATCATTTATCTTCCGATCACTGTACAGGCAATTGGTCATCTCCAAGTGAGGATTGTCGATCAAGAGGGACAATTGGTGAACTTCAGAGGCGAAGTGATAACAATACGCTTACATATAAAGTCCTAATGGGTATTATGTTCGAGAGCAAATCCGGCGGTCAGTATAAAAGTGAGTCATCATAACCAAGTCAAAGCAGTCTGCGAAGACCCATCAAACCATTGACATCACAGAACGTCAAATTCCTCAAGAGTTTGGGGCTGAGGGTGCAAAAAGACAGAAGAACAGTGTGAGGCAGAAGGTGCGGAGTTTTTTCTGTTCCTGTGTCATCGTCTAAAACCTATCGTCTTCGACAAATCGGTCGCTCACTTTGAGATTCATGCACATCAGCCTTTCGCATGCGCGACATTCAACAACAATGATGAAACTCGCATTGCTGTCCAGCATCAGGATTTGTGCTTGCTGCCGAGTAAGAGCTCGCTTCATGTACATGGTCGATTGACTAAAACAGACGGAATGGCTGTTGAGCATACGCCTTTGGTGAAGTGCGCTATCCTCCACCTGTTTGAGGAGGTGCGCTATGAGCTCAATGCCATTGTCATCGACAGGAGTAAAAATGTCGGGCTCACCACCCTCATGAAGAATTACATCTCGCAAGCACCGAGTCAAGCTACTTCCATGGAAAATGCAGGCTGGATACTCAAAGATGGTGAATCAGCAATCATCGATAGTGAAGGTTCTCTTGACATCTCCATACCGCTGAGTATGTTGTTGGGTTTCGCTGAGGACTATGGTCGCATTATCATCAACGCCAAACATGAGCTGGTACTCACACACGCGGGAACACCGATGCGAATGCAGTCGTGCAAACTCCACCCCTCAATACTGCACCTGAGGCCTTCAAACTCTCCTTGGATAAAATGGAGTGGATGATTCCCTACTTCAAGGTCGCTGAGGCAAAGAAAATCTCGCTGCTGAATTACGTTGCCAAGGATGCAGCGATTCCCATCAGTTTCCGCGCCTGGGAGACCTACGAGTACCCGCTGCGGCCGGCCACCTCAAAACATGTTTGGGTAGTGAAGTGTTCGACGCAACTGGAGAAACCGCTACGTCATTCTCGGCTTGGAGACCAATCGCAAGAATCAAGCCACCAGAAATGCCAGCCGATTCGCTCACTGCAATGTGCGTGACGTCAAACTCTTTCTCAATTCTCAGAGTTACCCCTATGGAAATCTCAATCTTGATATCACTCATAATCAGTATGCTCTACTCTACGACATGTACACCCACATTCAAAGCTCTTACTACACTAAAGAGGCTGAACCTCTTCTGAGCAAATCAAATTTTTTGACCTACGCACCACTTATCGTCATCGACTGCTCCAAGCAAAACGAGTACTTAAAATCCGGACCAGTGGATATTCGCCTGGAATTTGAGTCGGATCGAAATTTCCTGAAGCAAACAGCAGCCTACTCTCTGATCATACACGACCGCATCGTCGAGTATCATCCAATCAGTGGAACAGTGAAAACCTTAATCTAAGTGTGAATAATAATACCATTTTGAATGTAAAAACCATTTATTATGATGAATAAACAACGATTTCTTTAAAGGTATGTGTGATTATTGGGAGGACAAAGAACCTTTCCAATTATTTCTCTTTTGTTTGAATATGGGTGTTGTCGTGGTTGACGATGGAGTTGTCGCTTCTGCATTAGAGGGGGGCTCATAGGAAGTACTAGCTACGGGTTCCTCCTGAGAACTGCGCTTCACAGTAGGAAGCTGCTCCTTCCTGATTCATTCTTGAACAATTTACGTGGTTTATAGATCGCCACAATGTGCTCTCGCAAGTCGAGGAAATCCTGCAGAAAATTCCAGAGTCTTTCGGGTGGATCATATCCGTAGTGGTTAATGATGACCTCATCGTAGGTACAAACATATGGTGACCATTTGATCAGAAATTCCTCATCCTCAAAGCTCCGTTCATCATCAACAGTACACATCTTCAACAGATCCAAACTCTCGGCGAGCTCCAGGAAATCGTGGAGACAGTCACGAGCTTTTTGCGGTGGATTTTCTCCGTAATGTTTCACCAGAATATCCTCATAGTCCACCGCGAATGGCGGACTTTCGCACAAACACTTCACTTCATCTGGACTCAACGGCTCCATGATGCAAACCGAACATTCAGTGAGAAAACACAGACCGCTATAATCCCCAACACACACACACACACATACACATGCGAGCGCAGCCGCCGCGCATGCGTCCATTGGATGGAGAGGAGCGAATTGCATCGCAGGACCTTGAACCATTTCCAGGAACTCGAGTCATACTGCGCATGAAAAATGACGCAATCAATTGCGTCTACAGATAAAAGGCATGGGATGTCTGTTGGAGTCATCAGTCGTCTTGCGGCGCACGTAGCGAAAACATGAAGGCAATAGTGGATATGCAGGGGTTTCAAGGCGATGGGAATTCCGTTATCCTGAAAGAATTGGCCATGGCTTACGTGGACAATTCACATGAAATTCAGTGGAGTCTCTTCAAACCACCGTACTCGTGGGAGAATCTCTCACGTGAAATGAGGCATACAAATACTTGGTTCATCAAGAACTACCATGGGATCACTTGGAATGCTGGCAAAGTTTGACATCCACAACGTGCTCAAGGAGGAATTGCTCGGAAATGTGACTACTGTGTACGTGAAGGATCTGCAGAAGAAGCAGTGGCTACAAGAGGTTCTGGATGATGATAGGCCTGTGGTGAACTAGGAGGACTTGGGGTGTCCAAAATTATCAGAACTGGAGATTTCTAGATGCTCCAATCATATGATCAGTTTTGCTGCGTCACCATACATTTGTGCTGTTGAGGCAGTTGAGCGTCTGAAACGTTGGTATATGAAGAGACATATTGTTGGTCTGCACAAATCCCTCGACACATTATGTACACAAAAGAGTCTGCAAGGAATGAGCATGGAAGACATTTCATTCCTACCTAAAAAATTCCTGCTGTTATTTGCTACGCAGAGTATCGAGGACGCTTGGGATCAATTACCGGTGAACATGCGTGAGGATAAAGATATTGCAGGCTGTCGAAGATGCCAGCTACATCACTCTGCTTGTCAACCTCCACCTCTTATAAATAATTGTTCCGCATGTAAGAGTGGGTGAGAAGCTCTTTCCTCAAAATGTTTACAATTTCAAGCACCCATTTCTCGGAAATGCAGTATTCGAACGCAATTATAAGGACATCGTAGAGGAAATTCTACTCATTCGCTACTCAACTATTGAGAAGATTGGATGCGAGATGGATAAGCGTGATCAGGGCAAGAAGTCTAGCAGGAGCTCTTGGTTAGAGGAGCAGCAGGAACGAACAGCACGATTTCAGCAAGAATTCGCAAAATCAGAGATCCTGGAAGGCAGCAAGTCATATCATAAAGAAGCTGCTTCAGGAAAATACGGCGCCATTGGGGGAGATCGTTATAAAAACCAAAAATGAGAGACTATCTTTTTCAATATGAACATTGTTAAAAGAAAAGTTATACTCTTTTGTGAAAAAAAAAATAAAAACTTGAAATTTTCTCAATGTATATCTCCCCTTGCGCAGTTATTTCCACTTCCTACATCAAATATACTCATTAGAGTAAATGTACTATAGCATAATTGAAGGAATTAATAAGCAGAACACAATATATTTTTTTTCCATATTTTTATTTCTTTATTCAAAGTACATCATTTTTTTTTTTATTCACCGTTATCTCTCTAAGCTTTCACTTTCTTCGTAAACTCACAGAAGTGGTATTTTCGTCCCAAGGAGCGGATTGCTAAGATCCCTCCAACAGCATCAGCCTTGAGCTCATCGTATTCGGTCTTCTCCTTCAGGAGTCTCTCATACACACGTCCAGGCAAGTAAATGCGCTGGTCGTCCTGCAACATTGCGACAACCTTCTCTCCGTATCGGGTTGTAACTGTTTTCAATTCCTCAACTTTGTACCAGGCGTTGATATCCAACTCTCGCATGCTCTTTGTCTCGTAGGTAACCTCCCCACTAGCAAATTTGTTCACATTCTCATATGACGCCATGGCACGGTCACTCATGACGATTATTTGGAATTTGAAATTTTTACAACTGATGATTTTATAGTGCAGGACTAAGAATTTTCACTTTATTTTGCACTTCAAACTCTGAGGAAATTTCACATCAACTGCTTGATAAGCCACTTGAGACTCCACAAAATACTGAGCAATGCTTCTCACATGAGAGTATTTATACGGATGGGTCACATATGTTAATATTCCCTTCCCTTCAATCAGGCACACCAATCATGAGGAGTGTCTTGCATGGAAAATTTCAGAGGACAGCTCCCACAGTACTCCCATCACTTCTGAGAAATGAAATCTAAAACATTTCATGATAACAAAAGTAATTTGAAACTTTTGTTTACGCCACTAAACTGCGCGTGAAAGAAGTACTCGAGATGATTGGAATGCAGTTCTTACGTTCGTCACTATTTTGGCTTCATCGAAAGAAACAATTTGAAGCCGTCTCAAATTGTAGTACGACTCCGAAGGTTAGAGGTTCGATTCCCACTCAAATGGTAGTGTATACAGTCCGCGGTTAGATTCCCGCTCAAACGGTAGTGTATACAGTCCGGGGTTCGATTCCCGCTCAAACGGCCCATCATGGGAGGACCTAGTCCCACTGCACCCCAAAATTGACTCTGAAGGCTGAGGGGTGAACCGTTACGACTGAAGGCAGTAGCGTTGGGAGTGGGGGTAGTGTGCTCTGCGAACACCTTGTGGAAGCCATAGGTGGAAAAAATTTGGGGGGTAGGACCCACCTTGCCTAAAATGCTAAAGGGGGTGCAGTGTACCCCAGATTTTAATTTGGAGGCTGAGGGATGGTCCGTTACTGCGATACCGCGCGGGGTAGGGGGTGACGTCACCCACTGTACGCGCATTGCGGTAAGACCTACCAGTGGAACAGTATAAACAATTACAATCGTTAATAACATTGCATACAGTGCACGAATCCCATGCAAAGTGTAACCTGCTCGATTTTGCACGGAAACGCTTCGATTAGGATCGTCATCACAGCGCTGAGTTCATTCGTTCACTCATTACATACATAATTGTTGAGACGGTCATACCTCCTTAATTATGCAAATTATCGAAAAAAGTCATTCTACATAAAACGCGTATTTTTATATGCGGCACAACTTTTCTTATATGAAGTTTACGTTAGCTCTAATAGTTCATGCAATAGGACATTACAAACAATTGAAATGGTTAATAACAATATATATACTGCACCAATTTCATCCAACATCTAATCATTTCTAAGTTATATGGAAACGCTTCGAACGCGACCTTGAGAACTTCTGTAACTTCATTGGTTCATGGGAAATCGTTGCGCAAAATTTTGTACACCTACATACAAACATACGCACACACACACACACCAAACCGTGACGGGGCTTTGGTGTAGTGGGTCGAGTGTCTGCCTACTATTTTAAAGGACCCGCGTTCGATTCCCGCTCACTGCAAATATTTGTTCTGAAAAATATTTTCTCACGGACTCCGACCGATGGCAGGAACATTCTGTGTATGCTATCGGCGGTATCCATGAAGTGAGCCGGGACCGAACGCGACCCGTCGCGCGGGGGGTGGGAGGGAGGGTTCCATCGTAGACGCCCGCCATCGTATCACAGGGGTTTCTGGAGGTTTACCCTGTGATTAGAAATACGATGAGCTGAAATGGCAAAGTCGGCCCCAGCCGCAATGGGTGGGTACTCTGATCCGTAGTATTGCCCATGAAGTAATGTCTACCAGCGGTTACGTGGGTGAATACGAATGGAGAAAGAGTAGAAAAAAAAAATCACACACACACAGACGCCAACTTAGGATTTGACGGAGATCATTTTGGTATACCTAAAACAATAGTTAAATAATGACACAACAAATTTGGATTTCGGGTGCATTACAATAACGTCCCGAGTAATCGGCAAGTTAAAAAAAAAACAAAATTACATCCAGTGGACTGGCAACCGACTCGGTATTCGGTCGATGGTGGATCGATCATTTCAAAATCTCTGCGTTAACGCTATAGTCTAATGTCTCTTCAAGATTTCTGTCCGGGAGTACTAATTGAATTATAGAACTGTCTGAATAAATCTGTTTTGACTATTTCATTAGGCTCCTTATCTATAAACCCGTAACTCTGTGACGGTTAAGGGTTGAACTCATCATATAGGGTCTACTGTCGTAAATCTTGTGTTGAGTTTGATGACTATGAATTTTTAATATCAAAACTGTTAAGCAGACCTCAGACGGCTGATTATCATGTCCGAGGAATTTTCGATAATTGCCGGTGGAACTAAACCATGAACACATTCGAGAGTGATTTTACAAAAATGAACACGGGACATCGATTCGAGGGTCATTAAAAATTAAAGCCTCATGGGTTTTGCGCATGAGGAATTCATAATACTATATTGAGCGTGTGGTGTAGGTCTATTATCGTGGAAGGTGAACATCACAGCTCAGACGACCAGACTCTCTTACTAATGAGGGTTTATTGGATTAGTAATGAAACTCTGGATATGCCTTTAGTCTGCTTCATTATTCCATCGCACCATAATGACAGGTGAAATGGAGAATAGGAACATGAAGGTGTCATGATGTCATGACTTTACTAAAAAATTCTATTATCAAATCTCGTGATCCATTAGTGGCAAATTATTAACTTCCCGCTAGGGGAGTTATTGAAAAGCCCCCCATTTTTCAACATCCCTCCACGTTTCACGACATTTCTGACTATTTTAGATCGTTTTTAACAAGAGGTTTTTGTGTGTATGCGCCGTGCGCATAGACAGTATGTATGTGGTCAAATTCCTTCCGCAACGATTTCTCATCATCAAATTATGGAATCGAAATTGTGAACGGCGCAATGGACGCATTTTGGTGATCTTCAAAGTGTGTGGAATTGGTTCAGTACATATATTGTTAATAAAGATTTCAATGGTTTATAAGGTTTTACTGCATAAACTGTTAGAGTTAACGCAAAATTCATATAAGAAAAGTTTTCCCCTGTATAAAAATACGTATGGAATGTAGAATGACTTTTTTGATAATTTTCCCAATTAAAAAGGTATGGCCGTCTCAACAATTATGTATTGACTGTCTCTCTCATGACTGTCCCAATCGAAATTTATTGAAATAATATTATTCCTTATATGAAAACACATATCATGTGGAATCACTTTTCTCCCTAGTTTGCATAATTAGGGAGGGTTAGGGAGTAAGAGGTTAGGCCGTCTCAACAGTTATATATGTAATAAGTGAATGAACGAACCCATCGCTGTCATGAAGGTGTTGTTGGATACCCAAGTAATTATTAATTGAACTCAGATATCGGAAAAATAAATTGAAAGAGTTTTATTCACACAATTTGGGAGAGCGTAATAAAAATGCGAAGTGACAATGGTCACAGCTATTAGCAAGGTAAGAGTTGGAACTGGAACTGCTTAGAGGTTACAAGGAGGTCCTTATATATATTGCAAGCGTCATAAACTGGTTACTAGAGAAATGAAGAGTGGGCCTAAATGTACAGGAGGGCTTAACGTATACACTAGACTTTGTCAAAAAAAAAAACAATATTTTTTTTTCTACCTCGCACCCTTGAAAGATGTATATTGTGGAGTTAATAGTCATATCTACAAGTCTGGGTAAGGTACGATTGTTTTAACGCTACTCATCGAGAAAAACGTTTTTCCATTTGATTAACATTTATGAATAAACGAATTTTACGCCGATGCCAGTAACTTTTGACCATGGAGTAGTAGAGGGCTAAAAAATGGATATATTCTAGATGTCTAGTGACCAAAAATTTTCAAATAATTTTGTTTCTTAACTTCCCGATAGCGGAAGTTGTTGTTTTGCCCCCGAAAATGGAAAATCGATTTTCCATCAGATCTCCACGTTTCATGGTACTCCTGACCTTTCTAGGCTATTTAAAACAAAATGTCTGTATGTATGTGTGTTTGTGTGTGTGTGCCAATCTACGTATGCAACTAAAAATTTCTCGTGAACAAATTATCCGATCGAGGTCCTGTCTGACGCAATCGAAGCGTCTGGCCGTAACTCAGAGCTGATTAGTTTTTGGTCCATATATGTCTCCTGGTTTCTATTATCATTAACAATTTCAATTGTTTATAACGCTCTATCTCACGAAATATTATAGATACGCACAAATGTGTCGAATAAATGTTGTTCCTTATAAAAAAAATACATATTTTGTGCCGTCTGACTTTTTTCGGATCTTTGACCGTTTCGGCGTTAGAGCGTTATAAACAATTGAAATCATTTGGAGAGCTCTATGGTGAGAAAAATGGGAGATTGGAAAGAAAGTACACACACACACGCAGACATCGGGAAGTTATAATTTTGGCCCGCAGAGGGTCAAACCCACAACCTATTTATTTTTTTCAATAGTTCACATGGCTATTCCGTATTTCAAATTAGGGATATGCTGAAATTATCCTGAATAATGCGAAAGGTTGGATATGTAACAATTTTCAGATGCTCATTGGATGGGAACAATGTGAAATTAGTGGTCTGCAAACGTGTGTGCCCCATACGGGGCACAAACAAAACTTTCCGATTTGCTATTTCGGCACAGCATAAGAACGCAACCATGGTGATGAGCAAACCCAACAATGGTACCAATCATTGAACTTGCGAAAAATAATTAGTGCACGCGATCGATTTAGTTCGATTTTTGAGCCCCACACAAATATTCAACTGGAATTCGTCCGCCTATTTATTATTATCAAAATTATTATAAAATTTTCTATGAGTGAACGAATGAAGTTAGCGCTGTCATGACGGTCCCCATCGAAGCGTTTCCGTGCAAAATCGCGCGGATTACACTTCGGATGGGATTCGTGCAGTAAATGCATGCATCATGCAGTAATGCACAATGTCATTAACAATTGTAATTGTTTATACTGTTCCACTGGGTAAAATATTACAGTTATCGGGACACTTCCCAAATAAACGGGATGTGGGTATGACCGTCTACGGGTCGAACCAATAACTTCCGGATCACCCCGCCGTATATGTTATATCCACAATTTCCGTCCATGTCTCAAATTATGGTCTTTATAAAGTTTTCGAAATTTCTAAATATTAAAAAAAATTATAATTCTTAATATGCATTAGTTAAATAAATAATACAATTTGTTACTAACAATTAACTATGGGTGTTGGCAAAAAAAGTCTTGGAACATCAAGTGCATTACACTCTTTGTTTCGTATTTCGAACTGTTCTTGCGGTAGAGCGATCTAAACAGTTGAATTTGTTCATAACTATTAACTATCGGTGTTAGCAAAAAAAAGTATGCAACATGAAATATGTATTTTTGTATGCGGAACAACTTTCATTCACTAATTTGTTCCGTATCTTTAGGGGTTTTCACGATGCAGCAATATAAACAATCGTTTTTGTTAATAACAATTAACTATGCCTGTTAGAAAAAAAGCCATAACAGTACAAATGTGTAGTTTTACGTGTGGAGCGACTTTCATTTAACACTTCGTTTCGTATCTGCAACCGTACTTGCGATAGAGCCATCTAAACAATAGAATTCGTTAATAACAATTAAACGAAGCGGTTTTTGGAAAAATCCCTCCTTTCGGACCTGACTACCACTGAAACGCGTCGATCCAAAAAAAAAAAGGAAATCCCTCCGGTGGTTCCTCCGGAAACGTTAAACAAAGTTTTGTCCACACACACACACACACACATACGACCACTTCTCTGAAAGTGTGTTGGGATGATGTGAAACGTCGAGAAACGTGAAAATTTCATCGATCTGGCACTTTTCATTTTCAGGGTCATTGCAATAACTTCCCTAGATGGGGAAGTTAAGAAGAATTATTTCTAATATGAAAATACACCTTTTATGGGCAATTGCTTTTTTCCATAATTTGCATAATTAAGGAGGTATGGAGGTGAGGAGGGAACAATGCATATCACCAGGGTTGTTCCTTATACCAAAATGCACATTCAGTATGACTTTTTTCAACATATGTTAGGACATATCGCGGGTTGAACTAGAATATAGTTGGCGAATGAGTATGTCGACAATTGCGGGAACGATGTCAAAGAGCGGGAAAGTACCGCGGTAGAGAGGGTAACTAGGCGGACAAATTCCAGTTGAATATTTGTATGGGGCTCAAAAATCAAACTAAATCGATCGCGTGCAGTAATTATTAGTCGCAAGTTCAATGATTGGTATCATCGTTGGTTTGGTCATCACCATGGTTGCGTTCTTATTTTGTGCCGAAATAGCAAATCGGAAAGTTTTGTTTGCCCCCCGTATGTGGCACACACGTTTGTACACCACTAATTTCACATTGTTTCCATCCAATGAGCATCTGAAAATTGTTACATAACCAATCTTTCGCATTATTCAGGATAATTTCAGGATATCCCTAATTTGAAGCACGGAATAGCCATGTGAACTATTGAAAAAAAAAAAAAAATTATTTGAAAATTTTTGGTCACTAGACATCTACAATATATGCAGTTTTTTAGCCATCTACTACCATGGTCGAAAATTGCTGACATCGGTGTAAAATTCGTTTATTCATAAATGTTGATGAAATGGAAAAACGATTTTCTCGATGAGTAGCGTTAAAAAAAATCGGACCTTACCCAGAATGGTAGGTATGACTATTAACCCCATAATATACATTTTTCAAGGGTGCGAGGTAGAAAAACAAATATTGTTTTTTTTTTGACAAGGTCTAGTATACACAGACCGTCTGTCAATGTGAAACATACTAGTCTGGGTATCTTTATTATAATTGGGAAAGTGGACACTCTGTAAATGGGGAAACATACTGGTCTGGGTACCTTTATTTTATGTATTACAAGTATAGAGAATATTGAGGTATGCAACAGTGCCAGTGAAGGTATTTCCGTGCATAATCGGGCGGATGAGATTGTGGATGGCATTCGTGCAGTATTCGTTCTGGGTATAGCGCATCGCGACTTCTGGCGGCTTAAATTCGGTACTACGTATGGTCACGGCTACAGGCGATTGGATTGGTGATCACCAAAATACATAAAAACAAATAATTGGCATAAGCATTTCGCTTACAAAATTCTCATAAAACATTCAGTGAGCTTTTCTACATTTTTGTAGCTCAACAATTGGTAAGTGAAAAATTTCGTAAACGTATAATGTACGATTGTATTTAGGTGGCGCGAGTTTACCAGTAGTGTGAACCTTCTGCGTTAGGTGCAGTATTCACACAGGTATCCGTTAGCTGTTCTTTTTAGTTACGCAGAATAACATTATGACTGAATGTTTTTTTACTTAAAATTAATTCTTCAAATCATTTTTCCAGATTTTGTACTGGATAAATTAATAAACAAAGTTGACGTTCATGCATGGGCTTTCATGGCATTCAAGTCAGTATGAAAGCACAGCATGTTTGTCGACAAAATTTAATTAACTTCCCGATAGGGGAAGTTATTGTTTTGCCGCCGAAAATGAAAAATCGATTTTCCATTAGATCTCCACGGTTCATGGTACTTCTAACCATTCTAGACTATCTAAAACAAAAGGTCTGTATGTGTGTGTGTGTGTGTGTGTGTGTGTGTATGTGTGACGATGTATGCATGTGGTCAAAATTTTTGGTCAACGATTTCTTGTGAACGAATCATTCGATCGAAGTTGTTAATGACTCAAACGGAAGAGTTTCAGGTAACTTAGACCGGATTAGATTTTGGATGCAAATGGTCCAGTACATATATTGTTATTAACAATTTCAATTGATTGTAATGTTCTACTGAATGAACTATTAGAGTTAGCGCAAAATTGATATGAGGAAAGTTGTTTCCCATACAAAAATACGTATTTTATGCAGAATGACTTTTTTCGATAATTTGCATAATGAAGGAGCTATGGCCGTCTCAACCCTTATGTATGTAATAAGTGAATGAATGAACCCAACGCTGGCATGAAGGTCTCAATCGAAGCATTTTCGTGCAGAATCGAGCGGATTGCATTTTGGATGGCATTCGTGCAGTATATACAATGTTATTAACAATTGCAATTGTTCATACTGCTCCGCTGGGTAAAATATTGAAGTCATCGTTTGTATTGCGGCTGCATATCGCTATTGGCGACTCACTCCCACTCAAGTGACGCGCATAAATCGCATCCTCATGCTCTACATGCGTCTACTCAAATATTCATAATTATCTGTTTCATAAATGAACCAGTTTAGAATTGTCAAATCTGCAACTGTTCATTATGACACTAAGAGGGGTCACACTGATTAACCAGGGTATATTGGAGAAAAATAAATTCGGCCGGGGCACGTACATGCTCACGCCACTTGTTCTATCGATAAATTCACCTATGGTTCCCATGCCCAGCGTATCGTGTATTTCCAAAATAGTTGTTCTTCTTCTAAAATTACCTATTATTCGCAAAAATTTATTTTGGATAACTTGAAGAAGGTTCAAGTGGATTTTGACTGCATTGTGCCAGGCGGGACAACCATAAGTGATAATAGGTGTGATTAACCCTTTGTATAAAGTGAGTTTTAGGGATTGGCTAAGGGCAGGAGATTTTAGCAGATTATATAATCTTACTAGAATAATTTTTGTTTTCTGCTTAATTTCGTCTATGTGTTTTTTCCATAGGAGTTTGAAATAAATATGGAAACCTAAGTATTTAACAGAGTTCACAGAAGTGATTTTACCGCTACGAATAGTCAAGGTGCGATTGGTCTTGCAGCTAGTAAATATGATTGCTTCTGTTTGGCAGTATTCACTTGAATGTTCCATTTCATGAGCTCACTGATCGTAAGAGCAGCTGCGTTTTCGACTCTTCTAACAGCTTTACTTATCGATTTGCTAGCTGAGTACAGATGTCATCGGCATAGGCAGCGATAGATACAGTTTTAGGAATTCTACTAAAAACAGAAGCAATATACAGGTTAAATAGTACGGGGAAGAGGATAGACCTTTGTGGGATCCCCGCGACTATTTCAATTTTATCCGAAAGCGAAGTTTTTACTCGAACTCGAATATATCTATTTGAAAGATATAATAGTAAAATTTTACATAAATATTTAGGTACATTTAAACTATCGAGTTGAAATATAAGACCTGTGGGCCAAACAGAATCAAAGACCTTCTCGCTGTCTAGGAGAAGAAGAACGGTATCTTCTTTCCGGTCTTTCGCGGATTTTATATCGTTGGTAATTCTGAGCAGCTGGTGGCAGGTCGAGTGTTCCGATCGGAAACCAAATTGATTTGTAGGCATTAGTTGTAACTCTTCAACCGGTTTTTTGAGACAAGCTAGAATTAGTCGCTCAAACAGGTGAGCCAATACTGGTAGGTGGCTAATAGGCCTGTAGCTCACCGGATACGAGGGGGGTTTGCCAGGCTTGAAAATTGGTATGACCACCGCTCCTTTCCAGAGTTCTGGGAAATATTGTTTGAGGAGGCATGCATTATGTATCTTTGTTAGTAGGCTTATTGCTTTGATCGGGAGGATTTTTAGTGTTATGTTGGGAATGTTATCCACACCCGGGGCTGATTTATTTTTTAGTGTTTTGGTGGCGGCAATGACTTCACGGGGATTTGTGAGGAATTTAATGGGAGTTCGACAGGGGCTTTGAGGATAGTTTTTTTCACATGACCTGCGACTTGTTGTTCATTTTTGTTTCCTGGATAGGCCGATAGTTCGTGGATATTTGCGTAGTGTATACAAAGTGTATTAGCCTTTTCATGGTCTTCTGTGGAGAGTGTGTTGTTTGACTTTAGTGTGGGGATTTTACTTTTACCTGTGTTATTAAAATATTTTGCTACGCGCCAAATAGAGTGACCTTTTAGGTTCAAGTTTCTAAGTTTGTTGTCCTAAGGTGATTGTTTCCATTCCGTTAATTTAAGTCTTATTTTTTTGATCAGCTGATTGAGTTCGGATTTAAGGTAGCAATGTGGCGTTTTTTGCCATCTTGACCTAATATAATTTTTGAGTTTTATTAAGCAGGCTATTTCGGGTGGGAGAGGGGTGTGGGTGGATTTGGATGAGTGGATGGGAGTGGAGGAATCCAGGGCTGTTTGAATAATTTGGGTGAACTTTGTTATGTCTTTATCTATTGCGTCAGTGTTGCTACGAGTCGGGTTTGGTGTAGAAATCTCATCATTTAAGATGTCCTCGAACGTTTTCCAGTCGGTTTTCGCGTAGTTTAATATTTTAGATAATTCTGGTGAGGTTGGTTTGCCAAATAGGGAGAAAAATAGTGGTAGGTGATCTGAGTGGGATTCGGAAAGTGTGGTGAATTTATTAATGATAAATATGTTGTTAGTTAATAAAAGTTAATAGTACTGGGAGTGTTAGAATTATGAGGGTAATGTGTAGGAATGCCTGGAAAGAGCAGATTTATTTTTTGTTCCGTCAAAAAATTTGAGAGAATTTTACCTGATTCGTTCGGCCTAGCAGAGGTCCAAGCAGTGTCCTTCGCATTGAAGTCTTCAACAATAGTTGTTGGAGTACTATCGGAGAGTAGGTGCCTCAATAGATTTGTATAGACATCCTGTGGATTGGATATGGAGTAGATCCTCGTTATTCTATTGTCTACTTGGACCTCTACTCCCACGTATTCGGTGAGCGACAGAGATCGTGCGGAAGAGTTTTATGCCTCAAGCTCTTGTGAATCGCCACCGCAACACCACCACCTGCTTTGGCCGTTCCGTCTTCCCTGATCAGCGAGAAGTCTGGAAAGTTTAGTTTCTTCGTTTTGCTGTTTAGCTTAGTCTCTGAAATCAGACAAATTTTAATGCTATTGCTATGGACACTGTGTAATAACTTGTCCAGATTGGGCTTGAGCGCAAAAATATTAATTGGTAATATGTTGGTTATGTTTGCAGGAGAACCGTAGGTGTTTCTGAGGAGGGTGAGAATAGGTGAGCATAGGATGCCATGATTGTGATCCTATCAATGGGGGTGTCAGCTCTCTGGAGTTTAGAGATCATATCCTTGAGCTCTGCGAGGATTGCGGAAATTCTGAGGGTTTTTAGGTCGTCAAGGACTTGCTTCGCTGTATTAATATAATTTTTAGTGGTACTTAAATATGATTCTGGAACATGTGTCTCCATTGGGATGATCCTATGTTTAGCAGTGGGTACGGCAACGTGCCTCTCGAGGTTTCCACCGTTGGGAAGAACGAAGCGTAAGTGGGCCTAGACAGGTTAGCGATAGAAGTTGCAGTTGGCTCAGGGACTGCAGGAGACTGGAGGAACTGGATGTTCCTTTCCAGATTCTGGATCGTGGCCTAATGAGGTGTAGAGGGCAATTCCATTTCTGCTCTCCTCGGTGGTGGTGGTGGTTGGACTCGTTTTTTTTGTGCCTCCACAAATTTGGTTCGCGCGGCGAGTTTCTCTATAGCTCGCTATGTGAGCTAGACCGCAATTTGCACACTTGACAGACTTGCTGGTGCAGGCTTCAATGTATTTTTCTATCATATATGTATGATAGAAAACGGTTTTGATAGCAGCGAAGCTGCTCAAGGTTACATCGGGCCCAACCGTTATTGCAAGCACCGGTAGTGGCCGATTTTCCTTGCCGTCTCCATCCTTGTTTGTTTTCACTAACTCCCGGACTGATAATACCTTTATGCCGTGTTTTGATATTTCGGCTTCAATTTCGTGCTCACTAAAACTGGCGGGCAGACCTTTTATGATGATTTTTTTTCGGACGCTCACTTTTCAGACCGAAGGTGTAAAAATTGTAATTTTGCCTTTTCAGGATACTTGCAATTTTATTGTAATCCTCCGTCGTTTGCAGATGGACGATCGTGATGTTTCCATTAAACTTCATCCTGAAGTTTTTATCGGACGCGTTGACTTGCAGGAAATTGATTAATTTTTTCGGGTCCAGTTTGTCATTTTCAATGACTATTGGAGGCACTGCGGTTCGTTTTTGAGCCTCTTGAGGCCCGTCAGGTGTGTTCAGCGGCTTGTTGAGGCGAGCAGGGTCAGAGCTCGCGCTGATTGACGGTTTAATAACGGTTTTCTTCGGGTCTTCCAAAGGAGGACTCATCTTAGCTTTCCTTTTTGGAACCAAAGCAAGTTTGAGAGATTTTGTGTTCGACACTTTGGTGCCAGAACTTTATCAAGACTTTAAAAATTCACTGTACTATAATCGCCGTACGTTGGAATTTATATATCGTAGAGAGCGGTAGACATGCGTCCACACGGTACCGAGTCAAAACAAATACTGGCCAAGCCCCGACGTTGTCTATGTGTGGGTATGCATATGTGAGCAAGATTTCGTCGAACGATTTCTCTTGAACAAATTATCCCATAGGAGTTTTCTTATACTCATTCGATAGGTATCTGCCTAACTTAGCCCTGATTAGATTTTAAATATAATCGACCGAGCGGTTTTATAGTTATTAAGAAATGAATTGTTTATATCGCTACGTCGTGAGAACGATTGAAGATACGAAAACAATTATTCAATCAAATTTGTTCCACATTTGTTATATAACTTTTTGGGCTGCCACCGATAGTTTATTATTATTAACAAATTCAATTGTTTAGATCGTGATGTCGTAAGAACGGTTAGAGATACGCAACAATGTGTCAAATCAAAATCGTCAAAATATACATTCGATGTTTTATGACTTTTTTTGCCAACACCCATAGTTAATTGTTATTAACAAATAGAATGGTTTATGTTGCTCTATCACGACAATAATTAGAGATACGAAATGAAAGGTGTTCCACACCTGAAAGTACACATTTGATCTTTTATGACTTTTTACGCTATACACTCATAGTTTTTCACAAATTGAATTGTTTATCTAAGTCTATCGCAAGAAAGGATATATTTTTTATGAATCTCTTTATATTTTAGGCATTATCAAATTTCACATGTTTGGTAATTTTGAAAAGTTTAAGACGTTCACAATTTGAGACACAAACCGAAATTTTCTATATAACATATACGGGGGAACGATCGGAAAGTTATTGGTTTGACCCGTAGAGGGTCAACCCCGAATCGCGTTTATTAACAATTGCGATTGTTTATACTGTTCCACTGGGTAAAATATTAAAGTCTTCTTCTGTATTGCGGCGGCACCTCTATTGGCGACTCACTCCCACTCAAGTCACGCGCATAAGTGGCATCCACATGCCCACCATGCATCTCCTCATAAATGAGTCAGTTTAGAATTCTGAAATATGGAAGTCTTCATTATGACACCAATAGGGGTCACACTGATTAACCAGGGTATAAAATACCAAATGTGCTGAAATGGCAAACCGGGAAGTTTCTTTTATACCCCGAATGGGGCACACCCATGCTCACACCCTTAGTTATTTAATTTCTTCTCATTTTTGAAATATGTAAGCCCTAAAATTTTTTTAGAGTAACTAGCTGAAACTTCATCTGAACCATACAATTACTTAGGTTATGTCATCATAAAGAGTGAAGCCAGGATTATACTTGCAGCTTAAATTTTACGTACAGTTTTCCAAATTGGCAACGTTCGATGACTTGAGGAAAATTCAAAAAATTAATAATACTTTATAATTGATAATATTTAAACAAATTATTTTTAACAAAGGAAAAAGTTCACTGATAATGGTAGTCTGCGTGAATAAAAAAAACGGCTAACGGATACCTATGTGAATGTAATTGTTCTGAAAACTGGTTTCGAGGAAATCATGCACATGTATGTCATTTTCAAGCAGAAGCTGTCCCCAAAGAAAAACTGATAGGTAAAGGGAATCACGTTTGCGAAGTTACTGAACACAGAAAAAATAACACTAGTTATCTGATTCTAGCTCAGGTCATAAGACACGCATCAGTAGCAGCTCAGTCATATTGTACAAAGTTGAACGGGAGTTACAGAGTTATGTAGTTAAATGTCATTACTTAAAAGGTTCTCATTCACCAAACATTCCCAGTATAAAGATTGCAAATGTCAACTTTGAAATATCTGAATTGCCAAACTTTCGAAAATTTTATAATTTTCAATTTCCAATTTAATATTTCGACTTAAAAATGTTGAAAATGGTAAGAATGCCAAATTCCACAATTTTAAAATGTAAGAAATTACGGCTTGCCACGCTTTCTATTTCCAAAGTAATAAACTTGAAATTATAAGCAAAATTGTTTAATTATGAAAAGTGAGGAAGTTGAAATTTCTAATATTTGAAATTATAAACATGTCCAATTTGCAAAAAAAAAAAACAAATTTCATAAATTGTTAATTTGAATAATTTTAAATATGAAAACCTTTATATTTACAAAATTTTCCATTAGGCACATTTGAAAATTGAAATCTTTCAAATTTCAGATTTGAAACGCCAAAATCTTGAAACGTCGGGGATTTCAAATTATGGAAATGTAAAATAAACGGGACTTATGCGTGTTACTTGAGTGAGAGTGAGACGCCAATAAGGATGCGGCTGCAAAACAAATAACCGGGATGTGGGTGTGACCCTCTACGGGTCGAACCATGAACTTCCCGATCGTTCCGCGGCATATGTTATATCAACAATTTTCGTCCATGTCTCAAATCAAATTAAATATTAAATATTTAAACAAATTATAATTCTTAATATGAAGTAGTTAGATAAACAATACAATTTTTTGATAATAATCAACTATAGATGTTGGCAAAAAAGTTATGGAACGTCAAATGTGTTTTTACGTGTGGAACGACTTGCATTACACCCTTTGTTTCGTATCTCGAACTATATGAATATTCTTGCGATAGAGGGATCTAAACAATTGAATTTGTTATTAACTATTAACTATCGGTGTTAGCAAAAAAAGTTATGCATAATGAAATATGTATTTTGGTGTGTGGAACAATTTTTATTGACTAATTTGTTTCGTATCTTCAACCGTTCTCATGACGCTGTCATATAAACAATCTTTTCGTTACTAACAATTAACTACGGGTGTACGGATTTCGAACAGTAGTGAAGAAGGCCCTCGGCCCATCGACTTATCCAAGAAAAATATTCAAAGGGAAGCTACTTTTACAAAATGTTTCCATCTACTAAGAAAGTGGACGGATATCGTTACCACTGGATGTGGACGATTTAACCGATCACTCTCTCTGGACAGCTGTCATCCTCGAAGCGAAGAAAGATGAACACGGAAAAAAGTGGAGGACCTCATTTCTTGCCTTTGAAATGACGTCAAAATGATTGTTCAACGTGAAGATTACGTAGGATTTGTAGTAAAACTTGCTTCCTTCTATGATAATGTAGTATGTGGCAGATTCTCCCAAATGTCGTCGAGGCATTGACGTATGCATTTTGGCATCAAATTGAAATTTTCACCAGTCATTGTCCATGTTTAGAAGAATATTGACAATTTTCAAGCAAGTAATTCTATTGATAGTTGAGGAATCTTAATTTGAATTTTTTCTGGAATGAAATTTTTTACTTTTTTAATGACATTTCACGGCTGCAATTATCATTTTAACGAAAATATGGATACTTACTTTTTTACATAAAATACTCGTAACTTTTCGAAAACAAATATTATTTTTAGGTTGGATCATTCCTTAACAATAACAAATTACTTTGTTTTAAACAAATGGCTGATTCTTGTAGTGCTTCCGCGAAATCATCATTCTCGATCACGCTTTCATAACGTACATACTTTTTTCCATAATCTCTGCAATTTTCAGCTTGGGACCTACCCTGGAACAAAGGGAAATAAATTAAATTTCCTCAGTCGGTATTCTGCGCAATAGGCAGTATATCTCTGTACAGCACAAGAGGTTCCCGATTCAACATCGGCCCGAGAAGATATAATAAGCTATTAAAAACTAAGAGTCAAAATCTTCATTTAAACTGTTGTTTTACATTGTTTTCCGCCAAAATCCCAATTATGTTGGTTAAGGTTCGGGATTTGGCGCAGTGAGTAGAGAGTCTGCCTATGGCCTCAAAGGTTGCGGGTTCGATCCCGACCTAGGGCGCATATTTTGAAAGAACATTTTTTCACGAATTCTGATTGATAGCCGGAAATTTGCGTGTGTGCCATCGGCGGTACCCTTAAAGTGAAACCCTAAGCCAAAACCGAACTTGACCTAAGCTATATTTGCGGGGCCGAGCAGGAACAAAAAAAATATTATGTTGATGTGAATTATAGGTACAGGTCCAAATATTACATTAAACGGAAATATTAAAAAGTCGAGGCTGCAGCTAGGCAAATATTTGAATCTGAGTTTACGACAGAAATTGAATATTATAAGACAAATCTCTCCAAGACCATGCGTACATACTATGTCCAATCAAACGGCGCTTGGGCGAGAATGTTTCTCAGTACGTAACATACAACTTATGAATATCTCACTGTGTCATCATTGCTCTGTCATTTATAGCGAAATGAAGCGGACACTTTTTGCAACTTCTGCCACCTGATTGGAGCTACTCAAAAATTCGAGAGAAAACTGGCCCCTCCGTTCATTTGATAAAAAAAATGAAAACGATGCAGTCCATACAAGCAGAAGAAGAAGAATCATTTCGACACCGTGGGAATCAGCCGTTGGCAAAATCAGTAGAACAAATTGTTCCAGATTTTTATGCTGATGACGAGAATTCCCGTGTGATGCCGGGTATGAGAGATTCTGTTGTTATAAGGCACCCAGATGGTTCGAAATGGCACGAGCAGAAACGCCTTGTTCTTTCCAATTTGAATGAATTATACGCAGCTTTCCAAAAGAGGTATCTTATGATGGCGCTCAGTTTTTCCAAATTCGCGTAATTGCGACCCCAAAATTATTGTCTTGCGGGTGCACCAGGTACTCACTGTGTATGCGTTTGTAGATTACACCAGCATGTGGTTCTGATGTTGCAAGGTAAGTGAAAAAATTCTTATCATTACTTATTACGCAATTAGTAGATGAGTAGGTTGAGGAGTTAAACGAAGTCACATGACCAAACGATTGGTTTGCAGTAATGACTTAAAATCTATGATCTATAAAATTGCCTTAAACTCTTCTCCAAGGACTTTCGCTTTTCAAGAAAAGAATCTGTAGAAAATTCCATCTGCCCTCGTTGTACTGCCCACTCTTTGAACCTTAGTGTATTGTATCTTGAAAATACCCCAAAAAATACTATTTCAGTACGTTTCAACGAGTCCAACCAAATCGTTTCAATCAATGCCAGAATCGAGTTTATTCAAGTCGCTAGAAACGGACTGAATGACATTGTTTTTGGTTCAGAAATTCGAAAATTGTTATCGGTTACAGGGCGTAGATACAGCAAATTATTCGCTGGAAACACTACCGAGGGAAAGATCTTCCCAACATACAAAACGCTATTGAAGTCCATGGTTTGTGAGAATCAAACTCATTCGTGTCACTATCGAACATGTTCCGCCTGTAGCTCCTTACAACACATTGCCGACAAATTTTTGGAAGTATTTGAGAGAAACGACGTAGATGAAATAACATACGATATTGGATCACTACCGATAGATGCATTCTTCTCACCACGTCATGTTCACCAGAAGCATTTGTGAAACTCTTGTGGGTCGCTTTGCAGAAGTTGGTGACCCATGATTTCGTCGTCAAGGAACAAGCACAATACTACACTAATCTGAAGGATACATTAAAATAATTTGAGTTAATTGTAGTGGTTGATTTCGCTGAAAATTACACGTTTACTTGCCAAGATGCTGCTCAAGCTTATCACTGGAATAATTTGGAAACAACGCTTATGCCAGTGGTAATTTATTATAAAGATCGAGAAGAATTGAAGCACATTTCATATGTTGGAATTTCGGAGTGCCTCACAGCATGACACTGTCAGCTCCTACATGTTTCAAAACCACCCCATTTCTTTCTTGAAAACTAAATTCGAGCAGATCAATTTCATCCACTACTTGTCTGATGGTACTACCCAACAATTCAAAAATACACTAGCGGTATGCAAATGTTTTTTTTCCCTCCGTCCCTCTCATTTGTACGCCCCCGGTAGCGGCCGTGTAAGCATTCCTGCAGGGCGCGTACCCGACACCCACCCATGCGGCTCGGGCCGACTTTCGCCATTTTTAGGGCATCGTATCTCTAAACACAGGGTAAACCTCCAGAACCCCTGTACTACGATGGCCGGCGCCTATGATGGAATCCATGAGAAACTTTTTTGAAAAAATATTCTCCGCCAGCCGGGCGCGAACCTAGGACCTTCGGAGTAATAGGCAGATACTCTACCACTACGGCACAGCCCCGACAACCAAATGTGTGCAAATGTGTGTGCCCCAGACGGGGCACAAGCAAAACTTCCCGATTTGGTATTTCAGTTCAACATAAACACGCAATCATTATGATGACCAAACTTAACAGTGATATCAATAATTGAAATTGCGATTAATAATTACTGCACATGATCACTTTAGTTTGATTTTTAAGCCCATCAAACTATTCAACTGGAATTCGTCCGCCTGGTTACCCCATCTACCCCTGTACTTACTTGTTGTCCCTCTCTTCGACAGTGTTCCAGCAATTGTCGACATGTTCACTCGCAATATATATTCTAGTTTAACTCGCGATATGTTCTAACCTATATTGAAAAAAGTCATTTTGGATGTGCACTTTTGTATAAGGAACAAAACGGGTGATATGCATTGTGCCCATCTTTCAAATTGATCTGACGATCATACCTCCTTAATTATGCAAATTATGGAAAACAGTAATTACACATACAAGGTGTATTCTCATATAAGGAATAATTCTCTTCCGAGAAGTTTCACGATAACTTTAATATTTTCCCCGGTGGAACAGTCTAACCAATTACAATTGTTAATAACATTGCATATACTGCACGAATCCCATCCAAAGGCTAATTAGCTCGATTTTGCATGGAAACTCTGCTTCGATTGGGACCGTCATGACTGCGCAGTGTTCATTCGTTCACTCATGACAGACATAATTATTGAGACGGTCATACGTCCTTGGTTATGCAAATTGTCGAAAAAAGTCATTCTACATACAACACGTATTTTTATATGTGGAATAACTTTTCTTTTATAAATTTTAGGCTAATTTGAAATTGTTAATAACAATATATATACTGCACATAACTTCATTTGCTCATGAGAAATCGTTGCGCAAAATTTTGTACACATACATACATACACACACACACAGCCGAAAGAAATTGGAGACAACCACGCTGCAACTCGACGAGCACGGAATAACTTCCCAGCCCTATATACGGTACCTAGGAATCATGATTGATGCCCGACTCAGTTTTAGACAACAAGCCCAACATGCAAGCAGTAAGGCGGGTGCAGTGAAGACTGCCCTTGCAAGACTCATGCCGAACATTGGAGGGCCAAAACAGAGGAGCAGGCTTTTGTCATCATCAGTTGTCACGTAGATATTAACATATGGTATCCCTATCTGGACTGATGCACTACGAAGTCAAGCAGCACGACGGCAAGTTCTTCCAGTGTACAGGCTGAGTGCCGTTAGAGTAGTTGGCGCATACCGGACAGTATCCCACGAAGCAGGGTGTGTCATTGCTGGGATGATATCTATTGAACTTCTAGCGGACGAGCGTAGGCGACTCTACACACGCAAACATCAATTGAAATGAGCCCAGTGGAACTGAAGACAGAAGAACGCAACCACAGCATCCAGCGATGGCAGATATAGTGGGACGCCTCGAGCAAAGGCCGGTGGACTCTTCGAATTCTTCCGAAGCTAGATGTTTGACTTGACCGATCACATGGACAAGTCAATTACTACCTAACCCAAATGCTCTCAGGACATGGGTGCTTTCGGGAATATCTTCACAAATTCAAGCATGAGGATTGCCCAAAGTTTCCGAGATTTCAGGAAAACGCGAAGCATGTTCTCTTTGCGTGTCCGCGTTTTGATGTCCAACGATCCATATGGGAAAAGAGCTCAGGCAAACCCATTAACGCTGGAAATCTTGTGGAGGTTATGTTGTCGTCAGAGGCAGCATGGAACGCGACAAGCGATTTCGCAATGGTGGTTCTGCGGGAGCTGCACCGCGAGGAGCAGTTTCGGAAAAATGCGGAGCAAACGGAGGATCTTTTTACCGTGAACGACGGGAAAGGATTCGCTACTGAGGAAGCCGCGGCTGTTGTCCCCTACGCAATGAAGTATTGCATCGCAGATGTTCCGTCGTGATCTGGGGATACTGGAAAATAGCAGGTTGTCCTTCTACTAGTTTAGGCCAAGGGGTATTGCCCCTGTTTTTTCTTTATTTTGTTCTTTTCATTTGTAAATTTTCTTATTTTGTGTTCAATAAAGATTTAATTTTAAAAAAGGGAGGAAACAGAAAGAAGGAAGCGTGGGGAAGGAGGTTGGCTTCCTTCTTTCTCTTTTTTTCTTTAAAAAAAAACACACACAGACGCCAATTCAGAATTTGACGGGGATCATTTTGGTATACTTAAAACCCTAGTTAGATAAACGGGATGTGGGTATGACCCTCTACGGGTCGAACCAATAACTTCCCGAGCGTTCCGCCGTATATATTAGATCTACAATTTCCGTCCATGTCTCAAATTATGGACTTTATAAAGTTTTCGAAATTTCTAAATATTAAAAAATTTATAATTTTTAATATGAAGTAGTTAGATAAAGAATACAATACACTGAGGGAAAAATATACTTCGGCCCAACATTACCATGTTTCAGAGAAATAGATATTTATAGTAAAATGAATTTTATTGTGTTAGTGAAACCCAAGTGACATTAATTAACTACCAATGATGTTAATCATATAACTCTACGTGATACTTAGGAGACAGAGGATCTTCGGTGAATTTGTATAGTAATAATTAAGAATCCCGAATTAATTAATTTTTTATTTTCAAATTAATAAAAATTAATAAAAATAATGTTCAACCCAGGTCAGTTGTCATATAATTGTTTGAAATTAAGCGATTCACATGATTACATTTAATTGTAATTGTCAGAGATTAAATGCAAGGACGAAATTTCATTTTTTAGGAATGCCTATTACTCTGAAAAATGAAATTGTTGGGCCGAAGTATATTTTTCCCTCAGTGTATGAAGTAGTTAGATAAACAATACAATTTGTTAAGAACAATTAACTATGGGTGTTGGCAAAAAAGTCATGGAACGTCAAATGTGTATTTTTACGTGTGAAACGAATTACATTACACCCTTTGTTTCGTATCTCTAAGCGTTCTTGCGATAGAGCGATCTGAACAATTGAATTTGTTAATAACTATTAACTATCGGTGTTAGCAAAAAAAGTTATACAACATGAAATTTGTATTTTCGTGTGTGGAATAACTTTCATTGACTAATTTGTTTTGTATCTTTAACCGTTTGCATGATGCAGCGATATGAACAATCCTTTTTGTTAATAACAATTAACTATGACTGTTAGCAAAAAAGTCATAGAACATCAACTGTGTATTTTTACATGTGGAACGACTTTCATTAAACACTTTGTTTCGCATCTCCAACCGTACTTGGGATAGAGCGATCTAAATAATTGAATTTGTTAATAACTATTAACTATCGGTGTTAGCAAAAAAAGTTTTACGACATCAAACATGTATTTGTGTGTGAGGCTCAATTTTCATCAACTAATTTGTTTCATATCTTCAACCGTTCTTAGGCCGCTGCGATATAAATAATATTTTTTGTTACTAACAATTAATTACAGGCGTTATCAAAAAAGTCAAATGTGTATTTCGTGGCGGGGAACAACTCTCATTGAACACTTTCTTTCGTATCTCAAACCGTTCTCGCGATCGAGCGATATAAACTCTTGAATTTGTTAGTAACAGTTGAACGAAACATTTTTCGCATAAATCGTTCCTTTCAGACCTGGAGAATAGTAAGTCACGTCGATCAAAAAAAAAACGTAAATCGCTACGCTGGTTTCTTTGGAAACGTTAAACTAAGTTTTTGGTCACACAAACACACATACAAACACTTTTCGGAAAACGACTCAGGATGATGTGAAACGTCGAAAAAAGTGAAAATATCATGAAAATTTCACTTTCGATTTTCGGGGTCTTTACAATTACGTCCCCATATCGGTAAGTTAATATAGATATATGTATTGATATATTGCATTTCCCCCTGTTCCATTCTCATTTACGGGCGTGATACTCACTGATCCTACATATTGTTCTTTAATTGACCATAACCCCCAAAATATGCGAATTACGGAAAAAAATGCTCAACATAATATGTGTAGTTTTGCACTAGCAATAACTTTCCTTATATACATTTTTCGCTACCTCCAACCGTTCGCTCAGGGGAATGTTATGAACAATTCAAATTGTTATTAACAATATATAGGCTATAGCAATTTTCACCAAAATCTAATCAACTGTAAGTTACATGAAGACGCTTCGATTGCAATTTTCATAATCCGAAAAGCTTCATTCGTTCGCGAGCAACCCGGGATCAAAATTTGGCCACATACATACATACACACACACACACCCACATACATCGATCCAGAATTTGTTGGAGATCATTTTAGTACACTTAAGACACCAGCCACCTGTGGAAACAAAAAAAATCGATTTCGGGGTAATTACAATAACTTCCCGAAAAATCGGGAAGTTAAAAAGCCTTTATCAACTTAGCATACCATGCAGAGGATTTTAGAATTCCAGCCAGCTGGAACTTTTCCCCACATCTCATGGTAAGGGACCGTGTGATGGGCTCTGAGGTATTTTAAAGCGAAATGCTAAGAGAGCCAGCCGCTAAAGAACTATGAGAAATCGAATTTTAAAGCCACATGATTTATTTAAATGGGCAAATGCAAATATGATCAACGTTAATTTTGTCTATTGTCTGAATGAGGGTTATGATTTCTACCAAGAATCTTTGGGCGCAAGATTCAAGATGGCCATAACGGTCAAAGGAACATTGTCCCACCATTGTATCAATCCAGCCGGAGTGATAAATGTGATTCATTGTAAGAAACACAGCAGTTCTGAGACGAAACATCAAATCAAAATATTTCGTTGATGCTACAACTACCTGAAACAGTGATCTCTCCTGATTTGTAGTCGATTTCCTTACCGACCGAAGTATAATGAGGTGTAATCATTAAAAAATTTTATAAGAAAGAATATTGATGCGATCACGACTAGATGTTTTAATCCCCGGATTTCAGGATATTTTTTTTGAGTTTCTCGTTATGCTAAAATCACTTGTCTGAGGTGAACGCCAAATTTTTGTTGAATACCCCCTATAATGGTAAAATGTTTTGAGTAAATTTAATGGATTTCCTTTTGTTCTGGGGTAGGTCCCAAGCTGAAAATTTCAGAGATTATGGAAAAAAGTATGTACTTTATGAAAACGTGATCGAAAATGACGATTTCGCGGAACCACTACAGGAAGCAGTCATTTGTTTACAACAAAGTAATTTATTATTGTTAAAAAATGTTCCAACCTGAAAATAATATTTTTTTTTCGAAAAGTTCCGAAATTCCGAGTATTTTATGCAAAAAAGTAGATGTCCATATTTTCGTTAAAATCATAATTGTAGCCGTGAAATGTAATTGAAAAAGAAAAAAAATTCATTCGAGAAAAAATTCAAATTAAGACTTTTCAGCTATCAATAAAGTTACTTGATTGACAATTTAGGACAATACTCTTCTAAATATGGACAATGACTGGTAAAAATTTCAATTTGATGGCAAACTGTATACGTCAATGCCTCGATGACAGTTGGGAGAATCTGCCATATACTGCATTAATTTCATCCAAAATCTACTCAGTTCTAAGTTATATGGAAATGCTTCGAACGCGACTTTGAGAACTTCCATAACGTCATTCGTGCATGAGAAACCGTTACCCAAAATTTTGTACACACCCATACACACTCTCACACATACACACACATACACAGACGCCAACTTAGAGTTAGATAACGAAACAACAAATTTGGATTTCGGGTGCATTACCGAGTGCATTACAATAACTTCCCGACTAATCGGGAAGTTAATTATGCAAATTCTGGAAAAAAGTCATTGCACATAAAAGGTGTATTTTCAAATAAGAAATAATTCTCTTCTGAGAAGTTTCCCGCTTTTAACTTTAATATTTTACCCAGTAGAATAGTAGAAACAATTACAATTGTTGATAACATTGCATATACTGCACGTATCTCATCCAAAGGGTAATGCGCTCGATTTTGCACGGAAACGCTTCAATTGGGACTATCATAACAGCGCTGAGTTCATGCGTTCACTCATTACATACATAATTGTTGAGACGGTCATACCTCCTTAATTATGCAAATTATCGTAAAAAGTAATTCTACATAAAATACGTATTTTTATAGGGGAAACTACTCTTCTCATATAACTTTTACGCTAACTCTAATAGTTTATGCAATCGAACATTATAAACAATTGAAATTGTTAATATCAATATATATTGTGACGGTCGTCCTAATTAAGTGATTTTACTAATTAATTAAGAGGGAGGGTCGAAATAACACTAATAAGCTCTCGATAATTTTATATATATATTATCGCTTAATATCGTACAACGGTTGCTTACAATAATTAATATAGGGCCTTTACGCCGGCTGGCTGAAATATCAGGGGGGAGGCGAAGGCCTGGCTGCGTTTGTGCACGTGAGGGGGTGATTCTATCATTGATAAAAAATAGGAACAAAATCGGGGGACAGATTAACGGCCTTTGGTCTACAATGGTGTTCGATTACAGGCTCAATTATGATGGGGCAGAACGGTACAACTACTGGCTCACCGCTGGGGGGAGGATAAGAATACCTTTAATGAGGGGACAAGAGGGGGGAATGACTGCCGCGGTAATGCAAGGGGACTCACCCAACAGCAAACAGCAAGTTAAACGGCCCGATGATCACCACACGAAACTCCACGTCTTAGGGAAGATACTAAGCGGTCTGGAATTTCCTTCTACTTCCTTCCGGGGTCCTGGGGATTCCTTAGGTGGGGTCCTCAGTTTCTTCGAGTATATTTTCCCTCAAATTCTTCGTTCACACGGTCACACTATTATCTAAATAGCGACTACACTCGATCAAGTCACGATACGAAGTGTCCTATTTTCTCCTCGATTTGTTTTCCGGGCGATTTTGCCCCATTTCGGGCGTCTTATTCTCCATGGGAGGGAGCACATCCAAGGTCGCTGTCATGGGATTCATCATTGTACCTTCGTGGGTGGGGGCAGTTCCTGATCCTTGGGTGGTTATTTCTCCTTTTTGCGGGGCAGCGTCGGTACGTGGTTATGAGAGAAAAAGGGGGGGGCGGGAGGGGAGGGAATTTACAGGGGGGGTAGATGGCCAGCGGTGGTCAGGGCGAAATTTGGTATATATTTTAGGGGGCAAATTTAGGGGGCAAACCTCGCATCGTCACAATATACTGCACCAATTTTATCCAAAAAATCATCAGCTCTAAGTTACATGGAAACGCTTCGATTCCGACCTCAATAATCTCGATGGCGGCAGTCGTTCGTGAGAAAACACCAGTCCCAGGACGAAGCAAAAAACTTCGATTTCGGGGTCATTCCTATAACTTCCCGAAAATTGGGAAGTTAAGGATATACACAGATAGTTTTACGATTCTTTTTCATAACTTTGATAGCTTAGAACATATCACTGGTTAACAATTTTAATTGCTTATAACATTTCATTACACAAATGGTAAGAGTTACCCGGGTAAGAAAAGTTGAACGGACCAGTAACGTGCCACGGCTGGCGGCCAGGGTTCCGACTATTGGGCGCCGTTTATCAACCAGTACTGGCCGAGGTATGGCTCAGCGCTGGAATGATAACGTCGGGCCGTTACTGGTTGCCGACTAGCGGCCAAGACTCGGCTGCCAAGCAATATAGTTGCTGGACTATGGCTAGGTTATCAACGCTTGTTTTTTTGGATTAAATGCATCAGTATTCCCTGTTTCTCACCCAGTAAAAACAAAATTTAAAAAAAAGTCCACGAAAGACCGGAACTCGGGCCCTCGTGCATCCCAGTCTCACACTTTACCACTCGGCCGCCACATGACTTGACTTGACTTGAAAATTGTTTATTAACATTTGTCATATATACATACTATATACAGTATTAATATCTTAAGTGCTACGCTCTAGATCACCAGCCGTTGGCTTTATATCTAATTTGAACAAAGTGTAACCTAATTTTTCATTATTACAGATATTTGTGGTTATTTACATGATGACTCGATATAAGGAAAAATGACTGCTAAAAAACCTTGTAAGTAAACGGCCGCCACATAATCATTTTTATGGTATGTTAAAAATCCCCATATAACCCTTAGCCACATTATTTTTCAATTTCTTCATTTTATCCATGGATTAGTTCAATTAATGGATTAGCTATTATATTGATGTGATTAAATTGAAATTTTTAATACAATAATGAATGGATAATTAAGGCCTGGCCGCCCATCCTCAGCCCAGCATTGGCCCAGATGCGGCAACCAGAGCTTCCACCAAATCCTGGCTATGAACTTCGGCCACTCTTTGGCCCAAGGCTTGACACCCCAAACTGCCAGAGCCACCCCGTTTCATGAGCGCTGGCGTTTCCTACCTGGGAATGTGACGCCAACGGCCAGTGCATAAAGCCGATAATGTCTGGCAACCCCTCAACGGCCAACCCTTGGCCAACCGTTGGGACCCGACACTTGGCATGCCAGCTCTCGGGCGACGCTCGGCCAACATATGAGCGCTGGCAATTCTTACCCGGGTAGGAGGAAAAGTTCTACGTAAATGAGATGTGCGTTTGACCCTCCACGGGCGACAGTTATGACTTCTCGATGTCTGCCAGTGTGTGTGTGTGTGTGCGTCTCCGTAAAACTAACACCTTACCTCTTAAACCGGCACTTTTTTAAATTCAACACTTTATCTCCTCAACCGTTTGGGATAGGAAAAAGTCTCAGATTAGACATATTTTTTGAGGTAAGGAACAGCATTTATATTTTTCTCATTTTCCTCACCATAAAGCGTTCTAAATGACTTTAGTTGATTATAACGCTCTAACGCCGAAACGGTTAACGATACGGAAATACTGAGAAAACACAGAATATGTATTTCTTAATAGGGAATAACATTTATTGCACATGTTTGCGCGCATCTACAATATTTTGTGTGAGACAGCGTTATAAACAATTGAAATTGTTAATAACAATAGAAATACATATGAACATTTGAGTCGGTGCATGTGAGCGTGAGTACGAGACTCATGCGCGTTACGTGGGTGGGAGTGAGACGCCAATGGTTGTGCAACCGCTGGAAAGTTAAACCCGCCATACCTCTTTAATTCTGACAATTATGAAAAAATGTCATTGAAGTTTATATGCGCATTTCGACTCACAGAATAAGTCCCGTTAAACACTTTCGGCCATATCTCCTACCGTTTTTGTAATACAGGGTTGTGAATTATTGGATTGTCAATAACAAAAAAACTGCTCGATCAATTTGAACCAAAAACTAATCCGATCTAAGTTACATGGAGATGCTCAGATCCCGATATCGATGACCCCGATCGTTCAATGCATTCGTTAGAAACCGTTCACCAAAAATCCTATTTTACACATACAATCATACACACACACACACACACACGGAGTCCGGGCTTTGGCATAGTGGTGGAGTATCTGCCTACTACTCCAAAGGTCCTACGTTGGCGCCCGTCCGCCGGAGAATATTTTTCAAAAATATTTTCTCATGGATTCCGACCGATGCAGGAACGTTCCGTGTGTGCTATCGGTGGTACCCATAAAATGAGACCGCCCGGCCGAGCGGGAACCTAACCCGACGCAACGGGGAAGGGGGGGTGGGTGGGAGTGTGGGTTCCATCATAGGGGCCGGCCATCGTAGCACAGGGGTTTCCGGAGGTTTACCCTGTGTTTAGAAATACGAAAGTCGGCTCCAGCCGCATGGGTGGATGTCGGGTACGCCCCCTGAAGGAATGCTTAACGGCCGCTACCCGGGGCGTACAAATGAGAGGGACGGAGAAAAAACCACAGATACATACAGAAACTTCTCTGAACTCACTTCAGGATGATGCAAAACGTCGAGAAACGTGAAAATTACATCGATCTGGCACTATTCATTTTCGGGGTCATTACAATAACTTCCCTAGATCGGGAAGTTGAAAAAAAAACACACACACACACTGAAACTTACTCGGAATTTGATGGAAAGCATTTTGGTATAGTCAAAACACCAGTTATAAAGTCAAAAAAAAATTGATTTCGGGGTCAATACAATAACTTTCCGAAAATCGGGCCGTTAAAAAGTGACGCATGGAGGGACCCGGTGTTACCGACTAAGGACTGGAGTTTTAGCTGTGTTAAGTTACATTGTTGATCGGGATTGGAGTAGACATAGATGCTTGACGCGATAGTTCATGGATGGCGTCACTTGGCACTACTTGGTGCTCACATAAAAAATTAATTCCATTTCCACTTGAATAAAATAAATGGAGTAATCATTATAACCGGCACTGTTATATAAAATGTCAGTGTGTATGTAATGATAATATTGTCCAGTAACACCGAAAGGTAAGAATGTCGAGTAAATACGGGAAGTATATTTCCTTCAAATAAGGAAAGTAAAGGGCAAATGAAAACGGCGGGACGAACATCCGCTTATGAGAAAAATTATCTGAGAGCAAGTGGCATGAATAATCCAGAACTTGGAAAGGCTAACCAATCTGGCGTTTTTTCTCCGTTGCCAATAAGAGAAACTAGACGACGCAAACTTTTCGTTTCGCGATGTAACAAGACTTGTGCGACGATAACAACAAACCGCTCAAGACATGTGCGTATAGTGTTCTGGCGGAATCTCGCTCCAACTCAGGTCTTGAGTGATTATGAAAGCCATTTTGATTCAGTAAATTAGCAAAGACCAGTTCTGCAGTTGGATAAATCAGAGGGGTTCTTCGGGCAACATTTTCATTAATCAAACCACAGTTTTCACACGTGGCATTGTACCTCGTGGGGTGATACAAGTCCCCATCGTTCGTTAAAATTTGGATAGTGATGGTAGCAACTACCGAGACGAATTTTGTTAAATAATTAATTGATTAGTGGAACGTTGACAACCTAACTGGAATTAGTCAGAATTGACGCATAGGCCCTGAATTGTCATGTATTTTTTTTTTTAATATAACTTGTTTATTCGTAGCCATAGATGATTAAACTGGACTCGACCACACCACTCGACGTAATTATTCCACCTAGTCACCAGCCTAAGTAACCGTTGTTTTTCTTTATTTCGTAATTATCGACCACGTGAATGTTCTTCTCCTCAGTTTCATCGGATACCGAAGTATCCTAGCGCCTGAGCGTATTTAGTTATTTCAGTTAATCTAAGTGTGTTCAGGTTGTCGGAGCCATACTGAGACTGGCATTCTCAGTGAGAAAACTATTACGAGTTATAGTAAATTGTAATATCAATGCACAATTTTCTGTTCTCATTAAAAATGTCCGTTCGAATTTATTTTACAATTCTTTCTTCTGATTTTATTTCAGAGTACTTAATGTCAGGAAGCCCTCGGTCTTACCCAGCGCGATCGCCGGGAATTGCTTCAACACCAACTATAACAAGGTAAGTTCTTACTCGATTCTCAGACCAGATGATTATCTCTTGTTTTTTTTGTCTTCCACACTTCTTCAAGTTTCCACCACTAATAAAATAAACGTACTTCAATACGTTCGTAAATTTTGCGGCATTGCGATTTCCAACGTATCGTGCAGTACACTATACATAGACAGGCCTACAGAGAATTAGATGGAGCACTGGTAAATAAATTTGGTAGGATATGAATGGAGGTAATAACTTCTAACAGCAGAACCTAATATTGTAAATTCTCAGTCAAGTTGTATCGAAATTTTATGCCTGTCTGACAAATAAACTGAGACAGCAGATAAATTCTACGACGCAAGATTCTAACGGAATTCTAACAGGATTCTAACAGAGGGCTGGAATATCGTGGAGATGTGTTGAGCAGTACTGCAGCTAGCACTTGAGTTCACCCACCATCGGTTGTTTTAGTTTTATATTATTTATTGAGGATATTCTGTAACGTTAAATACTATGAATATTAGTTTTATAATAGAGTTTCATAGAATCCTATAATTCAGTGTGTTGCGAATTGCCACTGACAAGGCGGCTGTACCTCTCGGGTGCACAATGTCAGAAGGGGCGCTGAGGCCCTTGAATTGGCACTGATGAACCAATGGGAGTGGGCTCACTACCAAGGGCCCATGAATTATCAATGACGGTCCTCTCCTTCTTCACCAAGCAAGCTCCCGACGCTTGCATCGATGTATCTCACGGGGTTTACCGGCCATTATCTTTTTGTCAGGAGTTGAAATCACATGTGCACTTTTCACGGGACACATTTAGAACAAAACCATACTGTTAGTGAGTTGAATTTATCACCGGTTCGAGTAGAATTATCATCGAGTACCAAATGAAAAGGAAGGATCACTCTGGAATCATCACTGATTATTGTGGAGAAAAATTAACATCCAAGGAAGACCTTAGCCTAGAATTCATCCGCTAAGCAAATCACCACGTGCAAGTAACTCACCAATATTAGTGAGAATCTAAGATAGTCGGCACAAAAGGTCCACAATTCAATTGTTACAACAGTTTCGTCTTTTTTGGACGCCCAATTACTACTGAAATATTAATATCAAACAGTTAGTTGGTGAACAAAACTTTAGAGATCAGTGCCACGTGGCCGACATACATTTGAGTCACATACAAACGTGAGAGAGTGAATGAGCTACATCACCAATAGTGATTCAATTAACGAGAGCTTTAGTCACCCAGCCGGGATATTTTTGAGTCATTTTACCATTAGTTGCACTAGCACCCTATCATGAAGTTTCCCTTTAGCAGAGGTGGATTGAGTAGCTGAAGCTATGGGGGCTGAGTGGTAAAATTGCCATCAATAGGTCAGTTCAATATATCTGTGATTTCCTGTCAACTCACCAATCTCAGTAATTACACGAGGAATGATCAGGTGAGCTACATTACCATCAATTAAATTGGGTATTGTTCTGAAAGCATCAATCACCATTAACACACCATTCAGAAAGGATAGTATTCAGTGCCTTTAGTGTTAATATATTGACGGATAATCAAACGAAGAACTTAATATCAATATGAATTCAATTAGAAAGTTGCTCTGCAAAGCATCGTTGCAAAGAGGCAATATTCCAAATCAGTTAATTTTTTAAAGGTTTTAATAAACGATAATGAAACAGAACAGTGAGTGATCATAATCATTTGTCTAAAATGTCACCATCAATTTCAGGTCACCGATCCGGCTCCAATTTTCCATAAATTATAAATACAGTCGACTTATCGAACAGTTATTGACGGTGAGAAGTTGTGGAGAATTTCCACATCATTCCCAAAACACAGTCACATATACCGACATTTTCCCTTGGTCCACGTATCAGCGAATGTCATTCTTGCAATTCGTTGTAGCCTGAAAAAAAACCAGATCATGTTTGACGATTGAACCCGGCTTCGAAAAAAATACAGTTGTTGTCTCATTTCTAGGTATCCTTGTCATACGCGAAATTTCATTCAATTTTCATGAATTTCACAACAGATGGTGGAGATAGAACCTGCACCTTGAAGCAATACTTGAGATTTTAAATTGTTTTACAGGTCAGCCAGGCGTTCAATATACGGCATGAATTCCTATGAATATATTTCACTAAGAAACGTCATTGGCACGTAAGAGTCGATGTTGTTTTTCATTAGTAATGTCCTGATACTGGTAATTTAACGGTCTATTCTACGTAAAATTTCCTTCGGGTGATTTTTCCTATGCAAAGTTATTTGATATTTTAAGTTCGGAATTCGATTTGCATCCATACTATCTTCAAAAGATAGTCCACTTTTAAACACCTCAGTTATGTATGTTGTTTCAATGCTTAAAAAAGGTAGGTCTAAGAAGGATCATCTATTCATTTGCTATTAATTAACCGTGATACACTATTTACAGAATGTTATCCGCGTCACCATTACCCGCCAGAACCCTTTTCATAATACATATAGTAAAGCATTTCAATTACTGCAGTGAGTTCGAAGTATGAATGTCATTTCATGAAAAGTTGAAATTCACCATACCTAAATCAATAGGCTCTTTTTTCGTAGTTATTAGAAACCACTACATAATCATTAAAGAACTGGTGAGGCGCGTAAAGATGCCCTAACAATAAAGGCGAACTTGGAATTCCAAATTTTTGTTTTTACTTCCTTACGTTCAGCATATCTTCACTATAATTTTGAATCAATTTCGCCACAATATTCCCAGCTACATAACCAGGAACGGATTTTGTGTTCGAATTGAAGGATCTATAGAAATTTCAGATAATTTAATATCAATTACCATTTCGGGCACAACTCATTGCTCTCCGCTCGGAAAAAATATGAGATCCGGCTGAACTATACCTACAGTAACATCGATCAATATGAAATATGACTGAACATTCCCTAGTGGTCATCACTACTATTGATATATTCTGAGTAAAATATGTTTTCAATAATAATAATTATTATTTTCATAAAAACTTTAGTAATACTGACGTGAGCCGTTTGTGGATACGATATGGAACGAAGTTCAACAAAAATGAACAGAGAAGTGAGGTGATTCTCGATCGATATGTGACTCAGTGGAAAATTGCGGAACGAAGTAGAATTTTCATGTGATGGCTGGGCAACGTTCTCTATAACATCAGAAAACAATTACGAAGCGGACATGAACGATATGTGGAAAATAAAAAAAATAGGTTTCGACCATAGAAAGTGCTAGAGGCTAACTAAGTCACTGAGAGTAAGGGCACTCCAAAACAGGTTTCTGTTTGGGAGATGTTACAACATCTTTAGTAACACGTTATTCTCAATTTGTTCAGATACTCAATCTTTCCGGCACACCACATGAAGATGCAGGGTAATGCATAACCAATCCCATTCGATGATCCCATTTTTAATCTAACTTAATTAGAAACACGTTAAGTACCCAGTCACAATAAGTTATGGTCAATTGTCTCCAGTCTCTAACAGCGCCATTGGCTTAGCCCTCCGCACATACCTGTAGATATCAACTCAATGAACTTTGCCGACAAAGTTCCACCGCAACGTTCGTTCGATAGGCAGCACTTTAAACCGAAATGACTTACGATTATATTGGTTTACTGGGTTTCTTCTTCCAGATCTCATGCTCCTTATAAAGTATACATCACGAGTGTCTTCCCAGCATCGTTCTTGCATCCGTTCGTTTTATTTGAGGTTACCGATTCTTCAGTCCCGCTTATACCTGGATCGTTGTTCTGAAATCACTAAAACTACCAAGGCACTGTGTGCAAAAATTTCCCAATTTTTCACTTCCCGATCTAGGCAAGTTATTGTAAGGACCCCAAAAAAGAAAATACCAGATCGATGAAATTTTCACGTTTCTCAACGTTTTGCATCATCCTAACGTGATTTCAGAACAATGTATGTATGTGCGTGAGCAAAAAACTTTGTTTGACGTTTCTAGCGGAAACTGCGGAGGGATTTCCTATTTTTTTGGATTGATAAGTTTCAGTAGTCTCCAGGTTTGAAAGGACTGTATTTCCATGGAGAATGTAGAGTACACGAATTTAGATAAAACGGGAGCAGTATATACATTAGGGCATTGCAAATGTGGGATAATTGTGATTTTTTTTTGCTCCCAGTATCTAGAATTTTTGTTCTCGGTCCCAGAAATCCCACTGATAAACCGCAGTGGCCTACGATCATTACTCGAGTTGCTCGTTGTAATTGGGTTTTCCTATTTGATGAACATCTCGAAATCCTTAGTTCTTAATTGAGTGTTATCTGGTGGCTTCAAAAATGGGGATATCTCCCGAAGTTTTGGGAATTCTTGGGGAGCATATGTCCCGTAAGAATATCGACACAGAAAATAGTGAAACATTTATCGATTTTATTACTAAAATCATGATGAAATTTGAATTATCGCTTTTCTGCCATTTAAGTAACTAAAATTCATGGGAAAAAATGAAACAAAATTAAATCAATCGAAATGTCACACTTTTTATTTTAACACTGAAAGAATTAATTCTTCTTCCTTTTTACAATAAGAAACAAAATTCATATGGTTTAAATGTTTGATCATCATATATTTTACCTCGTATACGCTTTTTTCTGCAAGTTTTTGTCGTGGATATTTAAAAAAAAAAATTATAATCTAGTTTTCTGGTGTCAAATATCAGAGCAGTATTATGGGATATGTACCAAATAACATGTGCATGACGATCGAAGTATCCGGAAATTTTACAAGAGCCATGGATATTTACCACAAAAATATCGCATAGAACACTGAAAGTGCATAAAATGAACTTTAGCACATTAATCATTGATGTATCTCTATCATCACAATTATTGTGTCATTAACGAATAGTTTAAGATATCGCAGAGTAAAGATGCATGCTTTTTGTTCATGAACCCGATACTTCTTTTTTTGTGAAAACTGGCTACTGTTTCCTGTGCTCTTGAACAATCGGCAATATGAATTGCATCTGACTTTCATCCCTCGTTAAAGATTGATTAAAAATTTTCATTAATGCTACTCCACGCTCAGCTATCATTCACGACTCCTGAATCTTTTAAAATTTGCAGGGCCTTATTAGAAGATAACATTTTTAATTCGAGACCTTCGGATGGTACTTGTCGTCACAGAGATTCCTTTCAAATTGTGACCTAAACTCAACGCAGTGTTAACAATGATATGAGCAGCAGCTTCATTTGGCGGTGTTCTCCTCTCAAATGCAGATAGAACGCCTGGAGTGGGACTTTTTCGTTTGTTACCGGGTGGCTCGAGGATCTCGAATGTGGATAGATTAAAGAGGTGCATGAGGGTATAGCCCTCCTGATCGAATGAGCTGTTGATTGACCTACTTTGAATATGGTCGAGCACTTCTGCTGTTAAATAATAAAATTCATGAACAAAATAATTATTAATAAATCAAGTATGACGGTTAGTTAGATATCTGAATACTCTTCTGAATAAAATTATTTGATATTAAATTTTGATGATAAAATTGACAAAAGTCGAAATGGAATTATTTATGAGAAAAATATTTCTTATCATAATAATATAGAATAGTCAGTTCTTTCATTCTATGTAGGGCGGGGTTCATTTCCGATCAAAAATTACTTGAATCATTCAAAAATTGTACTTACCTGTATTTCCGTGGGATTCTTGTTGGTTGACTTCTTTGGGAATGTTTCTCGAGCCAGAACTGAAGCCATAACGATCGACAGAACGTTGTGAGCGCAAGAATTGGCAGTTTTCATATTGCTTCGCATCGGTTGCGATTTTTATAGTATGACAATGGGCAATATCTAAAAGCGCCTGGAGCTTGACTTTCTTTTCGAACTATTCTTCTTAATCATAGTCCATTCGTTATAATACTTTTTCCATTTATCTAGAATGTGATCCTTCCTTTTAATTGGAATTTCAGCGATATTCCATAACAGTTGTACATTTGCAATATTGTCACGCAAGCTTTGGTATTGCGATAATTTGAGTGTTCTGTACTTATAGAGAAAACGACTCAAAAGCTGCTGAACGGTGGACAATTTATTCCACAGAATCGTTTCTTCCTCACGTCGATTAAATAAATGTAACTTGCATCTTTATTACTCACAATTTTTTTTCTTTACCTAATTTTTTTTATTCAGAACCACCAAATACATCCATCGGATTCTACTCGTAGTACACAAATGAAGAAATGATAAAAATACTGAAGTGAATGAAAAAGTAAATGAAGACATAGAAGAAATCGGTGGTTAAATGGGGCGCCAATGCACTCCAGCGCCATGAAAAAAATACGACAATGCAGGCGAACTAACATCAAATTCGCCGGGGCTCAATTGAAATTACTCGATCGATAAAAATGTATCATTATAGAATATTTCGACAAGGTATCCAAATGTCAAAATTTGTGAACTTACCCGTCGATGTATAGACTGATACAAAATTTCATGAACATTTTGAATAATTAAATATTTTTCAAAGGAAGGGTTTCTTAGTAACTCAAAAATATTGCAAAAACAATCAATAACTAGTGGTGTGTGCATGTGTGTGCGCCACTCGGGGCACAAACAAAACTCCCCGATTTGGTTTTTCAGCACAACTTACTGAATTGCTTCTTCTCCAATATACTACGGTTAATCACTGTGACCCCTGTTATTATCATAACGAAAACATCCCAATTTGAGAATTCCAAACTGACTCATTTATGAAGCAGATAATTATGAATACTTGAGTAGACGCATGGTGAGCATGAGGACGAGACTTATGCGTGTTACTTGAGTGAGAGTGAGACGCCAATAAGGATGCGGCTGCAAAACAAATAAACGGGATGTGGGTGTGACCCTGTACGGGTCGAACCACTAACTTCCCGATCGTTCCGCCGTATATGTTATATTCACAATTTCCGTCCATGTCTCAAATTATTGTCTTTATAAAGTTTTCGAAATTTCTAAATATAAAAAAAAATTATAATTCTTAATATGAAGTAGTTAAATAAACAATACAATTTGTTATTAACAATTAACTAAAGGTATTGGCAAAAAAATTCGTTGAACATCAAGTGTGTATTTTTACGTGTGCAACGACTTGCATTACACCCTTTGTTTTGTATCTCCAACAGTACTTGCGATAGAACGATCTAAATAATTGAATTCGTTAATAACAATTAACTATCGGTGTTAGCAAAAAAAGTTATACAACATAAAATATGTATTTTTGTGTGTGGAACAATTTTCATTGAGTAATTTGTTTCGTATCTTCAACCGTTCTTCCACCGCTGCGATATAAACAATCTTTTTTGTTACTAACAATTAACTACGGGTGTTATGAGAAAAAGTCATACAAGGTCAAATGTGTATTTCGTGACGGGAAACAACTTTCATTAAACACTTTTTTCCGTATCTCAAACCGTTCTTGCGATACTGTGAATAAACAAGTGAATTTATTGATAACAATTGAACGAATCGGTTTTTGGAAAAATCCCTCCTTTCAGACCTGGAGAACAGTAAATCGCGTCGGTCAAAAAAAAAACGGAAATCCCTCCATTGGTTCAGCCGGAAACGTTGGACAAAATTTTTTCTCCACACACATACAAACACTTTTCGGGAAACGATTCGGGATGATGTGAAACATCGAGAAAAGTGAAAATATCTTCATAATTTCACTTTTGATTTTCGGGGTGATTACAATAACTTCCCTAGATCGGGAAGTTAAAAAACTTGAATATTTTACCCAGTGGAACAGTATAAACAATTGCAATTGCTAATAACATTACATATACTGCAACAATGCCATCCAAAATGTGATCCGCTCGATTTTGCATGAAAACGCTTCGATTGGGACCGTCATGACAACGCTGGGTCCACTCGTTCACTTATGACATACTTAATTATGCAAATTATCGAAAAAAGGCATTCTACAAAAAAAACGTATTTTCATATGGCAAACAACTTTTCTTACATGAATTTTGCGCTAACTCTAATAGTTCATGCAGTAGAACATTATAAACAATTGACCTTGTTAATAACAATATAAGTACGTGACCACTTTTACCAAAAATTTAATCAGTTATAAAATATGCTTATATCTTTCAACTGTGACATTGAGTACCTGGATTACACCATTTTTGGGTGAATGAACGTTCATTATCACTATTTTCGATTTTTGCTCAACATGAATTTCTCAAAAACAGGGAAACTACTCCATGGATTCGATCAAAAATCTAATCAGCCCTCAGTTACACGCAACGATTGAAAAAAATTGATCGAATCGCACGATCCGTTTCCGAGAAAACGTAAATGAAAAATTTGGCCTACTACTCAGTAGTACTACTCAGTTTTTAAATGAGCGAATCAGAGCGTAGCTCCGTCACCTTGACCAGTGGTTCTCCATTGAATAGTTATGAATTAGTTTTCACATGTTCCACGTCACATGTCCCATGTGTTGGGAGAAACCTAACTCCCGAAACCAAGGGTGCCAAGGGTGGGCTCCCTATAACAGCCTACATATTAAAGAAGAAACCATGGCCAGTACAACCATTGGAAAAATGATTACGGTGCAGGGGAGGGATACCCCAGTACCGGCGGGTGAGAGTGCCGAAGCAGGCTCGAGCTCGTCGAGATCCGACTACTGCAGCCCTCAAGAGGTGGACCACTTGGCCTCTGATGGGTCTACTACCCCAAGTGAAGAACTTCTGAAGAAAAGGCAAGCGGAAATGGTTAAGATTGATAACCTTTTAAAAGACTTGTTGGAGTATATCACTCCGAAGGCAAACGTTCACAAGCACATTAAGTTGCAGGTCAATAAGATGAAAAGCAGTTATGACCGGTTCGTGGCACTTGACAAAAAAGTGATCCCACAACCAATGGTGCAGACTGCTGACGCCCAAACTTCACCTCACCTAAGTGGGCAGCCGAAGAGAAAAGATATCTCACCTCTGGAGGAGAGAAAACTTCCACGACAGGTGAAAAGAAGGAAGGAAATGACCTTGGAGAACTCTGAGACTGCAAACTCAACCGAGGCCACGGAGAATGACCGAGTAGTTCGAAACCCTACTATCCAGAACGTTACCTCGGATACGGGCGAAAGTTCCAGTTGGACAAAGGTCCAAAGGCAGGGAAAAGTGGCGAAGACACACCAGAATCAGCCTCGGACGAAGAAGAACGCAGTAATCCGCCCTGATGCGCTAATTATTCGTCCCACGGGGAAGGATACGTACGCTGAAATATTAGGACGTATAAAGAAGGACCAAGGTGTCTACGCGGCTAGCTCATGCGTGGACAAAATCCGTAAAACAGCCTCCGGAGATGTTCTTTTAATCCTAGCGAGAGGAAAGAAGGACGAAGGTGTTGAGCTGGAGAAGGCACTAGTTGGAGCCCTCCAAAACGAAGCTAAGGTGTTCAATAAGGGACCTCAACAGGAACTCGAAATCAAAGACCTCGATGACGTCACTACCAAAGAAGACATAGTTGATGCCCTGAGGAAAGCTGATGGCGCAGATAGTGATATCTCATTGAGTGCCATCAAGTCTCTTCGCAAGGCCTACAGAGGAACACAATCTGCTACAGTGATACTCCCTGACGCTACTGCAAGAAATATACTGAGTAAGGGTAGTAAAATACGAATAAGCCTGGTATATGCTCGCATCGTGACAGTGGTAAGGCCCATCAAATGCTTCAAGTGTTGGCACTACGAGCATCTTGCCGTCAATTGCAAGAGCTCCATTGACCGATCAGACCTGTGTTACAAATGCGGCGAAAAAGGGCACAGAAGCGCCGATTGTAAAGCGTCTCCAAAATGCGTTCTATGCGTAGAACTGGAGCCCATGAAAGACAATGCCCATGTAACTGGTAGTATCAAATGTCCAGTCTACCAGGGTGCACTCCAGAAGATCCGTACACAGTCGTAGTGCGGGTGTTACAGGTGAACCTGGCTCACTGCACCACAGCACACGATCTGCTGACGCAGACGGTTCGAGACCTGAAAATTGATGTTGCCGTCATTTCGGAACCTTACAGGAACCTATATACCCAAAACTGGGTTACTGATACTAGCAATAAAGCCGTCATTTGGTCCTGCGGTGCTCTGCCGCTTGAAGCATATGACGGAGACCAACAGTCTGGATTCGTTGTGGCCAAGGTGAATGGTATCTATCTCTATAGCTGCTATGCACCACCAAGCCTTTGCTATGAAGACTTCACAGCATTCCTAGATAGACTCGTCGTGGATGCAAAACAGCATTCCCCAGTGGCAATTGCGGGAGACTTCAACTCTTGGGCAGTCGATTCTACAA
Source organism: Asobara japonica (assembly GCA_026005395.1). NCBI lineage: Eukaryota > Metazoa > Arthropoda > Insecta > Hymenoptera > Braconidae > Asobara > Asobara japonica. Next base: position 167,047 of record BQMI01000491.1, on the reverse strand, counting down.
CGAACTTTCTCGCGATTTCGTCGCTTCGTACTAGTGACCACATTCCTTCTGCTTGATGGGATAGGTGACAAGCCATTGTTTCTTGGAGAAGTCTTTGCCTTCGAGGAACCACGTTCTTTGGAATTATCTGGAGAACAAAATTTTCAAGTATGTGATCAAATTATAATAGCAATTAAGATGCATCTGACTTTTTGCCTTTGATATACCTGCAAAGAGGGAATTTTCGGGCGATTGTAATGGAGTCTCCATGTCGGTGAGTCTTCGGGAAACAGTCTGCACAGTCCTGGGTGATGGGGATGCTAGAGACTTGCTAATGGTTCCTCCCAATTTTTTAGCTGGTATCTCATCTAAAAGAAGATTCGGTAGAACAATCGGATAAACTTAAGAATGAATATATTAGACGAACCTATTATTGATGTAGTCTGAGAGTAATCTATTCATGCACTTTACCGCTGGAATCTGCAATTCCTTCCGTTTCTTCATCTATCGGAGAGTTTGCAAACAAAGATCTTGATCCCTCTATGATAGTTTTGGCCTGTTTTTTTGATAAAGGGGTTATCTGGCTCCGACCACCCTCTGAAGCCGATGACCGGAGATCATACTCCCGTCCGCATGAACGCTGGAGACGTCGCATCCCCTGTTCGTAATCAGCTGGAATTGCAATTAGACAATAAGTTATGCCCGTTGAGCATAGCCCTAAAACTATAGGGCCAATTTTGTTTGGCTCGAAAAGAAATTATATGAAACACATTAGTGGAATATTAAATTGCGCGTAGAATTCTAGCAAGTAGTAAAAATTATCCGTCGTGGTGAACCCCTGACGAACTACAAAATATCGAACTGGCATGTCGGATAGTACACTATCTTTCATGAAAATTCCTGCGAGAACTAGCTGACAATTAGAAACTCTACCCCTTGCTCTAGGGAGTTGATTGCAAATAATTTCTTTCAAGGGCATCTATTACAAAATTGGAGTGGGAAGTAGTGAAGCAGCAACACTTTGTTCCTGGCATGAAGTAATTTTTTTCAATGAAATTATGTGAAAAATTCGGTAGATGCATCATTGCGTATATATAAAAACGATTTTTCAAAGTTAAAAATAATAGGGGGTTGTTTCTAGGAGATTTATATTTTTTTTTGTATCAAACTGTATGGAAAGGGTCCTCGAAGCTTTTTTAAATGTTTCTGATTGCTTTGAATAGCGTCCAATAAAACTTTGGATGAAGTGTTACAGAGTAAATTGCAAAACAAAATGATTTCAATGAAGCACCTTAAATAACTCAAACAAATGTGATGAAACTACCATTATGGTTCAAAAAAATTGCAATTCCTATGAATATTATGAACTATTATCAATACCTGTAAAAATATAAAATTAAAAGTACATTCCATCACTTTTGAAATTCACTGACATTAAATTGGATGAATGGCGGGGTTTGAGTTATCTTTATCATCTAGTGGATGTCAAATTTTTTTTTTACCCTGAGCTCTCCTGACTTCAAAGGATGAACAGAAATAAACGTACCTGCTCCCACGATGAGTGTTATATTGAAATATTTCAACCAATTTTTCAATGGTATCTGCCTCTTCTGTAAAAACTCATCTTGTTTACACCAGTCTCTCTTAGGGGGATACCAACAGCATAATTTGTTGTCAATTTTATCAAGCCATTCGAAACGAACGAGGTCAATTGTCGCCTTCTTTCCTTGTTTCTCATCCTCGAATCTGATAACTTGATAAGATCCTGGCCCTTCTTCCCGGGACTTCTTGCTGGTCAGCATCTATAAAAACAAAATTATGTTTATGATCAGTTCTCCCAAAAACTATTCGTCATCCTGCATATGTAGTCTATGTAAAACATTATTCATGCCACATAAGTATATCACAAAATTGAATATTCGGTTCACGGATCTACTGCTGGTTGTTATCGATGATGAAATAAATTGAAGTGTAAGGTCACGTTACGACGTATGCCGCGGCGGAGAGAAAATTCAAACTAAATCTACTGCGAAACCGTGATCTAGACCTCCACTTGGATGTGAACCTCTACTTCAGCACAAGCATTAAAGTAGCTCTACCCTTGCTGCGCATGTCGTTGAGTGTCGAAAAATTTATTCGTGTCAAAAAATTTTCATATCCACACGTAAATTATTAAAATAAATGTATCCATATAGAAATTATCAAGTATTTGTTTTTTTTAAATATACAAATCAAAAAAGAGTTACTCAATTGACTAGCGCAACAATATATCTGGCAACACTGTAATTTCAAATCAACGGCGCGAGAGGTTTGGAGCGCGATCCGTAACCTTTACCTGCTCACTTGAGTGCTGTCAACATGCCTCGACATCACGGAAAATTTGAGGGATATTATCAGTTATTTGTTTATTTTTTTTTCTATTTTTTTGTATTTGCAATAACAAATTAAAATATCAAACAAAATTCAATGTATCCTATGATAGTTTGAAATAGCGACTTCCAAGAATTGTAAATTAAAAAACAAAGGAAATAGAAATTTTTTGTATTATAAGAATGTCAAATCTTGTTTGTGTTGTTAATTAATTGTTATGTATATCCCTTTCCCTTGACTTCTCCTGGCGCTATTGAGTAACCTATATACAAAATATTTGTTTTCAAAATCTGAAGCGACAATTAAATCGAGCAAAAAATTACGCGTGAAAAATGTAATAGCACTTTCTCACTATTTCAATACTTTTCGCCAAACTTGGTATTTGGCCTAGGGGTAGAGCTACTTTAACTAGATTTTATTATACATTTATCAACACAATGAAGCAAATATACGGTTGAAATCACGAGGAACGCACTACCGAATACCACGAGTTCTGAATTGTGAGTCTAACACTGAATTTTAGGGAAATTTAAAAGAATTCTATTTAATAAACTCAGGTATTAATCTCAAGTATCATATATAGGAAATTTAAACCACACTTTTACTAACCTTTGCTTCCAACTAACTTTCCCTAGATCAATAGATTAATGACTAGCAAGTGGATTCATCGATGTGAATTTGCGAACGAACACAAAAAAAAACAAAACCAATCCGAAAATTCACCAACACTAATTTGCGCGCCAAAAAATTTTGATAGCTATATATTTTACCCAACAATAATTCTTTAAAACTATATCGCAAGTCTGATTAATTACGAAGAGGTTCTTTCACTTCAAATTAAAATAATGCCCCGTTTTTCATTCCTCAGCACACAAAAAGCGTCCCATCTACAAGCGGACTCGCATCCCTCAATGTGTACTGGCCGCCATTTTATCTAGATATATGACGCCGGCAAAGCCGAATGTTGCCAAATAATATGGATAGGGAAATCTAATGAATTGTGATGATCGTTATAATGAAAAAAAAAATGAGTACTAACTGAAATTAAATGTAGATTTGAGTATTCTTATCGATTGAAGAGACTGAGTCGTATTTCTCACTCTTTCACAATAACACTTTTTTGGTCCAGTTCTAGTGACGTTGCTTTTATCCTTAGGTCCATTTCCAAATCAGCCCGGGTTTTTCACAATTTTCGGCCGATAAATCGATAACTTATCATTGGGGTGTAATTTTTAATTCGATCATTTTCCAAATTCGAACGCATACCTTCTCAAGGAATGGAATTCGTATTCCAGCAATGGAATTTCGTATATTTGGTAATTTGGTGGCTGAGTCACATGGATTATTTATACGTCATGGGAAGGAACGGTGAAAAAAATTCATCCGGAGCTCTCAATATTTCGAACTCTGTATTTTTCAGTATTTATTTATATTCTAATCTTAAAGTTTAAAACAGCACCGTAAAAATACAACAAAATACAACACACAAGGATCTTTATGCGAAAGGCCCCGGATAATTTTGGAGGCAATTCATTTGCATCAAATATAGAAAACCATCAATCAACTGGGATTTGTAAAAGGAGGTTTTTATTAGCTTTATCTTTTATAAAAAAAAAATATTTCAGATCTTAATTCTAGAAATGGATGTTTTCACACTCATTCCACTTCGAATAGGATAACCATGCAGAAGCGAAGTAGCATAGCATCCATTCGAATTACGTATATAAATACATTTTTTTTAACGTCTTCCAGTTTGAGGAACCTTAGGACATTTCTGAACGATGACAGTATCACCATTCCAACTTCAGATGATGGACATGGCGTTTCGAAAATGTTATTCGTGCCCTCAGCATAATGCCCTTCAACAAAAAAGTCTTTTGCAGCTTTCTCTCTGTTACCTTTCTCTCTCTACCATAAGTATACGTTCAATTCTGAAAATCTGACTGTCGTTCAATTGGACAACGTTATTTGGACTTTGGTTAGCTAACTTCATGTCTTTATAAATCACTGACTTGACTGGTAGCATTTTGACTCCATTTCTGATTATTCCACTTGCGTTTTTCATAGGAAAAAAATCACGCAGAATCTTTTTTTCTTTATCCTCGTATTGTGCCCCTGACTCTGAGCAGTCAAACGATTGACAATTTGAGCTAGGGGTCTAGCATGCCCAGTGACCAGGTTCTTGAATTTGCCGATAAAATCCTCTCCCCAGAAAGCAGAATATTCAGTGAGGGGGGCCTGGAAATGTTTGACGTCATCACAAAGGTGTAATATACTGTGAATTTGTGAGTGATCTCCATAGTAAGTAGGCATGAGTTGGAAAAAATTACGTAGGAAGATGTCAGCGATCTCACACTTAGGTACAGCTAATTCAGAACTGCACAAAATACGGCAACCAACGTGAAGAAGTGGAAAGTGCTTGTAAAAATCACTGGAGAGAACGTTCTTTAGCACGATTGGTCCAGCATACAGTAGCATGAATGACAGCTGTGTAGCTTTCCATCGAGAGAAATTGTCGACATTAAAATCCTTCCTTTGGAACTCTGATGGAATGTATGTTGACACTTCTCTCATCAATGTTTCCAGCTGCTGAACTTTATGGATAGTTATCCTATATTCACTGCTACGTTCGAGCCACTTCGTCATCAAGTTCTTCATTAGATTTAAATAAAGCAGGTGCATGGCTTCTTGGGGAACGTCCTTGATGGGATCGAATCCTGGGATTCGCCGTAATGGTGTTTCTTGATCGTCTGGTTGATGCTGTCGATCAATCCGGGCAATGAACGACTCCTTTGTTCTTCTCGTAGCATTCATGTCTGGGTAAACACGCCGTTTGTTTCTAGTTTCCCCAGGGGCCGTACATCGTTCACATGCAAAAAACCCCGTAGGGCCTTTTATGCATTTGATAAATGCCCTTGCTGGACCATCTGCGACGATTCCCACAATTCGGAATGAATATGATTTTCCACCTATTGTTACACCGTTGAGAGTTAAATTTCGTGCTTCTTCTACGAAGTCATATAAGTAGACTTGAATGTCCTTAGGTTTCGAAGGACCATAAAATAGGGCAATAACGAAAGGCGACGATACATAATTTGTATGATACACCTGCATCAGGATTGGCCATAAAGAACCCTCTGTATAGGAATAAACAGTCATTCCGTCTATATGGACAAGTACTCCGATTCCAGTTTCGTCGTATACCTACAGAACAAAACAAACTATTACTATTCATCGTTTTTCAGATTTGAAATGGTGCGTTTATTTCTGTATGATATAGGAGTAATAAGAGCAATATTTATCTCGTTATGAATTTATTGGTTTATTTATTGATTTGAATATTGAGTGTATTGTATTTGCAAAATCACCCTGCTCACTTAAATCAGTGGAAATGATGACTGTAAATGATGCAATGATTAACAAAGCATGTATTAATAGGAACTTTTTGGGGAGAAATAGTGGATTAAATTTTTGGTCGAAAAAAACTGACTGCTACTGAATGACTATTGCTGATTAAAGACTGAATTGAACCTATAAATCTCTTTATTCAATCGAAATGGTTTTGCTCTAGAATGAAACGAGTCTATTAGTTCTTGGTACAGCTTGAAATCTAGAACTACACAGAATGTGATTTACCATTGAACTAGAATAAATACAGAATCAGAAAAAGAAGAGCCTTGTGACCTCACTGTTTATGAAATCACTTACCTCCGAGTCAATGTTTTGCTCCAAGCCATTCCTTATTCCCAAGTAGATGTAACTCCCTATTACTCCAGATTTCGACACCATAGGTAGACTCGTAATCACATAAGAAAACCCCAGCAGAGTGGCTGCACTTGATGGTAATTCAGAATAACCAAAATCTTGCAATGTTGTTAGCAAGTTGGTGACAACGCAGGTTTTCATATTGGTGATATTTTGAATAGCCCAATGTTTGAGTACATCCTTCATGTCTTTTGATTCTTCACAAGTTCCACTAGCTTCCCCGAAGGTGTTACTCAATGATGATTCCGGAGATAGCATGCTGTTATTCAGGGAAAAATATGGGGATCTATCGTTCGACGAATAACTTCTGTCCTTATTATTTGAGGTGCTGCTGGATAACTCACTACTGTCACTATTTGTTTGTGAGGGGCTATTGAACTCATGGAACACAGTATCATTATTATATCTTAACTGGTAATTTTCTGCACCGGTATTTCCAGCTGGTGAGTTTTGAAGCTCTGGACGGTTGGACGCTGTTGGCATCTGGGTGGAGACAATTTCTTGGAACTAATGTTCATCAATCGTATCATCTTCTTCATCAGACGTTTGATTATGTTTCCTCAAATACCTCGATTTTTTCTGTCGATAACTTGATGTTTTTCTGCTAAAATCCATAATGATATCATTAATCCCGCTTGACGATATTTCGACTCAGCATCAGAACTCTGATCAGAGAGGTTAGGGTGCCAACTGGCAAATGTATATATATGTACTTATATGGGCGATTCCATTTAACCTCAACAAACATTTTAAAACTGCTTCTTCGATTTTTTTGAAAATTTTATATTCAGAAGTACTAATTAGCATTAACTTCTACTATTTTTTCAATTTCTCTCTTCGCACCATTGGCAAGATATGCATTTTTGGAAATCTCTTTTTGACCAATCCTTCCGTCTCAAAAATATTCATAACTTTGCAAAAAATGAACAAACTTTAATTTTTTTGTTTCCTAATTCTTGTTTTGAAATGTGGTCACCCTCAGGGCACTCAGCCTGTAGACTGGAACAACTTGACGTCGTGCTGCTTGACTTCGTCGGGCATCTGTCCATATGGGGATACCATATGTTAATACCGATGTGACAACTGATGATAACAAGAGTCTTCTCCTCTGTTTTGGCCCTCCAATGTTCGGCATGAGTCTTGCAAGGGCAGTCCACACTGCACCCGCCTTACTGCTTGCATGTTGGGCTTGTTGTCTAAAATTGAGTCGGGCATCAATCATAATTCCTAGGTACCGTATATAGGGCTGGGAAGTTATTTTGTGCTCGCCGACTTGGAGCGTGATTGTCTCCAATTTCTTTCGGCTTGTGATGAGTAGTGCCTCAGTCTTATGCTCTTCAAGTTGTAGACCAATCGAGTCCATCCATTTCCGTATCTTGTTAAAAACATTATCACAAATGGGCGGAAGCGTGAATAGATGTTTTTCCACAATGGTTATAGCCACGTCATCTGCAAAAGCCACGAGCTTTGCCCCCGTCGGCAGTGCCAGTTTCAGCAATTCGTCGTACACGATATTCCACAGAAGGGACCCGAACACTGAGCCTTGAGGTACACCCCCAGTCCCCTTATATGTTTTGGGGCCTACTTCTGTGTCATACTTGAGAACTCTGTCGGTGAAGTAGTTACCTACCATCTTTTGGAGATATGCCGGTACAGATAGCTTCGATAATGTAGCCAAAATGGAATCCCCTCGTACCGAGTTGAAAGCGTTCTTGACGTCCAGAGTAACAACCAGACAGTATTGCTTCGTACCTTGTTTCCATCGTCCGCCCTCAATCGTTCTCCTCGCTGTTTTCACCACCAGTCTGAAGCTGTATTGGGCTTCGGCCAATAGAGGTTCCACCACTGCCTCAATTCTCTGATGTATAATGCGCTCCAGGATCTTGCTCGCAGTATCCAGCATACAGAGTGGACGATATGATAACGGTTCGTCGGAGGCTTTTTTCCCTTAGGAAGCAGTACGAGTCTCTGTTGCTTCCATCTGCTGGGGAAGATACCTTCCTGAATGCAAGCATTGTACATATCGAGAAAGATTGCAGGTGCTGCATTAATGGCGGCCTTCAGTGCTATGTTTGGCACACCATCGAGACCAGGGGCCTTGTTGTTGCCCACTCTACTACAGGCCTGCAATAGTTCATCAGCTGTAATCGGTGGAATTTCGTCGTTGATACCATTCTTCACATACGTCCCAGTAATATTCGTTTGTTGAAGAAATAAGACAGCCACAATCCTCTCCAGGCGCTCAGGGCAGGTCGGTGATGGCATCGGTTGACTCTTAAGTCGCGCCATAACCACCTTGTACGGTCTGCCCCAAGGATCCTCATCCACTTCCTCCAAAAGCTCGTTCCAACAGTCTCGTTTGCGAAGCTTGATGGCCTTGGTGAGTTTACGCTTAGCGGCTTTAAACTTTACTTTCAGGCTTTCAGGATTGGACTTCTTCCTTGCGCATTGCCAGGATCTTCTCGCTGCGAAAGGTTCCTTGCGGAGGGTCGCGATTTCATCGCTCCACCAATACACCGGTGGCCGTCGGTTTCCACTAATTTTCCTGGGCATAGTGGCATCGCAAGCGTCGGTGACTCTCCGCATGACTGCGTCTACTTTTTCTGTGGTATTGCTACCGTTTATGGGGTCAGTCTTCAGTGCTAAAAGGAAGGTGGTAATGTCGACATTCCAGCCGACTCCGTTTGTTCTTTCTGATGTGGGCGCGGACCTCTGGTCAACAGACACCTCCCAAAGTACCGCTCTATGATCACTGGCAGTATAGATCTCAGATACCTCCCATGTACAATTTCCTTTGAGCAGGCTACTGCTATCAAAGGTGAGATCTATAATTGAGCTCGCTTGTCCTCTGCGAAATGTTGGTTCATTTCCATCGTTCAATAGGACGTCATCTAAAGTTGAGAAGGCTTCTAGTAAAGCACGTCCTCGCTGATTCGTCTCCTTGCTACCGCACTCGACTGCCCATCCCTGGACTGTCCCTGGGTGGCCCACTTGGCCCCAAATGTTACAAGTGGATTCCAAAGTAGTGGAAAATCAGCATGGGATCAGCAGGAAAACGATCTGGTAACGCTGGTGAACCTCCTCACGGATAAAAATCGGCGAACCATCAACGAAGAGATCCGGAGTCTAGCTAGGAAGATCCAAATATCGACCAAGCGGATTAGAACCATGACGGAAACCGGAAGATCGGACTCCCGGTTGCCAGCAGCGGCATGGCTCACCCCCCCCCCCCGGGTCCTAGATTGTCGCAGGTGAACCGAGGAAGCGGCCACAATGCCATGGAAAAACCGGGAACATCCCATGAAACGCTGACCAGACGAGAGAAAAGAAAGGAGAGAACTCCGCCCGATGACATCGCGGGCAAAAAGTACAAGAGTACCGAAGATGAGGCATCAGCAACACCGCCTATTCATATGGAGGAGCTGATGAGAAATGGGACCCGGTCAGATGGAAACAGGGCCAAAGAGCAAACCTCGAATTCTGCGACAGAAGGCGATGGAAATGCTTGGGAGAAAGCCCAGAGACGAAGGAAAAAACAGAATCCGTCCCAAAATCTTCCAGGAGCTACGCAGAATCAACCACGTTCGAAAAAGAAAGCAGCAATCCGACCTGATGCGCTAATTATTCGCTCGACGGGGAAAGATACGTACTCGGAAATATTGGGACGAATAAAGAAGGACCAAGGTGTTTATGCGGCTAGCTCATGCGTGGAAAAACTCCGTAAAACAGCTTCCGGAGACGTTCTCTTAATCCTTGCGAGAGGAAAGAAGGACGAAGGTGGTGAGTTAGAGAAGCCACTAGCTGGAGCCCTCCAAAACGAAGCTAAGGTGTTTAATAAGGGAACTCAACAGGAACTCGAAATCAAAGACCTCGATGATGTCGCTACGAAAGAAGGCATACTCGATGCCCTGAGAAAAGCTGACGGCACCGACAGTGATATTTCACTGGGTGCCATCAAGTCTCTTCGCAAGGCTTACAGAGGGACACAATCGGCCATGGTGGTACTCCCTGCCGCTACTGCAGGAAATATACTGAGTAAAGGTAGCAAAATACGAATAAGCCTGGTATATGCGCGCATCGTGGCGGTGGTAAGGCCGCTAAAGTGCTTCAAGTGCTGGCACTACGAGCATCTTGCTGTTAATTGCAAGAGCCCCATTGGCCGATCAGACCTGTGCTATAAATGCAGCGAACAGGGGCACAAAAGCTCTGACTGTGAAGCGTCTCCGAAATGCGTTCTATGCGTAGAACTGGAGCCCACGAAAGACCATGCCCATGTAACTGGTAGCATCAAATGTCCAGTCTACCAGGGTGCACTCCAGAAGATCCGAACACGGCCATAGTGCGAGTGTTACAGGTGAACCTTGCTCACTGCGCAACAGCACACGATCTGCTGACGCAGACAGTTCGAGACCTGAAGATTGATGTTTCCGTCATTTCCGAACCCTACAGGAATCTAGATTCCCAAAACTGGGTGACCGATACTAGCAAAAAAGCTGTCATTTGGTCCTGCGGTGATTTATCGTTTGAAGCATACGGCGGTGTCGAACAGTCTGGATTTGTTGTGGCCAAGGTGAATGGCATCTATTTCTATAGCTGCTATGCACCACCAAGCCTTTGTTATGAAGACTTCACAGCATTCCTAGATAGACTCGTGATGGATGCGAAACAGCATTTCCCGGTGGGCATTGCGGGAGATTTCAATTCCTGGGCCGTCGAGTGGGGTAGCAAGAAGACGAATCAGCGACGACGTGTTTGACTAGAAGCCTTCTCGACTTCAGATGTCGTCCTATTGAACGATGTAAATGAACCAACATTTCGCAGAGGACAAGCGAGCTCAATTATAGATCTCACCTTTGTCAGCAGTAGCCTGCTCAAAGGAAATTGTACATGGGAGGTATCTGTGATCTATACTGCCAGTGATCACAGAGCGGTAATTTGGGAGGTGTCTGTTGACCGGAGGTCCGCGCCCACATCAGAAAGAACAAACGGAGTCGGCTGGAATGTAAGAAGATTCGACATTACCACCTTCCTTTTAGCACTTAAGACTGACCCCATAAACGGTAGCAATACCGCAGAAAAAGTAGACGCAGTCATGCGGAGAGTCACCGATGCCTGCCATGCCTCTATGCCCAGGAAATTTAGTGAAAACCGACGGCCACCGGTGTATTGGCGGAGCGATGAAATCGCGACCCTCCGCAAGGAATGTTTCGCAGCGAGAAGCTCCTGGCAACGCGCAAGGAAGAAGTCCAATCCTGAAAGCCTGGAAATGAAGTTTGAAGCCGCTAAGCGTAAACTCACCAAGGCCATAAAGCTTCGCAAACGAGACTGTTGGAACGAGCTTTTGGAGGACGTGGATAAGGATCCTTGGGGCAGACCGTACAAGGTGGTTATGGCGCGACTTAAGAGTCAACCGATGCCATCACCGACCTGCCCTGAGCTCCTGAAGAGGATTGTGGCTGTCTTATTTCCTCAACAAACGGATATTACTGGGACGTATGTGAAGAATGGTATCAACGACGAAATTCCACCGATTACAGCTGATGAACTATTGCAGGCCTGTAGTAGAGTGGGGAACAACAAGGCCCCTGGTCTCGATGGTGTGCCAAACATAGCACTGAAGGCCGCCATTAATGCAACACCTGGAATCTTTCTCGATATGTACAATGCTTGCATTCAGGAAGGTATCTTCCCCAGCAGATGGAAGCAACAGAGACTCGTACTGCTTCCTAAGGGAAAAAAGCCTCCGGACGAACCGTCATCATATCGTCCACTCTGTATGCTGGATACTGCGGGCAAGATCCTGGAGCGCATTATACATCAGAGAATTGAGGCAGTGGTGGAACCCCTATTGGCCGAAGCCCAATACGGCTTCAAACGACGACGATCTACGTTGGATGCTATAGACCTGGTGGTGAAAACAGCGAAGAGAGCGATTGAGGGCGGACGATGGAAAGGAGGTACGAAATAATACTGTTTGGTTGTTACTCTGGACGTCAAGAACGCTTTCAACTCGGTACGGTGGGATTCCATTTTGGCGGTATTATCGAACCTATCTGTACCGGCATATCTCCAAAAGATGGTAGGTAACTACTTCACCGACAGAGTTCTCAAGTATGACACAGAAGTAGGCCCCAAAACATATACGGTGACTGTGGCTGTACCTCAAGGCTCAGTGTTGGGGCCCCTTCTGTGGGATATCGTGTACGACGAATTGCTGAAACTGGCACTGCCGACGGGGGCAAAGCTCGTGGCGTTTGCAGATGACGTGGCTATAACCATCGTGGAAAAACATCTATTCACGCTTCAGCTCATTTTCGATAATGTTTTTAACAAGATACCGAAATGGATGGACTCGATTGGTCTACAACTTGCAGAGCATAAGACTGAGGCACTACTCATCACAAGCCCAAAGAAATTGGAGACAATCACGCTGCAAGTCGGCGAGCACAAAATAACTTCCCAGCCCTATATACGGCACCTCGGAATTATGATTGATGCCCGGCTCAGTTTTAGACAACAAGCCCAACATGCCAGCAGTAAGGCGGGTGCAGTGAGGACTGCCCTTGCAAGACTCATGCCGAACATTAGAGGGCCAAAACAGAGGAGAAGACTCTTGTTATAATCAGTTGTCACATCGGTATTAACATATGGACAGATGCCCTACGAAGTCAAGCAGCACGACGGCAAGTTGTTCCAGTCTACAGGCTGAGTGCCCTGAGGGTGGCTGGCGCATACCGGACAGTATCCAACGAAGCAGTGTGCGTCATTGCTAGGATGATACCTATCGAAGTTCTAGCGTAGGAGCGTAGGCGACTCTACACACGCAAAACATCAAATGAGCTGAGCCCAGTAGAACTGAGGAGAGAAGAACGTAACCACAGCACCCAGCGATGGCAGCTACAGTGGGACGCCTCGAGCAAATGCCGGTGGACTCATCGACTTATTCCGGAGTTGAATGTTTGGGTTGACCGATCACATGGACAAGTCAATTACTCCCTAACCCAGATGTTCTCAGGACACGGGTGCTTTCGGGAATATCTTCACAAATTCAAGCATGAAGATTCCCCGGATTGCCCAAATTGTCAGGGAATTCAGGAAAACGCGGAACATGTTCTCTTTGCATATCCGCGTTTCGACGTCCAACGGTCTATATGGGAAAACAGCGTAGGCAAAACCATTAATGTTGGAAATATTGTGGAAGTTATGCTGTCATCAGAGGTAGCATGGAACGCGACAAGCGATTTCGCAATTGAGGTGCTGCAGGAGCTGCGCCGCGAGGAGCAGCTTTGGAAAAATCCAGAGTAAATGGAGGATCTTCTTACCGTGAACGACCGGAAAGGATTCGCTACTGAGGAAGCCGCGGCTGTCGTCCCCTACGCAACGAAGTATTGCTCCGCAGATGTTCCGTCGTGATTTGGGGATACTGGGATATAGAAGGTTGTCCTTCTACTAAAATAGGCCGAGGGGTATTGTCCCTTGTTTTTTTTTCTGTATTTATACTTTTAATTTGTAAGTTTTTTTGGTTTGCTTTCAATAAAGATTAAAAAAAAAGGGAGGAAAGAGAAAGAAGGAAGCGTGAGGATGGAGGTTGGCTTCCTTCGTTCTCTTTTTTCTTAAAACAAAAAAAAAACTCATACACATAAATATACACATACACATACATGTACACATACTCATACACATACTCATACACACATGGGACATGTGACGTGGAGCATGTGAAAACTAATTCATAACTATTCAATGGAGAACCACTGGTCAAGGGGGCGGAGCTACGCTCTGATTCGCTCATTTAAAAATTGAGTAACTCGGTGAGAAAGGTGGAAAAGGAACTTTCGACTCCAAATTTTGCCCTCTTTCCACCCTCAAATTTAGAGTGTGCAGTTGCGGGACACCCTGTATATCAGTTTCATCGAAAAAGTGCGTCAACAAAAAGATATTCGGCCGGTCGTATGGTGAAGTAGGTAAGGTAGATCCCGTCTTACGGATCTAGAGGGCATGGGTTCCAGGCACCGGTGGTTTTTTTCTGGATTATTTGATTTAGTCATATAATGGGCACCGCACAAAAGTAAAAACAGTTTACCGCCAAAAGTGCTACAACGAGAACTAAAAACAGGTTACAACTGAATGATCGTACCCTCACTGTGAGCGAATAACATCCATAACTGTGTGTTACAAAGAACAAAGTCATGAGCGAATCTAATAAGTCCAGAGCCGGCGCCAAGAACCATTGTAGTTGATGCGTCGATAACAACAAACAGAGAAAGAAGATATTCGATCTTTCACAACATGAAAAAATATAGGTGAAATTATATGAACATAGCAGGTCAATTTCGCGTATACACTATGCAATCGTGCGATTCTGTATGGCAAGGCTGGGAACCAATATAGATGTCACGTTCAATATTGCATCGATTCTATGTCTATGCAGTACGATGTCTATGCAGACCATAAGAAAACGGAGCAAGAAAAAACCATGAAAATAAACGGGATTTGGGTTTGACGCTCTACGGGTCGAACCGATAACTTCCCGATCGTTCCGCCGTATATGTTATATTCACAATTTCCGTCCATGTCTTAAATTATGGTCTGTATAAATGTTATGATATGTTATATACAAAATTTCGGTTCGTGTCTCAAATCGTGAACGTTTCAAACTTTTCACAATTGTCGAATATGTGAAATTTTATAATGCTTAAAATATAAAGAGATTTTTAAAAAATAGATCCTTTCCTGCCATAGAGTTAGATAAACAATTCATAAAAAGTCATAAAAAATTAAATGTGTCCTTTTACGTATGGAACAACTTTAATTCAACGACTCATTTCGTATCTCTAATTGTCGTGATAGAGCGACATAAACCATTCAATTTGTTGATAACAATTAACTATGGGTGTTGGTAAAAAAAGTCATAAAACATCCAATGGGTTTTTTATGTGTGCAGTGACTTTCATTGGACACGTTATTTCATATCTCGAATTATTCTCACGATGGAGCGATAGAAACAATCAATTATGTTAATAACAATGCACTATAGGTGTTCGCCAAAAAGTCATAAAACATCGAATTTGTATTTTTACGTGTGGAACGGCTTTCGGTGGACACATTGTTGCGTATCTCTAACCGTTCTTGCGATACAGCCATCTAAAAAATTGAATTTGTTAACAACAATAAACTTCCGGTGGCAGCTAAAAAAGTTATATAACATTCGATAAGTATTTTTGTCTGTGCAACAAATTTTATTGAATAATTTTTTTCGTATCTTCAATCGTTCTCACAACGCAGCGATATAAACAATTCTTTTGTTAATAACTATAAAACCGCTGGGTCGATTATGTTAAAAATCTAATCAGGGTCAAGTTAGGCGGAAACCTATCCAATGAGTATAAAAAACCCACATCGCTTAATTTTTCTGGGAGAAATCGTTCGACAAACTTTTGCTCACATACGCACACAAACACACACACACACACAGTGTCTGCCTACTATTCTAAAGGTCCCGCGTTCGATTCCCGCTCACTGCAAATATTTTTTCTGAAAAATATTTTCTCACGGACTCCGACCGATGGCAGGAACATTTCGTGGGTGCTATCGGCGGTATCCATGAAGTGAGACCGTGAGCCGGGACCGAACGCGACCCGTCGCGCGGGGGGGTTCCATCGTAGACGCCCGCCATCGTATCACATGGGTTTCTGGAGGTTTACCCTGTGATTAGAAATACGATGAGCTGAAATGGCGAAGTCGGCCCCAGCCGCAATGGGTGGGTACTCTGATCCGTAGTATTGCCCATGAAGTAATGCCTACCAGCGGTTACGTGGGTCAATACGAATAGAGAAAGAGTAGAAAAAAAAACACACACAGACAAACATCTCGATTGAAATGGTTGGAAACGTTGCTAGGAGTCATGAAACGTGGAGATCAAGTGAAATGTCCAATTTCGATTTTTAGACCGATAACAATAATTTCCATAAGATCGGCAAATTAATAAGATCGGGAAGTTAATAAAGGAGAAAATCGAAAGAACGAATTGAACGTGATAAATACTTGATACGCTCTGCGAATAGGCAGTCTCACCAATACCCTACCAGTGATGGGAAATCGTTTGGGAACTAGTGGTGTGCAAATGTGTGTGCTCCATGCTGGGCACAAACAAAACTTCCCGATTTGGTACTTCAGCACAGCATAAGAATGCAACTATCGTGCTGAGCAAACAGAACAGTGATATCAATAATTGAACTTGCGACTAATGATTACTGCACGCGATCGATTTAGTTTGATTTTTAAGCCCCATAAAAATATCCAACTGGAATTCGTAGGCCTAGTTACTTGCTTAATTATCCCACTCTTTGACATCCTTCCCGCAATTGTCGACATGTTCATTCGCTATGTATGTTCGAGTTCAACTGGCGTATGTTCTAACCTATATTGAAAAAAGTCATATTGAACGTGCATTTTTGTTGGAACAATCCTGGTGATATGCATTGTTCCCGTAGTTCAAATTGCTCAGACGACCATACCTCCTTAATTATGTAAATTATGGAAACAAGCTAAATGACGACCCCTGCCACGTGTATGGCGCTATCGTCGATGCCTAGCGCCGTAAACTGAGACCAAAAAGCGGTCTCGTCAGGTAGATCTCAGTCGACACAAAATCGAATTCTGAGTCGATTGGTGCATACGAATTTTGACACTTTTTTGGAGCCCCTACTAAAAATGTACAAGATGGCGGACGCGGTTTCTGAAAAACGATCTCGCCAAGTATATCTTAATCGCCTCAAAATCGAATTCTGAGTCGATTGGTGCATACAAATTTTGACATTTTTTGTGAGTCCCTACTAAAAATTTCCAAGATGGCGGACGCGGTTTTCAAAAAGTATTCATTCGGCTATTGCATGAATCAGAGTTCCGGCGGATATGCCTCCTTAATTATGCAACTTATGAAAAAAAGTAATCAGACATAAAATGTGTATTTTTATATGGGGAATAACTTATCTGATATGAATGATTTTCGGGTAACTTGAATAGTTTGTGCAGTAGAGTGTTATAAACAATTGAAATTGTTAATAACAATATATGCGCTGCGCCAATGTCATCTGCATTGAATACCGCTCTATTGTGCGTCGAAACACTCCGATTGGGACATTCCGAACAGCGCTAACTTTATTCATTCAGTTATGACATGAATTAGTGTTCCGGCGGCTATACCTCCTTAATTATGCAAATTATGACAAAAAGTGATTAGACATAAAATGTGTATTTTTATATAGGGAATAACTTATCTTTTACAAATTTTCGGCTAACTTCAATAGTTTGTGCAGTACAGCGTTATAAACAATTGAAATTGCTAATAACAATATATACGCTGGACCGATCGTAGCCACAAACTAACCAGATCTAAGTTATATGGAAACAGTTCGAATATGACCTTGAGAACTTCCATAGCTCCATTCGTTCATGAGAAACCGTTGAGTAAAATTTTGTACACGTACACGGAAAGAAAAGAAACATAATTATTAGACCCCTGGTGACTAATCTGAGGACGAAATTTCCGTGAGTCCAAAAGTTCGTCCCAGTGAGTATAAAAAGTATCCCGAAGTAGCAGAAAAATTCGGCCCAATGGGACTGAATTTTAGACTATAGGAGTCTAATTGTTGGACTCCCTGAAATTTCGTCCTCAGATTAGTCACCAGGGGTCTAATAATTATGTTTTTTTCTTTCCGTGTATATATACACACATAGACGCCAACTCATAATTTGTCGGTGATCATTTCGGTATGCTTGAAACCCTAATCACATGAGGAAACAACGAATTTGTATTTCGGAGGCATTACAATGTTAAATCGAAATTTAAGAGAAATAAATGTGATGCGGGTTCCCTAAACAGGTAGAGTTAGCCCCAAATTCATATAAGCTAAACAGAATGTGCGTCTGACCATTTACCGGTTGGACCAGTAACTTACTGATCGTTCGCCCGTATACTATAGCCAAAATTTCAGTGCATGTCTCAAATTATGAACTTTTTACACTTTTAAAAATTTCCAAATTAAAAAAAAATTGTCATTTAAAATTTTTCAAAAATATAACCTTTCTTGCGATAGAGTTGGATAAACAAGGGAATTTGTTAATAGCAATTAAATATATGTGGTAGTAAAAAAGGTCATAAAGTATGCATGTGTATTTTTACGTGTGTATCGTTAATAACTAAAAAACCGTTAGGTCAATTATGTTCAAAATCTAATCAGGTCTAAGTTGGACGAAAACCTAGCGAATGAGTATATGAAAACCCAAATCGGATAATTTGTTCAAGAGAAATCGGTCGACAAAATTCCTGTCACATACACACACACACGCACACACAAACACATTTCCCTCAGGATCGGTAACTTGAAACATCGCGGTAATTCCAGTCGGGATTCGAACCTGAGACTCCCAGTATCGCGCCGGGTGCTTTTCCAACTAAGCTAGCGGGCATATAGAGACGTTCCATTTCATTACTGGGGCCTGATAGATGGCTCTTAGAGGACCTCCACCCAGAAGGGGTAAAGGGGCGTTTGCAGCGCATCGCGATAAGTAGCTGCCCAAGGGAGATAAAGTAGAGAGGCAAACGATAAGGTGTCATTTATCACCCATGGGAGATAAAGTTGATTCTGAAGTTTGCCGCGCTACGTTCGTCGTCATGGAATTCAGGCCACCATATTGAATTTACGTTGCTGACATAATTGACACAAGGCCACACATCAACTGTCAAACTAATAAGTGAAATTACAATTAAAAAAAACGAACAGTGCAGGATGGAAACCAAAAAACACATAATTGTGGGCGTCCATATGAAAAGGTCCCTTATGCGCGTTCGTAGTTCCCGAGATATAAGCATTTTTGTGAATTGGGTTGGAATTATAATTTTTTTTTTATTGTTTCGAACGAACAAATAACTCTTTCCGCGTCGGACTTGAGTCGAATTTGCGCTCAAAATTTCCAGAATTTCGTCAGGAATCCACCCATATACCTAACCTCATATCGCGTACAAGGACCCTTTTCATATGGACGCCCTCAATTATTCCGTGACAGTGATGAAAGTGATGAAGATTCCCCAAATTTAATTGACAATCCTGGAAACTGTTCAAAGTGAAATATTTGTGTTGACAAAATGAATAATTTTGTTTCTAAAGACTTTTTGTTTTGGTAGTGGGGGGGGGGGGGGGGCTTCGCCCCCTGGACCCCCTCCCCAACCCTTCAGGGCCCAAGTAATAAAAAATAGTATGTGCAACTCGGGCGATAGCGTTGGTTTGCGAGGAGTGTGAAGTTTGCAGCACGAGGTATGACAAGTCTCCACCTCGGCTGCCCTTCGGCGAGCCTCGGTTCCGACTTGCCATAACCGGCACTCTGACCGAGTGACTCTGACTCACCGGTGACATAAAAACGGTGAGTCACTCGCCATGCGCGGCGAGAATGATTTTGAATTCGAGGATTTTGTCGTAAGGATTTTGGATTCGAGGATTTCGTGGGATAACCCATAATCAAATATGGCCGTGGGCACACCGAAAGAAATATCCTAAGAGTAATAAGAGCAGTTTCACAATCGTCAATTTTATTCAATAAACATTGTGAGACATTACAAGATATTTGATTATGGTTTACCCCACGAAATCCTCGACTCCAAAATCTTCACGACAAAATCTTCGAATTCAAAATCATTCTCGCCGCGCATGGCGATCGACTCACCCTTTTTATGTCACCGGTGAGTCAGAATTGCTTGCTCAGAGTGGTCAGTGACTTCCACTCTCTGCTGATAAAAACACGGTGAGCAAATCGCCGAACGCGGCGAGACTAGCTCCCCTGAATCGACAAAAATTGGCGTGTAGTTCCTGACGCGCCAGAGAAGTGAAACTTCAGAAGAGGAGTATGAATTTTGTCTTATCCATTTGAAATAATGCTTTGGGTAGAATGATGAAGGTGTAGAATGGTAAAACATTTGTAGGATAGGAGGAGATTAGAACATTTGATTTTGACTTATCATTGTAGAAAAATCTCCGCGCCATCCCGTTGTCAACCGCCGGCATTCGCCCCTCCCCCACAATCAACCCTCCCCCCCCCCGCATTCGACCCTCTCCCGCAATCGGAATCCTTCGGCACCCTTCGAAGTCCTGCGTCACTGTTCGGAATGCTTCGGCACCTTTCGGAATCCTTCGGCAAACTTCGGAATCCTCTCGGAATCATTCGGAATCCTTCGGGAATCTTCGGCATCCTTTTGGAATAATTCGGCACCCTTCGGAATCTTTCGGAATAATTCGGCACCCTTCGGAATCTTTCGGAATCCTTCGACCCTCAACCCTCACCCCCCCCCCCCCCCCCAAAGCTCGACCCACGCCACCATCCATGAGGATTGAAGGTTCATTTCATGCCATTGCACGGATAATGTATCTAAACTTTGAACACTGGCCCCAAAATCTACCCTGGACATAGGAAATCCTCAGCACTGTCCTCAAGACAGCCACATATCACTGGAACAACAACTGCTATTCACGGGTCTAAATACGTTGTCATTTTCTTTTGCTGTCCTTAAAGTCACCAATAAGCAAATGAATATATATATATATATATATATATCTTATACATTCGTCTATTGGTTATTGTGAAGAGATTTTGATTCACATATTGTATTTTTTGGGGACATTTGGCTGTTTTGGGGACAGTCCTCATAATTTTCCATACGGAAGGTATGCTATGGGGACAGCCCCCCCCCCCCCCCCAGGTAGGAATTGACGACCGGGACAGGGTTTGTTTGGCCCTTGATCAGGGCTGACAAATGTTGGATTGAAGCTGAGCGCCAACCCTGGTTCGGCCCTTTTCCAGACCCAAAATAATAACGCCGTTTCAGGTTCGGGCCCCAAGCCTCAAAACAGGCTGCCTGAAGGGGTCTCGGAAAAGCCTGTCATTAAGTTAAATTTAACTTTTCACCCACATCAAGTTCAGCAAATCATCTAGTTAATCATGAATAACGCTTGAAATATGATTATTAACCATCTGAATTCCTCGGGGTAAATAAAAAAAAGTAAAAAAAAAACCGGCTGACTAGAGACTGGAACCCGTGGTCGTTCTGATCACCAGTCCTGGACTTCAACCACTCAGCTGTCGAACCATTGTTGTGAAATAATAGTGTTTCAAAGTATAAAAGCGTGAGGGTGTTTTTGACTTAGATTTCTATTTCAATGACAAGTATTGAACTTATGATTAGCATTACCATTATTTATTATTATCTATTCAGTCAAGGAGGAAGTTTTAATTAACCACTGAATCTCGAACTGATTAATCAGTCAATGTTTAGCCAATTTAGGCAGGCACGGAAAACAAGGGCTGGTACAAGCCTGATCCAGGCTGAGTTTGAGAGGATTGAGAGCAGAAGTCAAGGATTTATTCATTATCACGATAACTTTTTTTCCAAGTCATTGAATCGAAATCATGAATTATAATAAAAACGGCATTTTAATTTTAATTCGACATGTTAGGCTCGGCTGAGCCTTTGGGATCTTTGGGAGCCTTGGGAGATCCAGCCTCGATATACACGGCCTGAACCGAATCTGATTAAGGCCTTGCAACCAGCCTAAAAAACGACCCCAGATTCAGGCTGGAGTGGACGATAAAGTCAAGCTTGGTTCAGGCTTCAGACGCTCAGCCTGATAGAATTAACCCATTCATTGTACGGGGGCTGGTTCCATCGTCAGTCTTTGCCGTTCCTACCTGGGTCAAAGTTTACGTGATACATATATTGTATTTTTCGAGGACATGGAGTTATTAAGTGATAAACGAGGACATTGTCTTCAAAGTTATCGTCCTTTCGTGTATATTTCGAGGAAATTTTACCTTATCCATTGTTGGAGTTATTATCTGGCTATGCTACTTTTCCAGAAAATGATTAATGCCGTATTGCGGGATTAATGTCGATTTTGGCGGGATACGACGCATCATGGGGTCGGAACACGTTATTTTTTTTGCTGTTCTCAAAGTTACCAATACGCAAATGAATATATGTATCTTATATATTCATCTATTGGTTATTACGAGGACATTTTAATTTATATATTGTATTTTTTGAGAACATTTGGCTATTTTGGGGACAGTCCTCATAATTTTCTATACGGAAGGTATACTATGGGGACAGTCCCCAAAGTTTACGCAATCGACGTATTGTATTTATACAGTGGTCAATGAGGACATTGACCTCAATGCTATCATCTTTTTTCTGCATATTTCGAGGATATGCTATTTCCTCAATTATCGGAGTTGTTAACTCGAGTTGTGATCGGGAGAACATTAAACTTCAATCCCAAATTGGTAGGGTCAAATAAAACATTTGAAAAACGCACATTCTTAGACCTTCCGAAATCTCCAAAGAGTTTAAAAATTGACTCTCATAGGAAATACGATGCTGTGACTAAAAAGAGAAATCGAAAAGGCAGGGATATCGCCATAATGTAAATGTCCTCAAAATATACAATCGCTATAATTTTTATATGTACGTGTCCCCATACCTACCGTCCTACTGACTACTTTGTTTGTCCCCATACATTACGTTATATGAAATGTCCTCATATGTTACCATATATGAACAATCAGAAAAAAATGTAAGAACAAATTTATAGACAACTGCTATATTAGGCTTATATAGCGTATATTTGATCCTCCAACCGTTTTCAAGGGTTTATACGCGTTTTCATTTTCCTTTTTTAGATGTCCTCAAAGTAGCCAATAGACAAACATATATATATATATTAGGTGGCGTCATTTTAACATTTTTTTTTCCAAAACCAACTTAAGATGTTAGCATTCCACCTAATAATCATAATGCCAAGAGACATTCGTTGTCGCATAATTTTAAAAGGTGGCGCATCAAGACTGCTTGTTTTCCATTTGATGAACACGTAAAATTTTCCGTCTTTTGTCATTTTCAGGGTTTTAACGTTTTTGGCGATTGCGCAAGGTCTGATTAGTAGCGGCATTTTAATTAAATAATAAATTTGGGTCCGAGACGCCGATTAATGTCTATTTGTTCGAATGAAGTTCCTGTACTTAGTAAAGAGTGACAATTTCTGTGAAAATTAGCAGTTTATTCCCCATATTTCTTCAACTATTGAGTTTAGCAAAAAATAGTCGAAGGATATTGTTACAGCAAATTGAATTCTGCATAAAGAAGTGAATGATTACTCCAAACATCACCAATTTCGAGATATCATGTTCTACGTTGGATGTTGGTTTTCTGAATTTTGTAGGGTGGATGGACAGGGATGAATAAAGGAGCTGGGAAGTGTGGAAATAAATTTCACTTGGACACGTGGATTAAGCCGCAAGGCAAACCGTTATTATATTGGGATAAATCCCTTGTCTTAACTATTTACACTTTATACAAAATTAATCGGTGGTTGTGAGCGATGAATTAAACACGGTTATTATCTGGTGGAATACGGTGAGATACGGTTGGTGTACTGTGAAAAGGCGACGATCGTGAAATAATCACGTGTATCGGTGAATTTTAGCTTGATCGAATTTAATCATTGATTGAACGCTACGTTGAATCGCGTTGAAAACTATTATTAGACAATTCAAGCCCTGAGGCGTAAATTTAGAACTTGAATCTCTAACACATAGGTGAAAAGATAGAATTTAGTCACTTGAACCGAAGTTGGTTGGCGTTGATAAAACGGTTGAAACTCAGAACGTGGCGAACACGTAGACTCTTGAACAGGAATAGACCGAGGTAATACCTCGGCGTTGGTCACCTCGGCTCAATCCGAGCAAACCCGAATATTGTCGAAATTCGTCGGTTATACATTTTGACTTTTGGCATGAAAATTAATGTCAACTTCAAACAGAACATTTTTACAGCAAATTGAATTCTTCACAAAAAAGTGAATGAATGATTACTCCAAACATCACCAATTTCGAGATATTCGCGGATAAACATGCTCTGCTCAGTAAAAAATCAAAAAAATTGTGAAAATTCGCACTTGATTCACAATACCTTTGCACCTATTGAGTTTAACAAAAAAAAGGCAAACATTTTTACAGCAAATTGAATTCACTACAAAAAGCTCTCATGAATATTCACTCTAAATCTCATTATTTTCGAGATATTTGTACAATAATTTACCTTTTCTCTCTTTCATATACAAACTAGTATCAGTTTTCACATTATTATTTATACTCAATAAGCAATAACTAACTAGAATCAGTCGAATCTGATTAATTCTTTGTTGAATTGGTGAACTATACTACGCATTTCCATCAAAGTCGAGATTGATTCTTTACTTAATGATCACTAGAGTCATTTTCACCGTACTTTTCTTTCGTGTCGATCAATCTAGAATCAGCCTTTTCCTTTTCTATTCATGATTATCCCCGAGAAGATTTTCTTCGGGTGAAACAGAGTTTGTGAAATTCTTGTTATTACAAATGGGATATTTTCAAAGTGAAACTTCTTACGGCCCGTTCAGGGGTAAATTCGTTAGCGATGAAGGGTAATAAAAAGAGCAGCCAACATACAATTGGCTCCGAATGATGATGATCATCGCTGGCTGACTGGTCGATTGCCATTCGAGCCTCGATCGATTGTGGAATCGACTTTTTTGAACAGCCACTTAAAGTTTCAAATGAACAATAATCCAAATCAAGTCACAACGTGATTTGGAGCGACAATAGATGCAGTTTTCTTGCTATAGTTACAAAATTTACGATCACGAGTATTGATCACTTATGTTGCATACCACAAGCCCATTGTATTTGTCCTGAAGCATGAAGATATGGCCGTTAATGAATAAACGTATTTTTTGTCATTCAGGGCGGAAAATGGCCGTTTTGGGGACGTTTTCAATGACGGGTAATCGGGCGCTTATGGTCGTGAACTCAAAAATCCGTTGCCATTAGAAACGAGTACTAAAAAAGCAGTTTATGAGGACCCGGGAAATTCAAATACTGTTTTTGGAGTCAAACCTACTGCCGTTCAACTGTTTCGTATCGACAGCTTCTGGAGATAATTTTTTGACTCAGTGGAGAATCTTTGAGTTCAATTTGTGAAGTGTAAAGTGAAAATAAAACAAAATGAACCATATTCTGCCAGACAGTGATGAGGAGGAATCCCAAGATTACCTTATGCTCAGCGAACAAACTTCATTCTAGACATTTTTTCCCTAAATTATTACTGTTTAAGACATTACTCTGTAAACGATTGTTCACGTTCCTTTTTCATGTAAAAAAAATTCCACTCCATTCGTATACCCTTTCGGGTTTTTACGATCTGCCCCCACCCCACCCCCCTGGAATCGAGGGAAAACCATTGGCAAAACCGCAGATTTGTACAGCTCGTTTCTTTTACGAAAGTCCCGCTCGGTTGTGCCGTGTGAGTTAATGCCTAAAAAAAATCAAATAGCGCCTGTGCCGGTTTTAAACCAGCGATCTCAGATCTCAATCGCTCCCCCCCCCCCCCCCCCCCAATTCCAGTGCTTTAACCCGCACGGCCACAACCTTGACTTGACTTGGAAATTGTTTATTAACATTCGTCATATATACATACTAAATACAGTATTAATATCTTAAGTGCTACGCTCTAAATCACGAGCCGTTGGCTTTATATCTAATTTGAACGAAGTTTAACCTAATTTTTCATTATTACAGATATTTGTGATTATTTACATGATGACTCGATATAAGGAAAAATGACTTCTAAAAAACCCTATAATTAATGGGTACATGAGGGGACAGAGCGAGCGGGATGTACGGAAAGGTGGGATAAAACAGGTGTTCAGCGAGACCAATTCGATTTGTTGTCAATGTTGATGTTTTGGAGCTGGGGATTAGGATGGGATTGAAGCTTGAATTTAAATTTCTCGTTTATACTATCGAAGAAATCGCCTATGGTTGCCATGCCCAGCGTATCGTGAATTTCTAAAATAGTCGTTCTTCTTTTGAAATTTCCTATTATTGGCAGAAATTGATTTTCAATCACTTGAAAATGATTCAAGTGGATTTTTGCTGCATTGTGCCAGGCGGGACAACCATAGGTATAGGTCTGATCAGTCCTTTGTACTAAGTGAGTTTTAGGGATTGGCTAAGCGCAGGAGATTTTAGCACATTATATAATCTTCCTCGAATAATTTTTGTTTTCAGCTTAACTTCATCTATGTGCTTTTTCCACAGGAGTTTGGAATCAATATGTAAACCCAAGTATTTAACAGAGTTTACAGGAGTGATTTTATCGCTACGAATAGTCAAGGCGTGAATGGCCTTGGAGCTAGTAAATAAGATTGCTTCTGTTTTGGCAGTATTTACTTGAATTTACCATTTCATGAGCTTACTGATTGTAAGAGCAGCTGCGTTTTCGGCTCTTCTAACAGCTTTATTTATCGATTTGCACGGCCACAACCGTCGGTCTTCTTTTTCATGTATTATTGTTATCTTTCATCGCTAGATCAGCCATTGTACTCTGTTTTTTGTTCCATTTCATTTTGTGTTGATAACTAGCTGAAAACTTCATTGATGAAGCAAGACAAGTTGACAAATGTGCAGTTTCATGATAAAAACTAGTTATCAGCTCGATTGATAACACGAGATGATTGTTTAAAGAAAGTTGAAATGATGTTATATCAATGGTCCTCGTTTTCTACTTGATCCTAATTATTTATAGAAAAAAAATATATAATTTTAAACCACTCGATGCAATTAGTCGTCTTCACCATTCCTTCCCTGGTCCTATCGTTCTATTTCCATTCTTTCTTTTTTCCTTTTTTGTTTTTAAATTCATTGTTTTTTATTCGTGTGTGCCCCCCCCCCTCACAGAGGGCCACGCACCTGGACCCCCCCCCCCCTCCCCGGCTCCTCTTCGTCAGGCCTTGATGACAAAACTTGTGTGTGTCATTCGGCCTGTAGCGTGGATTTTTGATATGTGTGAACTTTGGCCCATTCGGCGTGGGGGGAGGAGATTCGGCGCCTCACCCCCCCCCCCCCGCCTCGTGTACCAAACTTCACACGTATCAAAAATCTTTCTTTGCAGGCCTTATGACACAAATTACTAATAAATGAAAACGAGAATAGCACGGGTATCTTCCCATGAGCTCAAATTCCAATACATTATGGAGAAAAATTCAGTATGTTATCAAAAACAATTCTCTTTTGATAGGGCTTTGTTAGCTAGGGAGTGAGCTGGTGAAGTTTCACTTCTGTCGCGTAGGATTCTACGCACCGCCTTATTCCTATGCTCTTTGACCATTTGCAGAACAGCTTGGTATTGTTCCTCATCGCGAGTTTACACAGTTGTGGAGAGATTAAATCGAATGAAGCCTCAGTCATACGATAATACCATTCTGAAATTTGAATGTTTACATGGAAAATATTTGATATGGATATAATTCGACTCATTCCATTTAGTTATTGACTATTTAGTATAAATAATCATGTGGAAACTGATACTAGCTCGTATGATGTATGAAAGAGAGAACAAGTAAATTAGTGTACAAAAATGTCCAAAATGGTGAAATTTAGAATGAATATGCGTGAATGCGTTTTTGTAGAGAAATTCATTTGCGGTAAAACTGTTAGTCTACTTTTTTTGGTTGAATTCAAGAATCTCAGAGATATTGCCTTTAAACTTCCAAGAAATTTTCTTTTTTTTACTGAGCAAAGCACGTTTATTCGCGAAAATCTCAAGAATTGTGATATTTAGGGTAATTGCTCATAAAAGATTTTTTGTGGAGAATTCAATTGGCCTTAAAAATATCATTTTACTATGTCTTGTTAACCTCAATAGATTGAGATATATTGGCAAAATAGTGCCGATCCTCACAGAAATTGTCACTTGTTACTAACTAGAGCACCTTTATTCGAGCAAACAGAGATTAATGGGCATGTTAGACCCAAATTTACTATCTAACTAAACAACCATTAAAACCCTGAAAACAACACGAGACCAAAAATTTTAAGCGTTAATCAAATGGAAAAGGAACAGTCGCGATGCATCACCCTTTCGAATGATCCGACTGTGCTCGCCCTTCGGCGTAATCGCGGCCTAATATATACAGGGTGTCCCATTACTGCTGTGATCCCCAAGCTGAAACTTGCAAGGTGCAAGCACAACGTAGAGTTTTATAATGACAATCACAATTTTTTGTCCTACAAAACTTGTTCCTCTTGAAGAAGCGTTTCCAGTCTTATGTTCATGTAT
This sequence comes from Asobara japonica, assembly GCA_026005395.1. Lineage (NCBI taxonomy): Eukaryota > Metazoa > Arthropoda > Insecta > Hymenoptera > Braconidae > Asobara > Asobara japonica. The sequence continues at coordinate 138,726 of BQMI01000491.1, read as the reverse complement.
GCCGATTCCTGTGATTTTACTGTTTGAAACCCGTCATACGTAGTTCTGTATTGGAATTCAAAATTTACCTATCGAAAAGGGCTTGAAATCAAGCAACGTACAAAACAAAGCTATTTCAAGATAGACTTTCAATGTTATGTCAATCTACTGCTTTATGTTGAGCTTGCAAGCTTCAAGCACGAAGTGCACTGACAGGAGGAATTATGCAAGCACAGTAAAAATGCGAGGATGTTTAGGACCAACAGGAGGAAAAATATGATTCTGATTGAAAAAAAGCGAACTTGGTGCTTGCAGCTGTCTAGAATAAGCCTGCAAGCTTTGGATCAAGTTGGTGCTGAAAATCCTCACATCATTACCATGCTTATTATGGTGTACATGAATGCTTTTGACTGGAAAGGCCCGTGAATTTTTGGCTGAAACAATACTCAAAAATATTAATGTTAACGGAAATAATTGTTAACCATAATAGATCCTCATTGATGTTCTGAGTCGGAAATTAAGCGAATGATTGGCAAAATTATTGACCAATCACAAACGGTGATCCTTGCGAGGATCACAAACATTTCACGGGTCAATTCCGGAAAATCAAGGATTTGGCGACCCTCTCGTGTTGGCCGTTGTCAGGTGCAGTCGAAAGATTATAGACCAGGCAATGAATTGTTTGAAATGTGGTTTAGTCCCGGCAGTATGAAACCTATACCAAAAAATTCAGAAAATTTTTCTGCATCACATACTGAAATGGAGGGGCGATCGGAATTCTGCAAATATCTTTAATTAACAAAACACTGTAAAATAATTGTTGGACAGCGCCAAGAACACTGATAACTTTTCTTTAACGCATGCGATTGATAAAATAAAAATACCAGTGTTTAGACCCGACAATCCTCTACAAATTGTGAATGATAAACCATGATCTAGGACTAATAGTTTATTTCTAATTAATTGAAACAAATATTCAAACCAACATTGCCCTAAAAAATCAGCTGTGAGCGTGAGCCACGCCTACTGCTGCGCGCAGCCATTTCCAGTGCACGCCATGACCAAGTAATTCAATTTAATGAGCTTCTAAATGGCAGAAACTCTGAAAATTTCCCAGATGAATATTCCAGCTCTTTATCATAGAAATTAATGCTGTCGTTTATTGAAATGCGTCACTCAAGGGCCAATATAAATTCACAAATATTCATGTCCAGCACCTATTCAAAAATAACACAAGAATGTAAATTGACATTTTCAAATTCACTCTTTTGTTATCCACAAGACAAATCAGTAAAAAAACTGACTGAATTCTATAACGATACATGGATATTAACGTAAAGTCTTAAAATTCTTACAGGTTCTCACCTGCTCCTAATATTTGATAAGAGTTACATTGACTTCGCCGAATTTTCATTGCCGGTAAGGTATTCAAATGGCTTACCGGATTCCGAGTACTTTATCGCTGGTTCGACAATGACAAGAAATTCTGAGAATAGTGATTGGTTTTGCCCCACCCTGTTGTGCCTTATTCTAGGTCATTTTGAGACAACCCTCTGCACTTGTATTGGTTGGTTGTATTAAATGACTCCTATGATGAAGCTTCACTTCCAGGCTACAAAATCAACGGGAGGCCTCCCAGTTACCTCCCAGCTAATCCTTTTATCTCTGGCGGATGACCATTGACCATGGCTACATAAATAGCGACACTACCAAATTACATCACATCGTTTTTTAACAGTGAAACAATTTGTACCACTGAGGAAGCAAATAGGGTTTATCTCATCTGGAAGTGTATTTCTATCGTGAAAATCTTGAACCAATTCCCATTGTGTTATCCAGGCATTTAATTTTCTACCTGGCCCCCCTCGCCGACCAGTTTGAGAAGCAGGTGTCCTTGCATCTGCTGGGTCCAACCCTAACGCTGTGAATATCTTGGTTAAACGGTCAGGCCACGTGGGATTTTTTCAGTTGCGTTGTGCTAGGCACTGGAGAGACTTCATAATATCTGAGTTCTCGTGTAGATCTTAATAACCCATACTAAAATCTCAAAATGTCTCATCCAGGACACCGTTTCATTTGTGATGATAGCTTGACGAATGGTGTATCGACGCGAGTTGTGAAAAAAAGAGGTATAACAACTTTTATAAATAAGAGCAAAGAAAAGAATGATAACAAATGGCAGTTTCTCGAAAAATTGACAGAATTGATAGTACATGATCCGTGTAGAGTCGCTTGCTGTGCGATGAAAGTGACAAGTGCGAAGATTGTGGATCCTGAGCCATTGGTTCAATTTGATTTCTCAGCCAATTGTTTCATATGTGGAGAAAAGTGTGGTTCAAAATATAGTAAACCATTTCGGAATGTAACGACAGACAAATTACAAACGACCATCGAGAATTGTATTGATCAGCGGAATGATGAATGGGCGCGGGAACTTCGATCTAGAATAAACTCAACATCTCTAATCCAAGTTGAAGCTCGGTACCATACGGCTTGCTATGGGAAATTTACGTATGTATCCGAGAATCATGACATTGGCAGACCAAAAATATCAGACTTGGAACCTGCTTTCCTGGAGGTATGTCGCTATATGGAAGAGAGTGATGATTCTCAATTCTCTCTTAAAGAATTGATGGATAAAATAATAATTGAAATAATTGAAAATCATAATTTATAATGCAAAACGAGCTTGATGTCCGGATGTCCGATAAACCCAGTTGGAGCATAAATTAAATCAAAAATTTATGTAAAAAAAATTGTCAATCACAAAATAATTGGTTAGCTAGCAGAAGTCCTCTTTGGAAATTACATGTTAACAATTTACACTACTTTTGAAATTTTTTAAGATTTTTTCCATTCTTTTTTCGTCATTTTTCAACTGACTTCCGATTTTTAACGGACTACCCATCAATTTTACCATTCTGGAAGAATATTCAAAAATGTTGTCAGTTTTTTTAGAGACTTTTTGAATTTTTTTAGTTTTACAATTATGTCGATTTTTGTTTACGATTTATCGTTCACTGATATAATAATAATAATGGAAAAAATATGAATAAATTTGAGAGCCATTCTTTTCAATGGAGGAATCATAGAAACAATCTTTGTTGAAATATGCAGGGGTCACGGGTTGCTCAAGTCGGCCTGCAATGCCCCACATATAATGTAAAAAATAATAATTGAATTTATGTGGTCCTCCATTTGCAGGAATCGCGAGCAAGTCGCCAACGTAAACGTTTTGAACGAGATGATCATCCTACTACAACTTGAATTATGATTCAGAAGACCTGCCATCCAATATTAGGATTCACGAATTCATTATATTGTTCTTTTGCTGTCATATTGTCTGCATCAATCTCTCGTATAGCATTCTGAAAGTCCATGTATTACTTCACCAGTCTTACGATTTTTCCACTCACCATAGAATTGTCAGCTGATATAATATAGGACGGAAAAATAATACAGTTAAATCGTTCCTCAGTTCTCTGTTTCATTAATAATTTCAAGCCCGGTTTTTTTTCAGTTATCATGTAGCAGACTTCATGCTAATATCAATGTATCGTTCTAGAATTCAGTCAGTGTTTTACTGATTTGTCTTGTGGATAACAGAAGAGTGAATTTAAAAATGTCAATTTACGTTCTTGTCTTATTTTTGAATAGTGGATTGAAATGAATATTAGTGAATTTATATTAACCCTTGAGTGACGCATTTCAATGAACGAGGCCATGAATTTCTATAATAATGAGCTGGAAAGTTCATCTGGGAAATTGTCAGACCTTCTGCCGGCAACAAACTCATTTATTTGAATTGCTTGCGCATGCGGCGCACTGGAGATGGCTGCGCAGCAGTAGGCGTGGCTCACGCTGACAACTGATTTTTTGGGGAAATGTTGGTTTGAATATTTGTTTCAATTAATTACAAATAAACTATCAGTCTTAGATCATGGTTTGTCACTCATAATTTATAGAGTATTGTCGGATCTATATACTGCTATTTTTATTTTATCAATCGGATGCGTTAAAGAAAAGTTACCAGTGTTCTTGGCGCTGTCCTACAATTATTTCACAGTTTTTTGTTAATTAAAGATATTTGCAGAATTCCGATCGCCCCTCCATTTTAGTATGTGATTCAGGAAAATTTTCTGAATTTTTTTGGTATAGGTTTCATGCTGCCGGGACTAAGCCACATTTCATGCCTTTTTTACGTATTCATTGCCTGGTCTATTATAGTGACTCTAAACTGGAAAAAGAAATCTATAAGACTTCTGTCTCGCCACGTGGTGATCATCCCGAGTCGGTTATCGAACCGTGAGCCCACTAATTACAAACTATTTATAAGAGGTGATTTTAGAATGTTAATTTCGTTTCATTAGTTTGTCGAATATTAAGACAGTGGAATTGCCATCCAATCTGTTCAGGGCAATTTGATAAAGAATTTTTTTTGTATTCTTCCTCGGTTCATAGATTATAGGACAACCGTTCACTTCTCTTTAATTATAAATAAACAAATGTAATCTTTTATTCAAACTTTCTATGAATGGATTTATCCATATTTATAAATGACATTTACGGTTATGCATTTTTTTTTGTTCCTAAATTATTACTATTATTAGGGTGGCCGTTAGAATAGTCATGTCCGAATTTATACCGGGCCGCCCCCTCAAAAGATCGAATTAAATATAAAAAATCTTCTAAAAGTTTCAGCTCTCTATCTCAATTCTAAATGACGCCCCGAGCTGCTTCTTTTTCCCCATAAGGATTACACAGTATAATTGTGAGAAAGTCGTTTTTATTTTTTAACTCCCTCTCATTATATCAAAATAATAATGTAAGTATTGAAATTTACTGAGTAAATGAAGTACTTTCGGCAGAAATTTGTAGTTTTTCAATCCCAGCATGAATATTGCCGTTATGACTCAATGAAAACACTGGAATTTCGGTGTTTTCCATTCTTTTGTTAATGCGGGCGTTGTTTTTCAAAAAATGAGTCATGCCAGGTGGATGTCGTATTTTATTGAAAGTTTCTTGAAATTCCCTATTTTCCATCAGTTTTTTTTATTAATTTTCTATCGAATTCATACACTTCAACGCTCAACAAATAAGTTTTCAGAAAAGTTAGTCAAAAAATTCGTGGTTTTAGTTTTTTTAGTCGCATCTGGAAACCATTGGTGATACGCAGCAATAATTTGCAAAAATAAATTGTTCTTGATCTTCGCTCTTGGATAGAATTTGATTGTCACCCGTAAATAGACAAACTCCTCTCGCAGCCACATCGTTAACAATTTTCATTTGTCGCACAGTTTTCAAACCTTTTTGAAAATTCTCATTCTCAGTCCAAAACGATGGGTGATATTTGAGAAAATCTTCATCGATTTCAAATGTGGAGAACAAATTTCGTGTCTGTGGAGTTACAAACTTGGAAATGTCTGAATTACAGAAAGCGTCAATGTTGTTCGACTTCGACAGAAAGTTCTTTGGATAAAGGTCCTGCATTTCGTTGTATGGGTCTACCTCAGCAACCATTCGGCGTTTCATGGTGAGAGGTATCTGTTCATCGAAAAAGGACAAACTCACTCTCTCAGGACTCAGATATCAGAAATGATTACTGAGTTTCTTCACTGTCACGTCCGATATTTTTTCATTGATTGCTCTGTACTCGTGAAGATTCTTCAGAAATTGTAAGTCGTGGTTTGGAACAGTGGCGGCTTTGGCAGCGCTAAACCAGGCTTCAGTATAGAGCATTACAATAATAAGGCAGATTTCGCGAAATGCCTCAACTTCTCTTGAACTCAATGAGAATTGGTTTCGAAATAAATAAATTTTCGACGAATAATTTGCGTTTGACATCCATCGCGCGTGATGGAATGCACCTGGAGTATTGGGACGAACTTCCTGAGCTGGTTGACATCCAAGAACTATAAGTGTTAAATTCAACAACTCCTTGTAATCGTCTCTCGGCGTAAGGCCTGCTGGACAAATGATGCCACCCGCTCAATGTGGTCAGACGTTAGGATGCTTTTGACTCCCTCATTATCAATTCCACTCTGAAAATTTTTTTGATCGATCCTCTTCCAGTCATCGAGAAACCTATTGAAGAGCGGTACATTGAGACTACCGCCCAGTAGTTGACGGTATTTGATATTCAAAAGCAGCATGTCAAATCAGTTCGAATATATGATGTCGGCAGGGGAGAAAAAGAATATCTCTTTCTAATACCGCTCCAGTAGAACCGCTGCACCATTTTTATTACCCAGATTGGAAGCAGTTATATCGCAACACAATGCGTTCATCGAGGGTGAGAGATCCCAATCTTCCAAAACATCGTGAATACTATTAGCTTGGGTTATTCCTTTCCCGCTTTCCAACTGAGGAACGCCCAATAATTTCTCTACATCTCCACTGGATACGGTAATCGGGAGTCTGTCAAGCACTTCACGCTTAACTAGGTCAAATAACAATTTACCATCCCAATGAAGAATAACCGTTTTCAACTCTGTATTTTGGAAAGCTGTCTTGATCATCAAAGCCTTAGCTTCGCGCACTTGTTTCCGATGGAGTCTAATAGAAGTTCGATTGAGGATTATCGTCTGTAGATCGACCTACAGAGCTTCTCCAATTGCAGCGATCAAACGTGCAACTTGTCTGTCACTCACCCGACACGCATCGCGAGCCGCAACAACTTCACTGGTCATAATGTTGGTATGTCCGCGCTGTTTTTTGGCGGTAGTGGAGTTGCTTCATTTTTATCGGTTGCTTCGAGTGATGCACCGGAATATGCGTCAGGACTCCTTTAACTTAGAGTAATAGTGGGGCTACCATCACTCGATGCCAACTCGATAGTTTCATCTGAAAACGAAATATTCGTTTTACGCTCGATAATCTCGATTAGCCAATAAGAATGACGATGGTGACTATGAAGTTTTGGGAGAATCTAAAAGCGTGATGTCCCTCCACTGGTAGAATTTTTTTGAAATTCAAGTAACGGTTGCCCTTGAGTTTTCGAATTTATGAATTTTAACTCAAAATTTAAGATCGAATCATCTATAAGTTTTCTCACGCATTTTAAGAATTCAATGAAAAACATTTTTTCAGGTGATCAGCGCACTGATATTGCAATGAAACCCTGAATTGTTTGTTGGAAAATCGAAGATTACTTCCATTTTTTTGCATTTTGAGAATATTGAGAATCCGCCACCAAATACGCCTGAATCTGCAAAACTCCAAACACATCTGGAAATCGACATGTTATTTATTATTCCGGAAATTCGTTGATTTTTTAATGACCACATAACAACATTGCAGATAGATTATGCATTCTTAAAACTAATCAATTTTCTAACAGTTTAGGGATGATATAAAAACATTTTGTCATTGACATTCAATTGATTAATCAACAAATCGCTAAGCTTTATCTGATAAGATAATCTAAACCAAGGGACAAAACATGCTTAAAATGTTGTGTATATTTATCCGGTACTATGCCTTAATTTCTCCGTATTAAACAAACAACTCACTTAGTAGCAATCTTTCTGTCTCCATCTTTTCACATCTTGCTGCTATTATCTGCTTCTTCTGCAATTCGTCTTGCTCCATTTTGTCATACCTGGACTCAATTCTATTGATGAATCCGACACGACCGTCCATTTGGTGATTCTCAAGGAACTCCCGCCTCACATCGTCAATATTATTTAAAACATCCCCGTGAGTAAAGGCAAATACCTTATTCCCATCCTTCAAAGATATTTCTTCTCTATCTCGATTGTCTTCTCTCCCGCTTTTGTAATTGACATCACTCTCCGTGAATGTGTTCAATTTTGTCGATACAGCTAGAATCCTTTTGACACGGTAGTCGAGCTTTCTGCCAAAAAATTAACACTTCCTGTAGAACTAGTATAGCACTTTCACGTAATGACAGTTCTACTACTCGCAAATTATAAAATAATACCCACATATTTGTGAATCCACATCGCCCAACAAATAAATGGAGTGTCGTAATTGTATTCCTATCGATATTTTGAATGTTTTATTCGAAAACTTGATTGAATCTTTCAATTATTTTGGAGTACATTAGCTATTGTGATTGCGCCGACAAATAGTGTAACCAGTTGATTATGATTATGGAGTAGTACTTAGCTGACAGATGAGCGGCATCCGGCAATCATCAATTGAATCGATCGTGCCGAGTGATTTAAAAATATTAGAGACTCTGTCAGATTGTATAAACGAATCGCATACTTCAGCGTCACATGAAAGCTTTTCGATGCAATCATTTCAATTAGAAAACGAAATTATGGAAAACTGCATTCGATACCCACCTCGTATGACTCACTTTTCGAAAAACAACACTCGCATCACCAAAAGAACGGAACAAAACGAAATTCCACTATTTTGATTGAGTCATAACGGCCCTATGCATGGTGGGATTGAAAAATTACAAATTTCTGCCGAAAGTACTCCAGTTATTCAGTAAATTTCCATACTTACATTACTTTTTCCGATATAATGAGGGGGAGTAAAAAAATAAAAACGAATTTGTCACAATTATGCTGTGTAATTCTTGTGGGAAAAGAGAAGCAGCTCGGGGCGTCATTTACAATTGAGATAGAGAGTTGAAACTTTTTGAAGATCCTTTTATAGTTATTTCGAACTTGTTGAGGGGGCGGCCCGGCATAAATTCGAAGATGACTGTTCTAATGGCCACCCTACTATTGATAGGTAACTCAGGTTACGTAACGCCCAACTTAAAAGTCGCTGATTTCAGAAATCGCCTAACTACGAAATTGGAATTGGCGACGTGACCAATTGAAAATCCGTCATAATATAGATGGGGCATTCCATACCAATTCGACCAGCTTTTAACTTTACCTCCTCAGATTTAGATGCCGATTTTTTGTACGGTGTATCGACTTGGAAGGACTACTCCAAATTTTTTTTTCTTTATTTATAAAATTTTTAATCCACAAAAATTGTAGCAAAAATACGCCAGAAAAAAAAAATTGAAAGAAATCTGAAAAATATGAAAAAATAAAACATTTCTTTGGGTGAATATTCCAGTCTGGACATTTTAAAAAATAGCCCTAAAAAGGTACTGTAAAATTTTTAAATCGCCACACAGCCGCAACCATTGAATAAAAACACAAAAGTTACGAACAAAAAAATGTCTTCCAAAAAAGTACACAATTTATGTTCTCTTATTTTTTTTTAATTTCCATTATTCATGGAGTTATTTGGTTATTCATGCAAAACAAGGTAGTTCAGTCGATACGCTGAGCGAAATTATGGATACACTATGATGTAAGTTAAATTTTATTGTTGAAATTCGAGATTTTGGTCGTGCTTAGTACGAATCGAGAGTTACTCCCTGCAAATTGACACCGTGTATATTTGGTTATAATAATTTTTGTTCTCAAAATGACATACCGAGAGAACGGTTAAAGATAGATAGAAAAGTTGTGAATAAATATTTTTCCTTATGTGAAAGTACAGATTCAATATGTTATCATGTTTTTTCCTAACATTGATATCTTAGGAGTTATCGTGGGTGGAAGCGCAGCAATTGACGCGCAAGCGCTTTCGCGCGGCGGACGCGCACTAGAAGTTATTTGCTAGGAAACCGGTTGGAGATAGGAGAAAATTGCCAAGAAAATCAACTATTTTGATCCACTTCGATTCAATGTAAATATCTCGGAAAACTTGAACCGTCCACAAGGGCTACTTCCATGCCGACATATATGCATTCCTTCTTTACCGACGAAACGTACGTTAATGCCATATAATGGAGGAAACGCTACTCCCATCTTCGTCGGGGTTGCGTAGCTTCCTAAGCACACAACATTCCACTCCTAATGTGTTGAATGGCGCAAAGTAGTTCAAAATTTGTTTGCCTAGCGCTATCAGCAGTTTTACGTTCACAAATTGGCCGTAAATGATATAAGGAGAGAACGGTTAGAGGAAGGTAAAAAAATTGAACAAATTTTATTCTTCATGTGAAAACACATATTTTATATCTCATCATGTTTCTTGCTAACATTAATATCAAATCATAGATTATACATGATTATTTTGTCTTTTTATTACGATTTTTTTGTTTCCTTGCAATTTTTTTACGTTCGCTGTTTTTGGAAGTTTCTTTATGATGTTTTGCTTTTTCGAAAGTGTCTGAACAATGTTATGATATGTACATTCTTCGGAACGGGAAAACCGTTTCACAATGAGTTTCCCTCCGTTGCTCAGAATGACACAATGGATTTGCTGAGTTCCTGGAATGGATCGGCATATGCTAAATCGTGGTTTCAAGAACATCTTTGATTCCTCATAATCATCTATAGATGAATACTCCACACTTATGTTTGGTAGATTCATTGGCTGTGAAGCCCAATCATAGAGTTGCTCTGGGGTAGTTATTTGCTTATCTGACGGTAGTTGAAGACTGATTCGAGCTGCCTATCTTTTTACAGGGCCTCTGATGCCAACACACGCTCCTTTGCCATGCGCAGTAGGGAAAAAGTGCCAAACAGCATTCAGTCCAAAATATTTTTCGTGGTAGTACAAATTTATGAAATTATTCACCTTTTTGTACTGTTGGGATGCACCGTCCGAAAAGTAATGGATTTTGCTCGCATTTTGATTGAGCCCCTTGATGAAATCGATAACAATTTTGTGAAAAGTATAAACCGCTACTGCATCGTGCGATAAGCTGTTTGAAATAATCGCCAGGCTTCTATGAACAATAGATTCATTATTTTTGAAATGAATCACAACTGGATACACCGTTGCTGTATCGTTGTTTCAGTGAAAGCCTGGTGCTGCATTCTGTACTACGAAGGCGTAATTTTCCGGGAAACCACAAATTACAAGGAACCCGTCGTCTACTAATGCCTCCTTTAACTCTTTGAGGTATGATGATTGTTGCTTAAAAATGAAATTATGAGGGGCTAATTGTTTCATTTTTTCACAAAACTCGTTTATGAACTCAGTCGAACCTTTCTGTAGACTTTCGAGTTTGGCACGAGGAGTTAGAATCCAATTTTTATACACCATATGGTCCATATTCTCGTTTTCGATTGCTGACTTCAATGTCTCACTAAGAACGGAAGTTCCAGGGCAATTTTTACACTCGCCAAGATCACAAGTCGGTGTAGGATCATGACACATCATCAACTTCAGACAATCATTATAATGCTCCAAACTATGGTCAGAATGTGTCGTCAGCCTTTTAAAATTTGCCCCTGAAAAGTGAAGAGGGAAAATATTTATGATTCATGAATTTGGAAGAGGGGGAGATTGGGAGTTGAGTAACACAGGAAAAAAACTTACCCAGCATCATATGCTTGATGTTTTGATGGATAGGACACACACACACACAGTGTGTGTACCCGAAGTACCTGCTAGCACACATTGCGCTTCACTTCGACAGGAAACATAATCCTTCATTCCGGGCATGTTAGTACTCACTCGATCATCATTATAGAACTGCTTTAGAAGAATTGCAGTGCTTTCTGGAATTCCGCATCCTAGAATCCGATATTAAGATCCATGATGAGAGTTTTAAAAAAATGTAAATTTCATGCACACTGTAACCATTGAAAAATATTTATGTCAAGTACAGAATTTTGTTTTCATTCTCCTGAAGTAAGGAAATTAGAGGATAGAAGTTAATCGATTGTAAGTGCGGAAATACGTTTCAAAAGTAGGATAGATACTTTTTCAAAGTACTTTAGAACATAAACTTGATTATTTAATGTTATTTCAACATCGGCTAGGAAATAACCCGGACTTGGACTAGCGAATGCCATATTTTATTGAATCTTTATGTTAAATTCGAGATTGTTTATTCATTGAAAGTAATAGAAATTAAGAATTTGAGGGGGGCTAAGCCAAACGCAGGTTAAACCTTCAGAGTGGTAGAAATGCCCATTGACAACAGAACGTTAAATAATGAAATTGTTGGCTACCTAATTTTGCATCTGGCATGGATAATATTCCTTTTGTTTTGGAAATTTGTTTAGCCTTCTTGATCGTGTACTTTTTCGCATCCATAATTCGGACAATCATAGCTGTAGTCCAATTTGATGGGAGTATAGTAAGTATCTCTTATTGATGAGACCGAGTAACCTTTTCAAATTATAAGATACTCTAGCCGCTTTTTTTCTAAGCCAACTCACTAGTTGCAGCTTATTTCTTGGAATAGGCGACTGATTTAGTTCAGCTAGACCATCATTAATCGTAAGAAGCAACGTGTCAATGCTTATTTCTGATAATTCGTTGTGTTGGGTACCAGCGTTCCACTGATTTCAGAGTCTTTATCAATAGTCATTTGAGTTCATTTGCTTGTCTGGGTGAGTAGCTCAATAGTTTCAACATCTATGTGGAAAAAAGATGGTATTAGAATAGTTAAGTGGATGGAAATTAGTAGTAAAGTATAATGATTTGAATTTGGTCATTCAATTAATTAACATTAACGTCGAAAGATAATCATTCAGTCGATCATCTCCAATCGTGCATCCAGAAGAATTTGCAGCTTCATCTGCGTGCTCAGTTGGATACGATTTTTCTTCCCTTGTACTCGCAGTTATTGCTGGCTCCATTTTTGCGCACAACCGATCGTCCTTGGTTAAATTCCATTGTTTACATAACGCCCCTAATGGGTGTCTCAATTCTTTCGTGGTTTTGTGATTTTCCAGTTTCCAAAGGTTGCAGCAGCAGTCGTAATGATTTATCGGTCCCATGATTGAATAAATCGATAAAAATCGCTATTATGATCGAAAAGAATTGAATATCTCAAATTGTTCATCTCATGTTCTACAATTATTGAAATTATATTCCAAATGCGGTATTTGAATTCAAAACTTCATTTATGGGCACTTACGATTCAGTATCACAGCAACCGAAAGGCGTTTTGTTTAAATCATTAATATGGAGCACATTCCGTGGCTGGATATGTCTGTCAGTAAACAGCTATTGGTATTCTTACCGCCAATTTGTCAGCGCATAATCGCTGATTGCGCTAGGTGGAAAAATTTTGAACTACCTTGCCCCAGTCAAACCATTATGAGTGACATTTCCCATGTTTAGGGAGACACGAATCCCCCCCAAAAAAGCGGGAGTACGGTTTCCCCCATTAGATGGCATTGACGCGAGTTCCGTCGGTAAAGAAGGAATTAATATATGTGATAGCTCCCAAGATATCAATGTTACAAAAAAACATGATACCATATTAACTATGTATTTTCACATAAGGACAAATATTTATTCACAACTTTCCTATCTATCTTTAACCGTTCTCTCGGTATGTCATTTTGAACCCAAAAATTATTATAAACAAATATACACGGTATCAATTTGTAGAAAGTAACTGCTGATTCGTATTAAGCACGATCAAGATCTCGAATTTCAACAATAAAAATTAATCTAAATCATAGTGTATACATAATTTTGCTCAGCGTATCGGGTAAACTACCTTGTTTTGCGTGAATAACCAAATAACTCCATAAATGATGGAAATAAAAAAAAACAGTATCAGAACATCAATTGTGTACTTGTTTCTAAGAAATTTTTTTTGTTCGCTACTTTTTTTTTTTATTTTCAATAGTTGCGGCTGTGTGACGATTTGAAAATTTGAAAGTGCCTTTTTAGGGCTATTTTTCAAAATGTCCAGACTGGAATATTCACCCAAAAAATGTTGTATTTTTTTTATATTTATCAGATTTTTTTCAATTTTTTTCATTCTGGCGTATTTTTGCTACATTTTTGTTGATTAAAAATTTTACAAATAAGAAAAAAAAAGTTGGAGTAGTCCTTCCAAGTAGATAAACCGTATAAAAAATCGGCATCCAAGTCTGAGGACGTAAAGTGAAAAACTGGTCGAATTGGTATGGAATGCCCCATATGTAGGTATATTAGACCGACTCAGTTTTGTTTTTTTTTTTCATCAAACCAGGCTTACACTGATGTACTAGGTCTACAAAGAAACCACGCAGAAGAAAAACCTAATGAGATTTTTTTATAAGGCGCCGCCAAATTTTTGAAATTTGCATTGAAAAAAACCCGAAAATTTTGGGTTTTTTCAGTGTGCCGTGTGACCATCTTTTTGTATATGATGGAAATCAGTTTGATTGATGCAGAAACTTTGTTTATAGGTTAGACTTGGATATATGACATTAATTAATTTTTCCCGAGCACATAAATAAACTTTCCTACGATGTGATTGGTTTTTGTTTAATAAAAATTCTGCAAAAATTAGCGGTTTATGACGTATATCTCAAAAACTATGAATGTTAGTGGTTACTATTATAGGACAATATTTATAGCTTTCGTAATTCTCTACAAAATCGATCTATACAATAATTACTTTTAATGTCCTCATTCTTATGATATTTACGAAAGAAATTGTACATTTATATTTTTGTGAATTCAGGGGAACTAGTCTCGCCGCGTTTGGCGATTTACTCACCGTGTTTTTGTCAGCAGAGAGTCGAAGTCACTCACCACTCTGATTCACCGGTGACATAAAAACGGTGAGTCGATCGCGATGCGCGGCGAAAATGATTTGAATTCGAGGATTTCGTCGTGAAGGTTTTGGATTCGAGGATTTCGTGGGGTAACCCAGAATCAAACATGGTCTTGGACACATCGAAAGAAATATCCTAAGAGTAATAAGTGTTGGCGTGTAGTTCCTGACGCGCCAGAGAAGTGAAACTTCAGAAGAGGAGTATGAATTTTGTCTTATCCATTTGAAATAATGCTTTGGGTAGAATGATGAAGGTGTAGAATGGTAAAACATTTGTAGGACAGGAGGAGATTAAAACATTTGATTTTTACTTATCATTGTAGAAAAACCTCCGCGCCGTCCCGTTGTCAACCCCCGGCATTCGCCCCTCCCCCACACTCAACCCTCCCCCCCCCCCGCATTCGACCCTCGCCCGCAATCGGAATCCTTCGGTACCCTTCGAAATCCTGCGTCACCTTTCGGAATCCATTGGCACCCTTCAGTAACCTCCGGAATCCTTCGGCACCTTTTGGAATGCCTCGGCAATGTTCGGAAATCTTCGCCAATCCTCGGAAACCTTCTGCACCTTGTGGAATCCTTCGGCACCCTTCGGGAATCTTCGGCGCCTTCCGGAATGCCTAGGCAACCTTCGGCTATCTTCGGAATCCTTCGTAATTCTTGCGTCATTCTTCGGCATCCTGCGGCAATCTTCGGGAACCTTCGGAATCATTCGGGAATCTTCGGCACCCTTCGGAGTACTTCGGCCCCCTTCGGCCATCTTCGGCATCCTTCGCAATCTTTCGGAATCCTTCGACCCTCAACCCTCACCGCCCCCCCACTCTCGACCCTCACTCCCACCCCCCATAAGTGTCCGGACAGGGTAACACCTTCATACACGGAGAAAAAAAACCGCTACAATTTCATGAGGATCCTCTCCAGAAATTAGTGTGCTGCCCACTAACCCTGAGATAAATCGAGTGGCGCCAAACAAATTAAATTCTGACTCTCTGTTAATTCAAGACAGCAAATCAGAAATTCGTAGGTGGCGCTGTATAAAGTAGTGTACCTTGGAAATTTAAAAATTAGTGTGCCAACGCACGAGAATATCTGAGGACGTCATTCTCATTTTTACTATTATTTTTACTAACTGAATTTAATGTCACTCAACATGCATCGACGGACACGAAAAACACGGAAAGTGAGGTGGGCGCCATATTGTAAAAACAAAAAAGGGACCAATAAAAAATGATGGATCCACAACCGAAATTAGGATTGGTCATGTGACAATTTAAAGCAATAAGTCATCGACATTTCACGGTGCCTACTGATCCATATTTTATACTACAGAGGTCACCACTCAGTACAGGGGGATTGATGAAAATTTAATGAGTGGCACACTAAAATTTGAGGAAGGCCTCTTAGTTTGTCAGCAGTAGAACTATAGAAATACGGTTTCTCCTACTAGTTTCTAATGCGCGAGAAAAAGTCGGGTGGTGTACACGAGAATTCGGAGAGAGGTCGTCTGATTTGTAGAGCGTATTGCCTACATTTTTAGACGGCATCAGATTCGTCCATGCGTTAGAGAGAAGTCACACTAATTTTTGAGAGTTTTTTTTCTCCATGTATAGTCCCATAAGAAGTTTCACTTCACGAACGCCCTCGCCTTCCGGCCTTTACCCCCCCCCCCTCCTGTAGCGGATCGGGTTTCACTAGAGTGAGTTTTGTGACATGTGTTTACACTCTTATATCACATATATTTCTCTAAGGTACAAGATAGGTTGATCGATTCATTTTGTTCGCTATTCGGCTGAATACTGCTCCAATAAAGGTGCGAATAGTTGGGCGATTGCGTAGGCTTGATAGGTAGGTGCCAAACAGTAGTGGGGATAGGAGATATCCTGATCCGACTAGGGAGATACCGGAGGAATAGGGAAGACAGAAGATATAGCTGTCTTCTTCCGACGGTGTCGACTTGTAGCTAAGGCTACACCCCCGCCAGCACTCGGCCCTCACTCCCCCGCTTTCGACCCTCGCTCCCTACCTCACGTTCGACCTTCGCCCCCCCCCCCCCCCCCCCCCCCAATTGGACGATCTCACACCCCCCCCCCCCGCCCACGACCCTCACCCCCCCCCCTAAGTGTCCGGATAGCGTAACACCTCCAGAAAGTCCCATAAGAAGTTTCACTTCAAAAATTTCTTTCGTAAATATCATAAGAAGGAAGACATTAAAAGTAATTATTGTAAAGATCGATTTTGTAGAGAATTACAAAAGCTACAGGTATTGTCCTATAATATTAATCACTTACATTTATAGTTTTTGAGATATACGTCATAAAACGCTAATTTTTGCGAAATTTTTATTAAACAAAAACCAATCACATCGTAGGAAGGTTTATTTATGTTCTCGGGAAAATATTAATTAATGTCATATATTCAAGTCTAACCTATAAACCAAGTTTCTGGACCAATCAAACTGATTTCCATCACATACCAAAAGATGGGCACACGGCACACTGAAAAAACCCAAAATTTACGCGTTTTTTTCAATGCAAAATTTCAAAAATTTGGCGGGAGCTTATAAAAAAATCTGATTAGGTTTTGATTTCGCACGGTTTCTTTGTAGACCTAGTACATCAGTTTAAGCCTGGTTTGACAAAAAAAAAAACAAAACTGAGTCGGTCTACGGTATATATTATAATAATTTGTAATAACGTAAATATACTATTGTTGTTACCATTCCGTTATCATTCATAGGAAATTATCAACTCTCAGCATATCAGAAGCTGCATCCAGTAGTTCAGCCCCATCTGTCGTATTTTTTCTCCGGAATTCTCTTAACGGCTGCTTCGTCAATTGAGTGCTGTGGATAAATAGCAATTTTTTCAACGAGGGGAAGAATTGTTATTGGCTAGGAAATGCAGACTTGTTCGCTACTGATTCCAGTTCAATCACTTTAATACAACTGCCTTGTACATTATTCAGGTGCCGCATTGAAATTAGCTTTCAATAGTTCTCTGAATCGAACCTGATTGACATGTCATCCGATTTAGAATGAACAGGTTACCAGATGAAAAAAAATCTCCCGAAAGCTAGACTTTAGCAATTCGCTAGACTATTACAGTTTTAATTAGTTATCTTTTAATGATTGAATCTATGATCTAGGAAATTCAAGGTCTTGTATATGCAATGAATAAAAACAGATTCACTGTATTTTTAGTTATATTGGAGGTCTAGTGATATTGAAGAGATGGTATAATAAAAAAGGAGCGATTAAAACACGAGATATAGGCAGCTGTCGAGCGATTTGTCAGCGTTGCTTCCCTTTGGTCCGGAGTCAATAAGTCAATGGGTTCCTGTGAAGTATGATCTTAGAGGCCAAAAAAAAATATCTTCATTTTCTTAGAGAAAACCAATTTGAAACCCAAATCGCATTTCGGTGGATCCCCGCTCACGTGGGAATCGAGGGTAATGAGAGGGCAGACTTCCTGGCCAAAAACGTCGAGAACCACGGTCCGACCCCCTATCTAGTACCGCCTATCGATTATAAAGAACTTTTTAAAAAGGAGGGATTCCTGAACACTTTCAACATAACAAAAAGTCAAGCAGACACTCCAATCTCCCCCAAGGGAAAATTTTACTTTGATTATTACTGGAATAATAAAGCCAGACCTTGGTATCACGGACGCAATCTGCCCCGCAACTTTGTGGTTTGGGTTAATCGAGCGAGATCAAATCATTATCATTTAAATAAATCCTTATTCAGAATCAACGTCGTGAGCAGCCCGGAATGCACCTGTGGTGATAACGCCGAGACGCAGGATATTGACCACGTTTTATGGTACTGCCCTTTGTACACAAATGGCCGGCAGGAAATGCTAGACGGTTTGGGTAGACTCAAGTGTCCTAGGCCCTTCACCATAGCTGCATTTCTGGCTCTCGAAAAAACAATCTTGCACCCCTCCACGTCATTGACAGGTTTCTCAAAGTTAACAATATCAGAATCTAGGTGTCCAGAACAAATCTTCTTTTGTGTTGCGACGTTCAACGAGCTGGGTCTGTCCGTCGGGTACCGTGCTCTGCGCGGTAGTCGGGTGCCCCAGCTTCTACGCGTCGCAACATAAAAACAGTATGGAGCACTTGGTGATGGGCCCCTTTTCCGGCGGGTGCGAATACAGATCCCATCTGTGGCACACGTCGGGGACGGAATTTCTCACCCGGTGCTCTAATTCATTATTATGTCATCGTAAGCTAAGGAGCCATGCCGAATCCCAGTTATCTGGATCTGTATATGACTATGTTAACTTTCTTAAAATTATCATAGATACAGCAATATTGTAAATTTACCCTGAACACTGTATCAACGATTGTAAATAATCCTATCAAGGATTAATACTTACTTAATAAAAAAAAAAAAAAAAAGTCAATGGGTTCTGTGCCTAATTTCACTGGACCAGCACATAAAATCGCAGTGCCATAAGAATTGTAATACATAAATTTGCGCAATCGTTTTGTCATTTGTGGATGTTTCCGTGATTGGTAAGATTATGAAGAGTTACATTATAAGGGCGGACTTTAACCTAAGGTGAGGAATACGTGATGATGTTGCATGCCATTTCATGGTCATATCGTGCATTCATTTCTGGACTCGACGGGCGTTCATTCCTGGAAAATTGACAACCCGAACTGTAAAGCTCAAATCCAGATGAACAACCGTCATCACAGTCTAAAGCATTATGATCCGCTTTGCTTTAGAACATGTCGCATCCATTGGTACGTTGGTATTATCACAATTTAAGCCAGAGAAACTGCGGGAACCCGTCTGAAGCTTAACGAATTCCTATCTTTGGCTAAATGAATTCAACGATATCTCGCGAAAAGCTGTCCGTTTATTAGGTATTCAGCTGATATTACTTTGGAAATCCAAGAATTCATCAATTACTGAGAAGCTGTGAAGATTTACTTTTCATTGAATAAGTTATCGATGGTTTCTGAAGGAGAGCTGATTCATTCTCACTCAGTCATCATAAATCAATGAACGCCGATTTCTTGATATGTTCGCCTATTGCTGTTAAAATCGATGAATAAATTAAGGCAAAACGAGCTGCTTGCTTCATAACTCAAAGAGTATACGCCAGATGTGAAAATTGATGAAGATCGAGCTGACATGATTCAATTAAACTAATCGAGGAATTTTGTAAAATTGAAAACAAACTGTTTTTTTTCTGATTTGATATTCCACTCGGAGGTATTGAACATTTCAGCGTGAGGAGTTGAGATAAGAAACAAAGTGTAGCAGCAATATTCAAGAATTTTGATTTTCTATAGCATAGTTCCCTTGCGATCGAAGTCAAATCCACATAACAGCATTCAATCCCCAAAGTAGTTTCAATGATTCAGGCGTGTTTTTTATGTTATATAGAATGCAGTCTAGACATACTTATATTTCGCCAATATTTAAGGGGTTATTAAAGGTCCGCCATCAATATTATTTACGGGAATGTCAATTTCAAAAAAAAAAGACTGCAATATTGGGCAATACTTTAATGAGGCCCTTATTGCAATGTCAAATATTCAGTCAAATAAATCACTCTCAATTATCTGAGAGAAGAATAAATAATTATATACAGAAATGGCATGTAAACTCTCGTTGATGGCGGAGATATGAAATCAATACAAACCCCTGAGGAATCCGCAGAAACAGTCTATAAATTTTAATCTGATACCATGGTAGACTTTGAAAAAAAAATCATGAAAAGACTTTTGGGTTTCAAAAGAATTTGAGACATACCTCAAAATTATTATTGTGGCCTAACTCACGCTCTCCCGAAGACAAGAGGATAGGTAGTTAACCCGAAAAGCGAAGTGTTACATTCAGTCTTTACTCTAATATGTCTCGAATTTCTCACCTTTGTCGGGATTGACTTGCATAACTAATAGCTCTCCTAATTCCTGGGATATCAGCTATTGTTTACTAACACCAAACTGTCGTTTGAATCCGACATCCAATTCACATAATCTGAAAGAAAACAAAACAACTTCGCAATATACAGGAGCGTTTTACATGAGGTTTTTTTTCTATATTTTCCATAGTCAGACCACATAAGGTCAGAAATCCTTGAATGACTTGATTACGATTGTGAATTACAATTAGTGTGGCCTGCACTAATTGTAGGTGCGTAATGAAGCGAATCACTACATAGTTCTTTTTTAACCATTATCTCTTGTTAGGCCCGCTAGGCTGGCATGCGTGCATACATTTCGGGAAATAAAAATGTGATGTGCACCGACGAGCATTCGAACCCTAGTCATTGGGCGTGGGAAACCAGATGCGGTTCCATTACCCCGCATTCCTTCCTCAGAAGACGAACTTCAAGCCGAGTTATCAAAACACGACATCAACGTACTTTCCGTTCGCCAGTTCGTAAGAGTAAACAAAGACGGTGACACCAAAGAAAACAGGCCACTACCGATCTTCGCTATCACGGTTGGCCCTAAAATAACCTTGAGCAGCTTTGCTGCTATTAAAACTATTTTCTACCACAGTTACAAAATAGAAAAGTTCGTGAAATCTGAGCAACTGACCCGGTGCTTCAGGTGCCAATGGTTTGGCCATGCAAGCCAACACTACAACCTGAACCTCAGATGTGTAAAGTGTGCGTCAAGCCATGACATCAAAGCCTGCTCTTCGAAAACTCTTAAGTGCGCGAACTGCGGACTAGCCCAAACGGCCAGTTATAGACAGTGTTCCATGCGCCTAAAATTCATGGAAACTCGAGCACAGCCGGCCAGGCCCAGCATAGCGTCATTGGAATTGCCGACTACACCTCACTTGCCTGCCATACCTCACTCGGCCACGATCCAGAATCTGGAAAGGAACATCCATTTCCTCCAGTTTCCTGCAGTTCCAGTTTTTTTCTTCCAGTTCAGAAGGAAATTCATATTGTTCTTCCAAAATCATTCGAAATTAGAATAATCTATAAACTATTTTTCAACCTTTTAAAATATTTTTGCAAATGACGACAATATCTACAAATCCAAAAAAAAATTGAAATTGTTAAGAATGTCCGTAAATTGAGAAGATTTCTCAATACTCCTGGAATTATACTCCAAAGAATTTCACTCAGAAATGTTTGAACATTTCCAAAGGCGCCAAAAACTTTTATAATTGCTAAACGTATTTCACAAATTCTTGCTCATCGAAAGAAAGGAACGCTCTCGATTTTTTTCTGTGTTGTTCTTGTAGACGTTAAAATTTTCTTTTTTTTTTTTTAAAGCACCAAATCTTTATACAGCTTGTTAAAATTTTCTGAATTCTCGTAAACGTAATAAAAATGAACGTTTTCAGAATTTTTGAGTTTTTAAACAATGCAAAGCTTTTTAACTTTCAAAATTTTTTTGTAGTTCCTCAGGTTTTCTTCGCAATTATTGCAAATTTGACTGATGCAAAGAATCACCTTATTGACCTTTATAGAAATTTGGAAATGTGGAGAATGTTTGTAATTTGTCAAGATTAAGAAGATTTCTGAATGCTCAAGTTGCTTAAGTTTTATAAAAAATGCAAATGTTTGAACCGTTCCTGAATTTCTGCATGTAAATTTTTGAAAATTTCCGAACAATGGTGGTCAAGTTTAAAAGTTCCAAAAACATTTGAGATGTTGAAACTTTTTTAAAGGTGTAAAATACTTTTGTGATCATTTTCGAGAGCTTCGAGGAACATAGAGAGTTCAAAACATTTTTTCGCTGTTACTAAAACGGTGGTAAATTTATGGAAATTCGAATTCCAATTCGGTAATGGTGAACAGTGTTCCTCCTCTATAAATTTTTTATATGAAAATTAATTCGCCTCTTTACCTGAAAAGATTATTTGAAATACTCGAAATCCATGATTGACTGTCAGTCAATACATACACAAGATCAAAATCGAGACCTAATTTTTTTCCGCAGAATATAAGTATTTGTAGATTGAGAAAAACATATTTCGACGAAGTATTAGGTTATTTTTCCTTCTTACCGAATTTTTGCGAACTGGGTTCTCAAAGTACGCAGGATCAGCCTTGAAATAAAGAAAGCGATGATAAATGAATTATGATAATGATAATAATGACGTGAAAAGTAATGAGCCTTAGCAAATATAGGAATGCAATGAGTAATATAATGATAGTAAATATACAACCACACAGACGATGCACTAGGAAATAACACAGCCTCACAGTACATTATAAAATTAAATCGCCCAATCTTCTCTTTCTTGTTACGATTATCACTGGAAAAAAGGAACAAAATTACTAACCATCACCACCTAAGTAGTAGCCATATAAATAAACAATAATAAGGAGTGAAACGGAATGGAAATTCATCTGTTGGGTCGGAAATAATGTGGTTATACCACATGGTCAGAAGCATGATCGATGCAAAATCATTAGAATCGATTGCGTATACTTACGTTGTCTTATCGGCGATTGTTCTGGTGTTATTTGCCTTAGAATTGCACGAATAATTTTTTTTAACTTTTCGTCACAAAACATGCAAAAGAACCGTTCCGTTGACATGGGATTTTGCGCGGTTATGACGAACGGCCATTTTCTACCAACTTCCGAATCTTCCCGAATTAGCACGAGCGTACACGAATGAGGGGCGACAAAAAAGTAGAGAGAAGAAAGACTACAAATTAGACTCCTGGAGATTAAATGTCAGACTCCTAAGCTGAATTTGTTACCGTGTGGTGCCTAAAATTTAGTCAAATTCAGTTTAAAAATTGATAAAAACTGAAAACTAGACCTTAATCGGCTAAATTTGAGGTACACTTTAGCTAACTTTTTGGCTAGAAGGATTAGTATTTAGATCTACTGCGGTTAGTTTTTAAGATATTTTCAATTCGTCCCACAAATCAGACTTCCAGTTGGTTAATTTATAGCTGAATTTTCTTTCCGTGTATGGGAGAAAAATGAAAGATCGAAAACGAAGTATCTAAAACGTTGTTCCTAAACACACAAAAAATGTCTAATGTGAATTTTTTTTCCATATCTCACGCGGTTGAGGAGATGAAGTGTTGAATTTTAAAAAACGTGACGGTTTAAGAGATAAAGTGTTTTACGAATGGACACACACATGCAGACATCGGGAATTTATCATTTCGGCCCGCGGAGGGTCAAACCCACATGCCATGTTATTATTATTTTTTTCTGGTAGACTTCACCGTCATTTCAGTTTTAACATACCCTTGTTTTCTCCAGAGCCGAACAAGGGGGGGGGGGGAATAATCTCAACAGATGTAATGAAATGCTACTGCAAATCGTTGTGTCACCGTGATTTACAAATTCTAATGAATTGAATTTCTTCGAGACCGCGGGTCTCATAGATGTGACATCAATTTACTGTTATTTTGAAAATAATTATAAGTATTCGTATGAAATACGGTAACACAGAAAGGGAGCCTATGAAATACAGGAGCGCGGAAAAGAGGGCATATGAAATACAGTAGCGCGAGGTATTCGTCGAAATACGTGGAAACAGGCGTGCTCGAAATGGCAAAGCACTAGGAATCACATTACCGATACTCGATCACGTTCTGGGTATTCCCTGAACTAATGGAGTGAACCCCAGCTAACCCAATTCTAAAACAATGTCGTTTAGAAGCAAGTAGCTCGGTATCTACCGGAAAGGTGGACTGAATGGCACGCAGTGTGACAAGGGTAAAGTGATGGCGGCCGGCTTGACGCGTGGTAGCCGATATTACCGGAAAAATTAGATGAGACTTTTAGCTTTTGATTATATTAGCGACGTTTTCAAAGCGTGTTACACAAACGCGAACTGTGTGTGGTCCACCCTCAACCATCCCCCTGTCATTTTCAGCGGTCCGAAAACTGAGTAGGGCCGGAAGAGTGGGTGGGGTCACTCTGGCAAACTGAAAAGCCGAGGCCTGGCTCTCAAGCGAGGTTTTATGTTCCCCCTCGGCACCACCTCCAACACTCTCTCTATCACCATCTCGTTTTCCTCTTGGACGTACCTGTCACTCCACAGTATGTTTAACGTCAAAACGCCCAGTGGATGTATCGAAATTTCAAGGGTAAAAGAAAGAAATGAATGGATTGTTTTGGTTTTAACTTCCCGAACTAGGGGAAGTCATTGTAATCACCTCGAAAATCAAAAGTGAAATTTTCTCTTTTGTCTCGATGTTTGACGATATACCGACAAGTTTTCTAACACACGTTCGTATGTGTGTGTTTTTTTCTTCTCTACTCTTTTATATTCGTATGCACCCACGTAACCACTGCCACGCATTACTTCGTGGGCAATACTACGGATCAGAGTACCCACCCATTGTGGCTGGGGCCGACTTTGCCATTTCAGGTCATCGTATTTTTAATCACTAGGGTAAACCTCCAGAAACCCCTGTGCTACGATCGCGGGCGTCTACGATGGAACCCTCCCCCCCCCCCTGCGCGACGGGTCGCGTTCGGTCCCGGCTCACGGTCTCACTTCATGGATCCCGCCGATAGCACACACGGAATGTTCCTGCTATCGGTCGGAGTCCATGAGAAAATATTTGCAGCGAGCCGGAATCTAACGCGGGACCGTTAGAATAGTAGGTAGACACTCTACCCACTACAGCAACGCCCTTAACTTGACTTGAAAATTGTTTATTAACAATTTGTCATATATACATACATATACAGTATTAATATGTTTAAGTGCTACGCGCTAGATCACCAGCCGTTGGCTTTATATCTAATTGAACGAAGTGTAACCTAATTTTCCATTATTACAGATATTTGTGATTATTAAATGATGACTCGATATAAGGAAAAATTACTTTTTAAAAAACCTTATAAGCAATGGGTGCATGAGGGGCGGGAGAGAAAGGGATAATGGAAAGGTAGGACAAAACAGGTGGTCAGCGGGACCAATGGATTTCATGTCAATATTGATGTTTTGGAGCTGGGGATTAGGATGGGATTGTAGCTTAAATTTAAAAGTCTCATTGATCCTATCGATGAATTAACCTATGGTTGCCATGCCGTTTCGTGTATCGTAGGAATTTATTTTCAATCACTTGAAGATGATTCAAGTGCATTTTCGCTGTATTGTGCCAGGCAGGACAACCATAGGTGATAATGGGCCTAATTAACCCTTTGTAGAGAGTAAGTTTGAGGGATTGACTGAGCGCGGGCTATTTTAGCAAATTATACAATCTTACTAGGATAACTTTAGTCTTGACCTTGATTTCAGATATATGCTTTTTCCACAGGAGTTTGGAATCGATGTGTAAGCCTAAATACTTCACAGAGGTGGTTGGTGTGATCTTATCGCTACGAATAGTTAAAGTCGGCTTGGCCTTGGAGCTAGTAAATAAGATTGCTTCTGTTTTAGCAGCATTCACTTGAATTTTCCATTTCATTAATTCACTGATTGTGAGAGAAGCAGCATTTTCTATTCTTCTAATAGCTTTGTTGATCGATTTGCTAGCTGAGTACAAAGCAATGTCATCAGCATAGCCTGCAATGGATACATTTCTCGGAATTCTGCTAAAAACAGAAGCAATGTACAAGTTGAATAAAACAGGCGAGAGAATAGACCCTTGTGGGACTCCCGCGACAATTTCTATTTTATCCTATTTGAGAGATATGATAGTAAAATTTTACATAGATATTTAGGGACATTTAATCCTTCGAGTTTATATATAAGGCCTGTGGGCCAAACAGAATCAAAGGCCTTCTCGCTGTCCAGGAGAAGAAGAACGGTATCTTCTTTCCGGTCTTTCGCGGATTTTATACCATTCGTAATTCTAACCAGCTGGTGGCAGGTCGAGTGCTCTGATCGAAAACCAAATTGATTGATAGGCATTAGTTGTAACTCTTCTATGGGTTTTTTGAGACGAGCTAAAATTATTCGCTCGAAAAGTTTAGCCAATACCGGTAGGAGGCTAATAGGCCTGTAGCTCACCGGATGCGAAGGGGGCTTACCGGGCTTTAGAATCGGAATGACCACCGCTCCTTTCCACAGTTCCGGGAAATATTGTCTGAGGAGGCATGCATTGTATATCTTTGTTAGTAAACTTATTGCTTTAATGGGGAGGTTTTTTAGTGCTATATTGAGAATATTATCGACACCCGGGGCTGATTTATTTTTTAGTTTTTTGATAGCGGAAGTGATTTCACGGGGATTCGTAAGGAATTTAATGGGAGTTTCGATAGGGGCTTCGAGGGTAGTTTTTCTCACATGCCCTGTGACTTGTTGTTCAAAAGATTTGTTACCTCGGGAGGCCGATAATTCGTGTATTTTTGCGTAGTGTTTGCAGAGTGTATTTGCCTTGTCGTGGTCTTCTGTGTGGAGTGTGTTGTTTGACTTTAGTGTGGGGATTTTTCTTTTACCGGTGTTATTAAAATACTTTGCTACACGCCAAATAGAGTGATCTTTTAAGTTTATGTTTCTGAGTTTGTTGTCCCAAGATGATTGTTTCCAGTCGGTTAATTTAAGTCTGATTTCTTTTATCAGCTGATTGTGTTCGGATTTAAGGTGGCGATTTCGCGTTTTTTGCCATCTTGACCTAATGTAATTTTTTAGCTTTATTAATGAGGCTATTTCGGGTGGGATAGGAGTGTGCGTGGATTTGGCTGAGCGGATGGGAGTGGAGGAATCCAGGGCTGTTTGAATGACTTGGGTGAAATGTGTTATGTATTGATCTATTGCTTCAGTGTTGTTACAAGTAGGGTTTGGTGTAGAAATCTCATCATTTAAGATATCCTTGAACTTATTCCAGTCGGTTTTTGCGTAGTTTAAAATTTTTGATGATTCTGGTGAGACTGGTCTGCCAAATAGGGAGAAAAACAATGGTAGGTGATCGGATGGGGATTCGGAAAGTGTGGTGAAATTATTAATGATAGAGATGTTGTTAGTTAATAAAAGGTCAATAGTACTAGGAGTGTTTGAATTATGAGGGTAATGTGTGGGAACGTTTGGAAAGAGCAGATTAATTTTTTGTTCCGTCAAAAAATTTGAGAGAATCTTACCTGATTCGTTTGGCCTAGCAGAGGTCCAAGCAGTGTCCTTCGCATTTAAGTCTCCAACAATAATTGTTGGAGTACTATCGGTAATTAGGTGCCTCAATAGGTTTGTATCTATTGAGACATCCGGTGGATTGTAGATCGCGTAGATCTTCGTTTTTTTATTGTTTACTTGGACCTCTACTCCCACGTATTTGGTGAGCGACAGGAGATCATGCGGAAGAGTGCTATGTGACAAGGTTTTGTGGATCTCCACCGCAACACCACCACTTGCTTTGGCCGTTCTGTCTTCCCCGATCAGCGACAAGTCTGGGAAGTTAATTTTGTTCGTTTTGCTGTTTAACTTAGTTTCTGAAATCAGACAAATTTTGATGTTATTTCTATGGACGATGTGTAATAACTCGTCCAGACTAGGCTTGAGGGCAAAAATATTAATTGCTAATATGTTCCTTATGTATGCTGGGAAATCGTAGGTGTGTTTGAGGAGGGTGAGAACAGGTGGACATAGGATGCGATGATTGTGATCCTATCAATTGGTGTAAGGGCTGTTTGGAGTTTAGAGCTCATCTCTTTAAGGTGTGAAAGGATTTCGGGAATTCTAAGGGTTGTTAGCTCGTCAAGGACTTGCTTCGCTGTAATTATATAGTTTTTAGTGGTACTTAAATAAGATTCCGGAACAAGTGTTTCCATTGGGATGGTCCCAGGTTCAGCAGTGGGCGCGGCAACGTTCCTTCTCGCGGTTTCCACCGATGGGAAGAACGAAGCGTAAGTGCGCCTAGACAGGTTGGTGGTAGAAGTCGGAGTTGACTCCAGGACTGCAGGAGACTGGAGGAAGTGGGTCTTCCTTTCCAGATTCTGGATTGTGGCTGAGTGAGGTGTAGCGGGCAAATCGATTGGTTCAAGCCTGGGTCTGGCGGACTGAGCTCGTTTTTGTTGAGTTTCCATGTATTTTTGGCGCATGGAACACTCTCTATAGCTGGCTGTGTGGGCGAGTCCGCAGTTTGCACACTTCAGGGTTTTGGAAGTGCAGGCTTTTACGTCGTGGTTTGACGCACACTCGACGCATCTCAGGTTCAGGTTGCAATGTTGGCTTGCGTGGCCAAATCTCTGGCACCTGAAGCATTGGGTAGGTTGCTGGGATTTAACATATTTTTCTACCTTATATGTATGGTAGAAAATCGTTTTGATTTCAGCGAAGCTGCTCAAGGTTGTTTCCGGGCCAACGGTGATAGCGAAGATTGGTAGTTGTCTGTTTTCTTTGGTGCCTCCGTCTTTGTTTACTTTCACGAACTGGCGAACGGAAAGTACGTTGATGCCGTGTTTTGATAACTCGGCTTGAATTTCGTCTTGTGAAAAACTGCTTGGAAGCCCTTTCAGAATATATTTTTTCGGTCGCTCACTTTTAAGACCGAAAGTGAAATAATTTATGTCTTGCCTTTTCAGGATACTTGCGATTTTGTTGTAGTCCTCGGGCGTTCGTAGATGGACGATCGTGGTACTTCCATTAAATTTCATCGTGAAATTTTTATCTGCGGCGTTGCTCTGCAGAAAATTTATTAATTTTTTTGTCTCCAGTTTTTTATTGTCCATGATTAATGGAGGGACAGAAGTTTGGAGTCTCTTGAGGTCCATCAGAAGTGTCGGAGGGTTTGGCGAGGCGAGCGGGAACTGAACTCGCACTAGTCGAAGGTTTCGTAACGGCTTTTTTCGTTTTTTTGGGTCTTCCATCGGAGGACGCATTTTGGCTTTCTTTTTTGGAGCCAAGGGAATTTTGAGGTTCTTTAAGTTTGACACTTTTGTGCCAGAACTTTTACTCGAATTAGAATTTCACTGTACTGTAAGCGCAGTACGTTAGAAATTTATATTTCGCAGAAAGCGGTAGACATGCGTCCGCACGACACCGACTCAAAACAAATACTGGAACTGTGCGGCTTGACTTGACTTGAAAATTGTTTATTCACATTTGTCATATATACATACTATATGGGGTATTCTGAGTGACTTCACTTAGGTAAAAGCCTGACCATCATCAATTTTGTCGGCAATTTTTCTATGAATCATAGGTAGTCTCCACTATCATTTCAATTTTTTTTTAAATTTTATATGCAACGGCTGGGAGGCTACAATTTTTTTTCAATTTTTTCGTTTTTTTTCGATAACTTTTAAAAAAATGGACCGATTTGAATGATTTTTTTTCAAAATGTGTATTTGCATGCAAACTTTTTCTGTAAAGTATCGACTATTTTTTATCGTCTCATAATCGTCATATTTATCCCGAAAAACTCAGAATTATGCTCCGTTTTTCAAGTTGGACCGGGTTATTTTTCGTTAAAAAAAATCATCGAATTCAGCCCTCCAACAGAAACACTTTCACCGAGCATCAAAGTGGAAAATTGATTTCTTCTTTTGTTACTCATCTTTTTTCGAAAAAAAAAATAATTTCATCATTTTTTTGTGATTTTTTCAAAAATTCTAGTTTTATAAGTGCATTACTATGATTTTGCGATACGGAGCAAATATAATTCCTATTACTTACAAAACGATCGAATAACTTCACCACAAGTCATAATATGGACGATTTCAAGACAAGCCATTGAACCCTGACTGTGACCAATTTTGTCGGTAATTTTTCTATGAATCATCATCACTCTTCATTATAATTTCAAGTCAATCTATACATAATCACGGAATTCATAACAGGTAAAAGTGGATTAGAAACAGTTTCATATTCATTAGGTATTTATTGTTACATAATAGAGTGGAATATGCAAGCAGTCGCCCCCGAATACAAACTCACGCTCATCAAATTATCGTTATGTGGAACAATGCAATGGATTTTTTGAGTACCTGGTATTCTTTTTGAGTTCTCGAATCTTTCCGACAAATCTGTGATCACTGCATCATAGAGTACCTTTGATACATCTTGAACTTGCACGTTGGGCAAATTTTTGCTACACCACTCATAAAGTTGAGGAGGAGTTAAAATTTGCTCATCAGGGGGAAGCTGGAGACTTGCTCGCGCTGCGGCTCCTTTCAATGTACCTCCCACCCCATCACACGGCCCTTTACCGTGGGCAGTTGCGAAGAAGTGCCATTCTGCAGTCCTGCCAAAATCATCTTCATGATAATGCAGATTTATAAAAATTTTGTAGTTTGATGAGAATTGAGATGGATTTTTGAATTGAGATGGAGCTCCGTCAGAAAAGTAGTAGATTTTTGAAGCGTTGTTATTGATCGATTTGATTGAAGTCACCGCTGTTTTGATGTGGGCTGCCACTGCGTCATGGGATCGGCAATCTGATATCACTGCTAAACTTCGATGATTGAGAGCATCATTCTCCTTATAATATACAACAACAGTAAAGATCGTGGCTTGGTCATTATTCCAATGAAAACCAGGAGCACATCCGAGACGGTAATAATGCACATAAATTTCATGGAATTCCTCTCCAAATACTAATGGGATACATAATGATTGCACAGGGCATATAAAAATTGACATCCATATCGTTTTATTGTTCCCCGCAGTCGGTAAAAAGTAAAAGTTGGACAAAATTAATTTTAACTTATTTTAACGTATGAGCAAAAATCTAACGTACATAGACATTTTCCATAGTGGAAAACAAATTTTTCACTTTATAGTAAATATAGTTTATGTTCACTCTATTGATGTGGACCATAGTGATGCACCTATAAAAACATTTCTGCTTCGAAGATTTCAAAAAGGCTGAAAAAATTACGAAATATTTTTTAATTGAAAAATTGGGGGATTCATATTTTGTCTTTTAAGGATACTCGCTATTGTGTAGTCCTCGGTCGTTTATAGATGGACGATCGTGGTACTTCCATTAAATTTCATATTGAAATTTTTATCTGCGGCGTTGCTTTGCAGACAATTGATTAATGTTTTTGTCTCCATTTTCTCATTTTCAACGATGATTGGAGGTACAGAAGTTTGTTTTCAAGCCTCTTGAGGCCCGTCAGGAGTGTGCGGAGGATTGTTTGTGCGAGTGGATTCAGAGCTCGCACTAATTGACCGTGCCATAACGGTTTTTTTGTTTTTTTTTCGGATCTTCCACAGGAGGACTCATCTTGGCTTTCCTTTTTGAAGCCAAAGGAAGTTTGAAAGATTTTATGTTCGACACTTTGGTGCCAGAACTTTAACAAGACTTTAAAAATTCACTGTACTATAATCGCGGTACGTTGGAATTTATATATCGTAGAGAGCGGTAGACATGCGTCCGCACGGTACCGACTCAAAACAAATACTGGGCTGTGCGGCTGCTTACACGAGAGGATGTTTTTCTTCGGTTTATATGGGGAATCAATGGGAGGGAAGATAATGGGTTAGGAGGGTGAGAGACAATAAACCAATGAAAAAGCGGGATAGAATGGGATGATATACTTTGATAGTGGGGCAAAATGGGAAAGCGAGACAAAATGGAATAGAAGTGCAAAAGAGGATAACGAGATAAAATGAGATAGAGCGAGATAAATAAGGGCGGAGTGGGGCACAATAGGAACCGGGGCATAATGGAATGGCAGATTTTCAGTTTATATTGAGACTTGGCGACCAAATTTGGCCCAGTCTATGCACGAAACTTGTAACCAGGGCTTGGCATCGCCTAGCATGAGCCCAGCTATTTCCAGGACTGGTCTAGAATCTTGGTAAAACCCAGATTTATAATTGCTATTGAGACATGGCGACCAGGTTCGGCCCATTGTACAACCAGCACTGGTATCCAAAGGCGGATTTAAGCGATCTTGGTGGTAGATTGGCCCAAGACTGGTTACTAAATCTCAATGTAATTGGTAAATCGGGCTATCCCCCAGACGTGGAGCCAGTCGTGGATTCAGTCTGGTCCAAGTCCGGTATATCCAGCCCTGAGGTACCAGCCATGGCTGTAGATTGTCCCAAGAGTGGTTGTTAAATCCCAATGTGACTTGTTAATGAGGGTATTACCGAGACTTGAGACCTGTCCTGGCTACAGCTTGTTCCTAGCTGGGTTCAATCGACCCGTGGATACCAGTCCTAATTGTAGACTGGGACAAGCTTAGTTGCCAAGCCTCAATGTAAATTACAAATCTGAGTTTTACCAAGGCAATCCGATATCCTGGTTACCAATTCTGTGCCCTAGGCTGGTCGCCAGAGACTGGTCTACAAGCCCTGGAAACCGGGTGGCAACACCATCAGTCGAAGCAAGGGCCAAGCTAGGTGGGTCAAGGCTTGGTATCCGAGGCTGTCCCAAGCTTATCCCGGTTGCCGAAGCTTGGCGCTTCCCACCAGGGTAGTTGTTTTTTTTTCGTCAGCCCACAACTCAGTATACTTACTATCTATTTTGAACTGACAATTGAGGCTATATGAAAATGGCATGAAGCACTTATATGGATATATTCGATTCAACATATTTTACATGGACTTGGAGTGACATACTTATCAATTATACATGAGGAAAAATCTCAGAAATATAAACCATTGTTTTACGAAAACGCAAGAATTTTGGCACAAAATTGCAAACAAAATTTCTCCATTGAATAAATCGAAACAAATGGATGATTGGCATCTCCACTTAGAATGATGATTAGATCATATAATCAAGAGTCATTCTATCTCGGATTATTCAGCGTTGAACAACTAGGCTGTATCAATGCTCCAACAGGAATAGTGGGAACATTGGCTACCCAAGCTTGATCCAACCATAGAATGAGGCTCGATTCTAGTCTGAATCATCCAGCCTCAATAGCCAATATTGAATCAGGCTTGATCCCGTTGACAATCTTGACCGTTCTTACGTAGGATATCACGACATATCAATAAATGACATATCAATAAACGCGACTTATGCGAGTAGATCTTATCAAACTGTCGAAATTGAACTTTTCATACTGCAAAGTTTATCTACCGGAAGGAAAATCGTCTGGTAATTGTTATTGCATTAAAATAAATTATTTGCGGCATTCCTTGTCATAACAGACTTTTTAATATCTGGAATTTTTGTCTGTTTTAGGTATGTCAAAACCTCATGTATTTATGATTAATGAATACGTGGAATTCAGAAATCATGCGCGACTCACGCAGAGGATAAAGATTCAACATCTTGGAGTGACAAATGAGTTGCGATTACCTCAAGATGAAGTAATCATCTGACCGGAGGGCTCAACATGTCGCATGGTGACGTGTTAGTGATGCATTGAATATTCTATACGGTAGTCATTGAGCTCGATTCTGCTTTCAGTAAGATGA
Source organism: Asobara japonica (assembly GCA_026005395.1). NCBI lineage: Eukaryota > Metazoa > Arthropoda > Insecta > Hymenoptera > Braconidae > Asobara > Asobara japonica. The sequence continues at coordinate 105,014 of BQMI01000491.1, read as the reverse complement.
TCTCTGCGGTGATCCCCAGCTACAGTGATAGAAAAAATCTCGCACGCGAAAAATCCATTCTCTTGAGGCAAGAGATTTATTTTCGAATGCACAAATCTGAGCTGCATTTGCTCCTCCCTCCGTCTATTATAATTCCTATGCTTTACGATAGTTAAACATTTAAGAATGAGTATGTTACATATCAGTTTACTGGATGTCTCCTTCTAAAATTAAATTTTTGTTATTAATTTACATTTTTACTATTTTCTGTATAAATTTAGCACATATCGATAAATGATGTATTTACTGCCTAATGTAAAGCTCTAGTAACATTTGGAACTCATTCGAACATCCTCATGTGGCGGATTTGACGCCAAATAGAAGAATTCGGATTTTGCAAAGAAAATCCCTTGGCTCAAGAGAATGGATTCGTCGTGTCAGAGTTTTTTTCTATCAGTATACTAAGGTGGACATTGCAAGGGATTATAGGAACCCACCCTGTTTTGGGATAAATACCATCGTGGGTCTGTTTACGGTTGACTTCGTAAGTTAAGTGCCACAGTCAAACGTCTGACGACAATGCAGGCGATAATTGATCCTTTTCATTAGTTGTCATTGAAATCATTTCGAATCGGTACCAAAATTAGCGTTTAAAGTCAATGTGAATTTACCAATGGAGTGACTACCTCAGTTTATACAAGGCTTGTTTCAAAAGGTTCCCGAACATCCGGAATGAAATGGAAATTACAATCGAGTTATGAGTAGTATTCGTGCTGCTCATTTGGAGGCCATCCAAAAGGTTATTCCGGCCAATGAGCTAAAATACTCATGTGAAGTGTTATAGGGCCCAGCTAATAAGAGTATTCAATCGAGACATTACTTAATAATCAAAAAACAAGTACTCAAAAATGTATTGTGTCCACCGACGGTTGTGGCCGTGCGGGTTAAAGCACTGGAATTGGGGGGGAACGATTGAGATCTGAGATCACCGGTTCGAGACCGGCAGAGGCGGTATTTGGGGTTTTTTTTTCAGGCTTTAACTCACACCACACAACCGAGCGGGAGTTTCGTAAAAGAAACGAGCTGTACAAATCTGAGGTTTTTTTCCAATGGTTTTCCCTCGATTCCAGTGACAAAACTGGGCGAATGCTGTGCAGTGGGGTTAAGGGGGGGTGGGATGGGAACAAATCGTAAAGACCCGAAAGGGTATACGAATAGAGTAGAGTTTTTTTTTTTTGTATTGTGTCCAGCAAAAAACATCAAATGAGTATTTTTTTGCGGGGAACAACTTCCATTAAACAGTTTTTTTTCGCTACTCGAACTTTTCTTGCGATAGAGCGATATAAACCATTGAACTTGTTAATAACAATTGGAAGAACCAGTTTTTCGACAAATCGCGCCGTTCGGACCTGGTGACCAGCAAGAGGCATCGATAAAAAAAAAGGGGGAAATCTCTTCAGTGGTTTAACCGGAAACGTGGAACAAAATTTTTTGTCGAAACACACAGACACACACATACAAGCACTTTTCGGAAAACAACTCAGGATGATATACAACATCGCGAAAACTGAAAATATCTTGAAAACGGCGGAGAATAAGTGCGACAATGTTTTCTGGTAGTGTATAGTATCCGCGGATGTGTGGATTAGATAGATTGTATTTCTTTTTTCATTTTTCATTTTCCATTTTCAAGTAGATTACAATAACTTCTCTATCGGAAAGTTGAAACAAAAGAACGGTTACAGGGACAATACCCCCGTTCTTTCACTGGGCTCGGTTCCTCGGGTACTCCCGCAAGGCATTACTTCGTTGGATAGGGACTATAGCTACCGCTTTTCCATCGGGCCATCTTATTCAAGAATTTCCTCTCATCAGACTGGATGCTTTCTCAGCTGGTCCTTCAGTACACTGCCTCTACTTTCCGCCGTATTGCTTGGTTTTGTAGGGCATCAGACAAAATAGGGATGCCATGCGTCGGTACCGATAGTACATCTGACGACAGCAGAAGCCTGCTGTTCTGTTGCGGCAGGGCATTTTTCACAATAGCTGCTGTGTTGGGCATGCTGTTTGAAGCTGAGTCGGTCATCGATCAAAACTGCCAGGTACCGAATGTATGGCTGGGAAATAAAATTGTGCTCGCCGATTTGCAGCGTAGTAGATTTTAACTTCCTCCTACTGGTGATGAGCACTGCTTGGGTCTTCTGTTCTACAAGCTGCAAGCCTACTGAGTCAATCCAATTTTTATTCTGTATAATATGTTGTAGAAGATCAATTGAAGCTTAGATAGGTATTTGTCCGTAATAACTACACGGAAAGAAATTTCCAATAGTTTTCAATGTGCCATTAGACAAAAAATTACCCCCTCCCCCTCTCCCGCTTTTGGCAGGAGGAGAGGGGGGGGGGTGTGATATGCGGAGGAGGGGAGGGGGGATGGTATGATTTGAAAGGGTATACATGCAATGTGACTCATTGATTATTCCTTCTCATTTATTTATTTCTGAAATTGCCAATACACACAATCAATACACTCAATTTTGAATCGCCAATACATTCAATTTTGAAACGGTGTTAGATAATTTTTTTGGGAAGATAAAAACATTCAGAATTCAATAAAACTTTGTGGATCATTTCTGCATAACCTGAGGCAATCGCAGATAATTCTAACATAGCCCATTCGTAACAACAATGGAAATCAATCACTCTGTAAGCACCGTAATATTTATCGAAAGTTATTTTGTTGAATTTTTTCGTAATGAGATAAATTTCTTCCTCAGTTTCATAGCAATATAAATGAACCTCGTGAAATATTGGTCCACCAGAGGATGGAATCATGATAATAGCCTCGGCTTTGATAATCGATTGCCATTTTTTGATCCATTTTAATGTCTTGATATTTTCAATATAAAATTTACTGGTCAAAATTGAGACTGGAATATCAGAGAGCTTCTCAAACGATGGTGGACCTGTACTGAATTCAGAATATGAATTTGTATTCATTAATAATCGGTAATTCAATCGTAGCTGGTGCCTAATCGCTACTGTGTGTTCAGGATTCTTACGACTAATAGCTGAACGTGTAGCTTATTTGCCCTCCTGATGCTTGCTCTCATAACGAATGGCTGATACAGTCCATAAAGGACCAATATTTTTCATCGCACGAGAATAGTGAAGGAAAATGTGATGTTTGGGTTTCAAATTTCCGGAGAATAATTTTGAATGTGAAGACAAATAATCAACCACCTTCATATCTAATTCACCAGGAGTATGCTCAGTGATTCGATTACTAGTGCATATTTCGGTAATTTTTTTCAAAGTGAGGAGTAGTTCCCAAACATTATTATTGGGTGGTACTTTGTGGCCAATCATCAGGGGTAGATGCGTTAAGAGACACAGCATTTCAGAGGCACTCATCATAATACATGACTTCATCAACTGGATCTTTGAAATGTCTATAGGCCGGGTTTTGTCGTTTATATGGTAGGAGAATCCGCGGATGAATGTATTGAGTTGAATAAGTGTGGAAAATTTCTGAGAAATAAATTCATTCAAAATTAACGCTAAATCGTATCTAAGTACATCTTCCAATGAATCGTGGGCAACGTCAACGCTTTGGTTACTTATTACGTGGTAATTAGCCAATTTGTTGAAGACGCATTCTTCTTTAATTCGTCAGTTTGGGGGTTCTTAGTTCGACTTGAGTGGAATAATTCTCGACAGTTCTCAAAGGGCAACTCGATTCAACAATGATATTATTTATTTCTTTAAAGTTGATATGGCAGAATCTACAGAAACAATTTGAAGAAAACGTTTCTTGAAATCCCGAAATGGAATTTAGACCCAAATTGTCCCCAGGAACCAGAGCTAAACAGAAATAAATTTGGACCGTCTCAGAAGAAAGTATAATGTTTATTCCCTTGTCTTCTAAGTGCTTCAATTCCTCGATCGCTTTCGAAAAAATCATCTCGTTGCCAACTATGGTCCTATCTAATGTATTGAAAAGCATGAAAACGAATATATTTTCAATTTTCGAACGGCATTCTTCCGGTAGACAAGCAATAGAAACATAAACGGCGCCAATTTTGTTTAACCCTTCGTGCGAGCCTAAAACATTATTAGGTTCGTAATCATCGAAGTAAAGAAACAAGGGCCAAACTATTTTCTCCCCAAATAATTTTTTTTTCTTTCCACAATTTTCCTTGCGCGAGATTTTGGGTAATAACATCAGATGTACTTTCCAAATACGTCAAATAATCCAGAGTTTTATCGAAAACTTCCTCCATCTCAAATTATTTCGTAAAAACTTGCCGAATAGGAACGAATTCTAATTTTACTGTTGCTGCTTTATAGATAGTGCTATTAGCTCGTTGTTCAAATTCTTGCCTGTGACCTATGACGATACTTTGTGATGGTATAAAAGTCCCCAATTTTTCGAAACGATCAAAACAACGATGCTCAGTTCGCATTTCATCCAGTAATGCCCCAGATTCCCGCATAATTGTATCCGTTACTCTAGAAATTTCAGAAAACTGTGGAGATAACTTGAATTCGCTATCAATTTGTTTCTTCACGTTATCTAATATGGCTGTTGTTATATCAGAGAATTCGCTAATAATTTCCCCAATTTTTACCCTCGAAATGGTTACAAAATCACATAATTTTGCTGTGAACATCAACATGTTTCGTCGAATCAGGTCATTGTTATCTGTAATACACTCATTATCCTGAAATCTAGACTTGGTATCATTTATAATTCGATTACCTGTAGAATTCCTCCAAGAAAGTATGAGGTCTTCTTCGTCATCCACTTTTGTATCGTAATCAAAAGAGGGAGTGAATACAGTGGGAACTTGAGTGGAATTGGAAGTGGAATTAACATGGCCTGAATGGCTTTCGAGTGTACTACTTGGAAGTATGACCTCATCCGTACAAGTAGATATGCGTTCGCTGTTAGATTTTTTAAGAACATGAAATGCATGTCTGTATCGTTAAAATGGTCGAAAGAGTGAAAAAGTTCTGTTCAGAACAAGAAAAGACTTTTTAACCAGTATGCATACTGCTGATGTGCTCTAATAATAACGAATTATATTTTGCGTCTCCTCCTTCAGATCACCATGTAGTACCCTACTTTATGTCGAATTACCACAAAGTTCAAGTATATAAAAAAAAATAATAATATTCCATAACCGATACTCACTTGTTTATGAGCGGTTCATTCTTCATTCTTTTTCTTTGTGTCTTGAAAGCCACATCGTTCTGTCAATTTGTGAAACAAATCACTTCTTCATCATGGGAAAACATCATCATCATCGTCGACATCATGATAAAGAAAAACACCCTGACTCAACATGAGAATTGCAGTCCATGAAGGACGAGTTGAGGAAACATTTACAAAAAATTGAGGAGTTAAAGAAGAGAAGTAAGCGTTACAATTTATTTATTTACTTTTACTAGTTTCAGACTTCTTCCAAAGGACTGGATTGAAATGAACAAGTTTCATTTTTGCTTACGGATGTAATCGGTAATTACAATTAACGTTCAAGTAATGGGTCGGATCTGTGTTTTCCGGGTGGTTAGTAGACAAGTTCTACTTTTTATTAAAAAATAAAAACCCAGATGGTTTTTTCAAGCCCCAATAAGTGGAATTTACGGAAGATGGAAAAAATCAGAATAAAAAACTGTCAAGCACAGTTATTCTGCAAGCAAATCAAGTTTTTCATTTGCATGTCGGACGAACGCCTCTCACGTGACAGATCACCTAATCACGAGAGGTACCGCCACAACAGAAAACGCCGATATAAGAGGTCAAGAACCTCCAGCAAGGCTGGAACTCCAGAGCGCTACTATGATCGTTTCCCAGCCTCCAAACGTCGTGCATGGAGTTCACCCTTCAAGGTACACTCAGATCAAAGCTCAAGCTCTAGTAGCAGCCAACAAAAAAGAGGGGGGGGGGGGAGAAGAATCAAGTGACGATGCGTCCACAGAGCGTCAGCCATTAACCCCTCCATCTTCAGTCCGTCAGACCAAAACACCACCTCCTACTAACCCAGCAGTCCCTACACCCACAACTCCTCCATCAACTGATCCTCCATAAATGATTAAAATATTAATAATAATAAATGACTTGATTAAAATATTTGTCTTACGAAGCACCTACGGGTTGACGACTTTCACTAATGATTGACCAAATCTCACCAATTAATGCATTGAGTACTGTCCCTGGTTTGTCTTTCTTCTCGACAATATCGAAGTATGCTTGTTGCAGTAAAAGCTACAATGGTCGGGAATTTGGTGGATATTCGCAGAGTGCGGTATAGCATATTTTCAATGTTAGATCAAGGCCTCCTATCACTGATGGCGCTTCATGTAGAACATCTTCTACAATTACATACGAGGCTTCTATATTCATCAAGAGACCAATGAGTATGGGTATTGGCTGATGGAGCAAATGTTGAGCTGTATGGGTTTTTCCAGGAACCAATATTGCCTCCAAATCTACAGCACTCTGAAAAAATTTCAAAGAATAATCAGATATTTCGAAGAACAGACTAATTGGTGGAGGCAAAGAATTGAGTTATTTTCATAAAATAGTATTTCTTAAAATACTTTGACAATATTGAAAAAATGTTTTTCTATTTTTGTGAACATGAATATAGGTAAATCCTTAACTCACCTGGAGATGGACGAAGAAGGAGCTTCTGCGCTCTTGGATCGACAAACGTCTTGGAGCCTGGACTACCTGTCGAACCTGAGTTCTCTGTGTGGTCTAAGTTCCCTGTGAGGGCTGAGTTCCCTGTGGGGCCTGAACTCCCTGAGGGGCCTGAGCTGCCTCCGAATCGTTCTCACTACTGAGAGAATTTTGGGCCTTTCTTTTTCGTCCTCCACCACTACGGCGATCACTCGGAATTAAATAAGGCAGCAAATGAAAGACGACAGCAGTTAGGTTTTCTAAAAAAAAAATAATAAACAAAAAAATCATATTTAACTTCAATCACTCTGCCATCTCCCTACTGAATTCAGTTTCACGTAATCCAGTGTATTTATCTTTCTTCTCACCTGGTTCGAAGAAAGGAATCTTCTCAAGTAGAAGATGATCACTTGCATGTCCAATTCCAGCAGCATTCAACCGAATCAACAAATGACCAGTCGTCAGACCCCAATGGTTCTTCAACTTAGATACTGCGTTAGGATACAATCGTACAAAATCGGCTTCAAACTGTGAAATAACCCATCAATCATATAACATGAATATTAGGAGTTATAATCAAATATTATTACCAAATCCACAGCTTTATTCACATTAAGACATGCAAATTGGTGTAGGTAGCTGGCGACCGGAAGTTTGTTCCTGATTAAATCATTGCGACGTGCATCAAACGTTTCCAGTTTTGTTCGTAAAAACTCTAATTTCTATGCAATAGGAGCTGAGACAAAAGAAAGTGAGATGACCTCCTAACATTTTTTTTAAATTTATTTCTTTCATATTCCTTACCAGAAATAATATCAACTGGTTCCGTAGAGTTTTTGGATTCTAGGATACCATCTTTATGCATCGAATCTCTCACATGCCCATAGTGGAAATATAACTTTCCTCCTGCATTAATGCTACAACCATCAACTATGCGAAAGGGCGAATAATCAGACAGTGGATTCTCATGGAAGAATGTAGCTGCTATTTCATTGGATAGTCTACAATTTGAGAGAAATGAACGGAAAGATTTAGTTAACATTATTAATGCAACGATAAGATGAAAACAAAAATGAGAGGATAAGATGATATCATCAATGAAATTACACAAAATCCAGCTGCGGTTCAGTTCTACGTCTCTTCAGAAATGTCTTGATCTCAACTCGAAAAATTGCGCGTACAATACGGCAACGCAAGACGTTGTTCAAAAAATTGTTTTTATCATAGTATTGTACAGCGCTCTGACCCTCTCTGTCAAGTTCCAATAAATTTCTCAGTGCCTGTAGATATGTGAAGGTTGAATGGATTGATTTCACGCACTCAATGATAACCGTTTCAAGACTATGCAACAGAACTCTGGTACCCCGGGTGGTGTATTCTTTCCGTCACCAACACTCTGTTTCTGGCGATCACTTGATCCTACTCTAGGAGATACTAATTGCTCGTTGACACTAGCCAACGGCTCTCTTCTTTGCGTGATATTTGGTGCTATGGGAAGTGGAACTGAAGACGTTGAAGGGTGAATTTGTGGAAAAGAATTTTCATTGTTAAATGTTTGTTGGTTTTGATCTCCACCAGAGAATGTATGAACAGTAGAATAGGGAATTGCAGGCTCTGGGAAAGGGGTATTTCCTTTCAGCTGCGAATGGAAATAATCGGGAAATTTAGAAAACATTATGAAGGATGAACGATAAGAATAGATCAAGTTTAATTGATGATAAATAACTCATACTAAATCTAGCCCATTCCCAAAATTATTGGGGTCTGCGCACAGTTGGTATGAATTACTCTCATTTGAAGGATCTACATTTGCATTACTAGTGGACGCTCCTACGTCGTTGGCATTGCGTGTAACTGAGTGTGCATGCAAAACTTCTTGATCCTCAAACTATAATTATTTCCATAAATTAGGTTAGTAGATGAAGCCAATGACGATTATGGTTGTAATGGAAATTTTCATGCATTATGAAGAGTTTTTTAGTGACGATTGTTCTTTCAAGTAAAAATTGTAAATTCTACACCACTGTCCTTGCAATAGGACACAGTGGTTGCAACTATATTCGATGAAAATGATAGATATTCTACCTGACCGTATATCGAAGGAAACGTACTCATTATTATTTAATAACTAAATTTTTTTGTTATCTGAAAGGAAAGAAAAAAATTGCGTTAGGAATTCGCAATTGTCTGTATCTACAATTGCACCATCTGATTTAATCGTTTTTTTCAATCGATTGATTATTTGGGGAATCAGCTATTTGAGGAGAAAATGTCAGAATGCCCTTCCAGCGGAATTAAATTGGCAATAAAAAAGCTTTCTTGCCTTTTTTCTAAGATTGCTCATTCCGCAGATAATTGCACGATTAAAAAAAATGAGGACCTGTCGGTTTATAGGTTGCGGTGTTGAATAGTTCTTTGTTTCCAATAATTTGTCGTATATTTCCTTCCGCTGATATCTAATGCTTCGCGTGTGTTGTGCAAAAAAGTCGTATCGACAGATTTTTTTTCCAAAAGAAATTTTTGAGCAAAAAGGTCGTATCAACACATCTTTCGGAAATAGTTTATCTTTACGTTTCAGACGATTCTGAATCATCTGAGCATACCCCTCGGAACCATTTTTTTTCAAAATAATGAACTAATTTTCTGACACCACTTGCTCCATTTCAAGATATTTCAGAGAAACCAGCATCCCGTCTGCATCTTCGAGTGTCTCGATATTTCAAAAATTTTGGGAATTTTGGAAATTTTTTAATTTTGAAAATTTTGGAATTTTGGAAATTTTGAAATTTTGGACATTTTAATATTTTGAAAATTTTAAAAACTTCGGAGTTTTGAAAATTTAGAAATTTTCATAATTTTGGAAATTTTCACTATTTTGAAATTTTAAAATTTTGAAAATTTTAAAAACTTTGGAATTCTGAAAATCTAAAATTTTTGACAATTTTGGAATTTTTTGACAATTTTGGAATTTTTTGACAATTTTGGCATTTTGAAAATTGAAAAATTTTAACAACTTTGCAAATTTGTACAATTTTGAAAATATTGGAATTTGAAAATTTTTGAAGAATTTCGATGAGATTTATGAGAAGACGGAATTTTAAAAATTTTGAAATTTTGAAAATTTGAAAATTTTAAACAATTTTAATGAAATTTATGAAAAGACTGAAATGTTAAAAATTTTGGCATTTCTGGAAATTTTGTAAACTTGAAATTTGCAATTTTGAAACTGCAGATAATGTTGAGAATTTAGCAATATTTGGCGAGTGTTGTTTTTTGTGTAATCTAAAAAGTCTCGAGAAAGTATGTTCACATGAATCGCAATTTTCTGAATCGTGACTATCTACTACTCCCTAGTTGATAATTAAAAACAAAATATTTCTGAAGAGTTTGCTCAGATGATTCAGAATTGTCTGAAACATAAAGATGAACTGTTCCCTGAAGATGTTGTTTTATTACCTTATGCTTCAAATGTTCAAAGTAATGAAAAGTTAATTAATTATTTTTAAAAAAATGTTTCTGAGGGGTATGCTCAAATGATTCAGACTCGTCTGAAACGTAAAGATAAATCATCCCCTGAAGATGTTTTTTTTTCATCTCATGCTTAACATTTTCCAAGTGCTGAAAAATAGTATATTTCGATACAAGTGCGATGGGGTGTTCACGAGTGCGAAGTTGGCGGCGCGAGGCGAAGCCGAGCGCTGCCAACCGCACGAGCTGAAACATCCCATCGCACGTGTGTCGAACGATAGTTTTTGACAGTGATGTTACGTTCTACGAGTGCCGAAATAGTGACTTTCGTTTACTAGTAAACGAAAAGTAACTTTTCGGCACGAGCTGAACGTAGCAGCAATGTCGAAAAATTAGTTAATTATTTTGAAAAAAAAAACGTTTCCGAGGGGTATGCTCAAATGATTCAGAATCGTCTGAAACGCAAAGATAAACTATCCCCAAAAGATGTGTTGATACGACCTTTTTGCTCACAAATTTCGTTGGGAAAAAAAATATGTCCATACGAGTTTTTTGCACAACACACGCGACTTGTTAGATACTTATCACGTGAAAATACAGGCACTTGAAAAAAGAAATACTGTAAGGAACAATGAAGAAAGACGGTGAGAGATTTGGATCGCATGAGATGTGAAAAGTGGAGAATGAATGCACCGGACTTCGCGAGAGTCAAGACAGAGAAAGAGTGCGGAAAAATGACCGTTGACTGTTGACGATGGCATTAAATCCATTTTTGCGGCAAGAACACGAATGCAATGAGCCCAATTTTGTACGTGTGTTGAGGAGGAAACGGATAAAAGAAAAACCGGCACAAGAAACATTTAATGCAATTACTTACCTCGTAGTTATTCCACTGATACCCTGACTGCTTCACACGCTGTGACATACGCCGTCACTCACGCTACGCGCACAATAGACTGATGACAATCCGTACACTGAGGGAAAAATATACTTCGGCCCAACAATTTCATTTTTCAGAGTAATAGGCATTCCTAAAAAATGAAATTTCGTCGTTGCATTCAATCTCTGACAATTACAATTAAATGTAATCATGTGAATCGCTTAACTCCAAACAATTATATGACAAGTGACCTGGGTTGAACATTATTTTTATTAATTTGAAAATAAAAAATTAATTAATTCGGGATTCTTAATTATTACTGTACAAATTCACCTAAGATCCTCCGTCTCATAAGTATCACGTAGAGTTATATGATTAACATCATTGGTAGTTAATTAATGTCACTTGGGTTTCACTAAAACAATAAAATTAATTTTTTTATAAATATCTATTTCTGTGAAACATGGTAATATTGGGCCGAAGTATATTTTTCCCTCAGTGTAGAGGGGGGCCCCACTCCCGAAATAAAATAAAAACCAATCGCAGCGGTTCCGCGAGTTGCACTTTTCGCACCGAATATACTACGGGTATGACTCCCAGAATGGGGTTCTTCCTTTATTTTTACTATTCGACATCGTACTTTTTACCTCTCTTTTCTGTATAGATACAGAAGTACGCTAGTTTTAAATCCATGACGACATCGTACTACGATTTTGCTATGTAGCCTGGCAAATATCCTAATGGAAAAACCGTGAATTCTCATCTGTGCCGAAGGATTTTTTCCAATCATCCCCGGCAAATTTCAAAATGAGTATTTAATACTAGATGGGGAATTGACCTTTACTATGGTAAGGAGGAAAACAAAAAATCGGATATTTCAGGAAGTTGTAAGTGTCCTAGTATTTTTGGTGATAATCCATAGGAGGATTTGAAAGAGACTTAATACTAGGTTGAAAATTGAAATTTGCTATGGGAAATTGTAAAATCCGAAAAAACACACAATAAAATGGAGGGGAGGGAATCGTAAGATGCGTCTGAATCCAGGTATGGTCCGTCACTGCAATGCTAACATAGCAGTTTTGACTTTAAATTTTTTTCCGTGTATTGCTACATCGTCCGCCAATGCCACCAACCTCCCCTGACCTGGTATTGTCAGTATGAGCAGTCTATCGTACATGGTATTCCACAATAGAGGCACGAGTACTGATCCATGGGCTACACCTCCAGTGAGTGTGTATGTCGTGGGACCTACTTCTGTATCATACTTGAGGAATCGAACAGTAAAATAACTGCCTATCAGCCTTTGCAGGGAAGCCGGTACTTGCAGTCTCGACAATGACTCTAAGATACAATCCCACCGTGCTGTGTTGCAGACGTTTTTGATATCTAAGGTAGCAATGAGGCAATACTCAATACCTTAATCGTCCAGCGTCGAGCCCCATCGTCTGAAATCATATTGGTTGTCGCCCAGCAGGAGCTCAAAAATTGTTTCCATTTCTTGGTGTATGATTCGTTCAAACATCGGTATCTACCATACACAGAGGACGATAAGATTGGGTTTTATCCGGTGTACACTGTTGTACACTGGATAAACCGCCAGAAATCTCTGTGCTACGATGACGGGCGCCTATAATGGACCCCCCCCCCCTTGCGCTGGGTTAGGTTCCCACCCGGCCGTCTGGATTCATTTTAAGGGTACACAAGGAACGTTTCTGCTTCGGACGGAATCCACGAGAAAACATTTTTGAAAAATGTTCTCCCGCGGCTCGGGGCGAACCTAAGATCTATGAGGTAGTAGGCATTGCGGGAAGAGCCAGACATCACTCGATCGACCCCGGATGGCCCACTTGGCCCTGAGTGCTACAAGTTGGCATTCAAATTACTATAAAGAACGCATGGAAAATGATCTGGCAGTGCTAGGGAATTTTCTCACAGATAACAACCATCAATGAAGAGATATGAAAGCTGGCTAAGAAGATTCAGACTGAATAGTCCAATACGAATAAGCCTGGTATATGCCCGCACCGTGATAGGGGTAAGGTCCCTAAGGTCCTTGCGGGGTTGGCACTACGAGCATCTTGCTTCTAATTGCAAGAGCCTCATTAGCCGATCAGACCTGTGCTACAAACCCGGCGAACAAGAACACATGAGCTCTGATTGCAAAGCGTCTCTTAAATATGTTCCATGCGCAGAACTGATAGTTAATAGTTAATAACAAATTTAGATCGCTCTATCGCAAGAATGGTTCGAGATACGAAACAAAGGGTGTAATGCAAGTCGTTCCACACATAAAAATACACATTTGACGTTCCATGACTTTTTTGCCAACACCCATAGTTGATTATTATCAACAAATTGTATTGTTTATCTAACTACTTCATATTAAGAATTATAATTTTTTTTAATATTTAGAAATTTTGAAAACTTTATAAACTCTATGATTTGAGACATGGACGGAAATTGTTGATATAACTTATGTGGCGGAACGATCGGGAAGTTATTGGTTCGACCCGTAGAGAGTCATACCCACACCCCGTTCGTTATAGTTCATATCCACCACCAATCCGTTGTTACGAAGACTTCGCCGCATTCCTAGATAGACACGTGGTGGACGCGAAACAGCGTTCCCCAGTGGCCATTATGGGCGATTTAAATTCCTGGGCAGTCGACTGGGGCAGCAAGGACACGCATCAGCGAAGACGGGCTTCACTGGAAACCATGTCGACTCTAGATGACGTCCTATTGAACGATGGAAATAAACCAACATTTCGCAGACGACCCGGATCGCATAGATCTCACCTACGTCAGCAATAGCCTGCTCAAAGGAAATTGCGCATGAGAAGTAGGCCAGATCTACACTGCCAGTGATCATCGAGCGGTACTCTGGGAGGTGTCTGTTGACTGGAGGAGCGACCCTTCGCAAGGAGTGCTTAGCAGCGAGAAGGTCTTGACAACTTCCAAGGAAGAAGCCCTATAAAGTATAAAGCGGCTAAGCGTAAAGTTACCAAAGCCATAAAGCGTCGCAAACGAGACGGCTGGAACGAGCTTTTGGAGGAAGTGGAAAAAGATCCTTGGGACAGACCGTACAAGGTGGTTATGGCGCGACTGAAGAGTCAACCGATACCATCACCGAGCTGGCTTAGGATTTTGGAGTGTGTAACGATGCCGATTTCTCTTACCTTATAAATAGCGCCGACCCTTGTGATATGGAGGAAACAAAGGGGGAAATAATCACAAGGAGGCAAACGGATAGTATTAAAGAAACATAATGTCCTATGAAGTTACATAATGTCATACATGATTGTTAGGGGCCTTTTATGCCGGCTGGCTGAAATCTGGGGGTTAAAAAAGGAGTGAAGCCTGGCTTTACCCCTGTACACGTCAGGGGTAAAGCTAGTTGTCATTAATGATAGGGGAGAAATTCTCGGGGTTGTCTACCTAACTCTTTGGCCTACACAACTGAAGTAAGTACTCAAAGGAGAATATTAATCTCTGATTGTACGCTGGCTCACCGCTGGTGGGAAGGGACAATAGGTGAAGGGGGCATTATTTAGGGGAAATATCCGCCTGGCACAAACGCCGAGTTGAAACTCGATTCCACCTTTTGCTGGTCCTGAGGCAATATCCTAGACCTGTATTTCCACTCCTGATTCCTGGGATCTCTCTTTACGGGTCCTCAGGTTATCCTGATGCTTTTCTCCCAAATGAACTACTATAGCACCATGATCGGTAACAATTATTACTACCAACCACTCAGGACACTGCTCCTAACACAAGTGTATCTCGCTTCCTGTTTCATCCTTCGATAGGGCTCTTTTTGAGGATCCTCCGTATTCCTCGTGAGGAGAGGGGCACGCTTCGGATCGCCTAGACTTTACTTAGCCCAATCATCGGGTCTATCGTGTGCAGAATCCTACGTTCGATGGCTCTCTGTGTTCTTCTATTCGGAACTTCTTGGCGGTTCAATGGAAGGCGGGGTTCTTGTTGGTGGCTCCAAGGGGTGATAGGGAAACGGGGGGAATGAGGGAAATATCTATGGGGTCCTTGGGAGGCCAGCGGTGGTAGTTATTTAGCCTATATTATTTAGGGGG
Source organism: Asobara japonica (assembly GCA_026005395.1). Classification (NCBI taxonomy): domain Eukaryota; kingdom Metazoa; phylum Arthropoda; class Insecta; order Hymenoptera; family Braconidae; genus Asobara; species Asobara japonica. The sequence continues at coordinate 89,911 of BQMI01000491.1, read as the reverse complement.
ACCTTGACCTCGTCACATGGGTCAGTCTTAATTTCCCAACGATCGAGTCTAACTGAAAAAACATGTGGAGGGTGCTATCGCAATTTTTGCCGGCCTGTGGTAGACTGGGCAAGTACGAGGCCCCCGGTCTTGACTATGGCGCTGAAGGCAACCATTACTGTAGTTGAATATGTTCACTGCTGTACGTTTTCTTTATGAGATGTGTACACGCACGCAAGCCTGAAAATTGAATATTTTATAAGTAATTGGAATTTTAAAAAGACAGTGTTCAGCTTCAAATGGGTTATGATCAGTATCATGTTCGTATCTATGTTCGACTTTTCCACACATTTTTCTAAAAAGAACTATTGCACGTTACACGGGTATAAGAGGGAGAACACTGGAGTAATAGACGTGACAAGGCAAAAGGGAGAAGTACGAGCCCTCGTGATTTTTTTCTATAAATCTTACCACACTCGTTTTGATATACTTCCTTTAAATGCTTGCAATCTAATATACTATTTTATGTCTATTCTACTCTGAACTCCGCCACCTGAGGTGGAATTTTGCGCGTTTAGAATGGCTTTAAAATTTTATGTATGTATCCGCTAGACAGCCTTTAACACTAGTTTTGGTGATTTCAGAACGTCCATTTCAGGTAATATGAGGGCAATGGCGATGATTGAGCTTGTCGAGAGGGCAATATTTAGGGTTAAGTAGGGAAATATGTGAATACGGAAAGAAGCGAAGTAATAAGTAGCGGTGTGTGTATGTGTACCCCACTCGGGGCACAAACAAAATTTCCCGATTTGGTATTCTAGCACTGCGTACTAAATTTATTCTTCTCCAATATATGCCGCTTAATCAGTATTGTCATACTGAAAACTTGCAGATTTGAGAATTCTCAACTGAGTCAGTAATGAAGCAGATGATAATGAATATTTGAGTAGATGCATGGTGAGCATGAAGGTGAGACTTATGCGCGTTACTTGAGTGGAAATGAGATGCCAATAGGAGTGCGGCCGAAATTGTAATGAACTTTTACGTTCGTATCAGCGATTTTAAAGTTTTAATCGATTAGGTCAGGTTTATTGAACATATATTCAATATTGCTAATGATTTATATTAATGAATTCATAAATGGCTTTAAAAACTGGCCGTATATGTGAAAATTCGGCAAAAAAGAGGTTTTTCAGAAAAAAATTAATTACTCCGCCGTGTTTTAATATTAAGCGCTAAAATTTCAGGATTATACGCCCAAGATACACCACCATCATAAGAGATTAACAGTATACTTCGATGTTTCAAACAGCATATTTATTTTCCAAAAATACTGGAGGGAAAAATGGAAAAATCACAAATCATAAAATTGGTTTATTTTGTGTTCTATTTTATGTGAAATATTTATTTAAGTACGAAAAAGGTTGGGAACGTATTCGTGTTATGCTAAGACAAAAATGAAGTATTGAGGCATTCACTTCATGGACCGGCACAGGTAATACACATACTGTACCGGTGTTCCTCGCACAGCGGTCTTTTGCAAAAAAAAGCACCCAACACGCGATTTTTTGTCTTTCTTCCGTCCGCATAGAAGGCATACTTCGCCGCATTATAGGAAACATTCTACAGATTTTCTATTTCTGGAAAAAAAATCAAATTCATGCATAGTATAATATATATTGCGATCTAGTGACAGTACCAAATTTTTTTTTAGTACAATATCAAAAACTTACCTTTATTTTGGCTATTGACACCACAAACCAGTATATAAAAAAAAAAAATCTTTTGCCGAGCAGCGATTGCTGCCACACCGGGGTGACTCATCACCCTATGTCGAGAAAGCGAACGCTCATAGCACCACCATGTCATGTTTCGGCTTGCTTTGTCATGGAATCACATCTGACATCTTTCTACTAATGAAAGATATCGATATTTGTATGATTTTTTTATTTTATGTAGAATGCCTTTTTTCGATAATTTGCATAATTAAGGAGGTATAGCAGTCTCCACAATTATATATGTAATAAGTGAACGAATGGACTCAGCGCAGTCATGACAGTCCAAATCGAAGCGTTTTCATGTAAAATCGACCGGATCACATTTTGGATGGCATTTGTGCAATATTTGCAATGTTATTAGCAATTGCAATTGTTTATACTGTTCCACTGGGTAAAATATTAAAGTTTTTGTTTTGCAGCCGCGTCCTTATTGGCATCTCACTCTCACTCAAGTAACACGCATAAGTCTTATCCTCATGCTCACCATGCGTCTACTCAAGTATTCATGATTATCTGCTTCATAAATGAGCCAGTTTAGACTTCTCAAATTGCCATGTTTTCGTTATGATAATAACAGGGGTCACACTGATTAACCGGAGTATATTGGAGAAGAATAAATTTAGTAAGTTCTGAAAAACCAAATCGGGAAGTTTTGTTTGTGCCCCGAGCGGGAGTTTTTCTTTTTGATCATTCTTATTATAATGATTATAGGCCAATCTATAGCCGTTTTTAACAGCCTGTAAGTACACAATATAAACACAAGAAAACAAAGTGTATAACCATTTCCATTACAACTATAATATTACTATTCAGTCCTTCGTTCCGATATGTTCCTTTGGGAATGACACATAACGGGTCCTCTTACCAGGGATTACTGTTTTTTTACTATACGTTTTTCTTCTTCTATCCATGTAATGGTTCTTTCTTTTCCTCCTAGCCTGACCCTCCCTCTTCCCCTGTATTCCTGATGACTTCCCCGAGGAATTTGGTTCCATTGCCCTGTGTGGACTCTCCAGGTGGTCTATTTCCCCTTCCGCTTTCTCCTTTGGTACTTTCTAGAAATTCTATTAGACGGTGTTTCATTTTCTTTATCTCTAATGAATTCGTCAATTCCCTTAACTAATGGATCAGTCTCAGCGGTTGTGTCCTCGTTGATTTGGAGTCTCCCATTATCCTGGGAATTGTCTGCGATTTCGTTCCCACCCTCCACCTGACTTCTATTGGGTTTCAGACTGTTCTTTTTCTTTAAATCATATAAGCCAAACCAAATCCCTTGAATGTGGTTATTAACTCGAATTGAATCATAATCTAAAAAAACGTCTCCTGCTTTCTCTGTCTTTTCTTTTTTTTTATATACGTAATTACTCATAGAATTGTTTCAGATCTTTTATATGGACTAATTGGGCGATTTGCTCGTCATTAACAATTTCATACTCGGCTGGCGAAATACCCGAGTACTTAGGTGCTAATTTTGTGGATATATGATCCATTGCAGAGGATAATGGGTGTTTTCTTTCAGTTACTCATCCACCGACCCTTGGTACCCAATTTCCGTACCGTCTGTTATAAAATTTACTTTGCTCGGTAAAAGCTTTGGCTAGGTTTACTTTAACTAAATCTTGCAAATCCCTAACTCTTTTCAGTCTCTCGGAGCGGTACATGCCAATTCCTGGCTGGTGTTCTTGAAGTTTTTGTTTTAGGGATGTTGCTTGATCCAACTCCCTACTGAAATTTAGAAGCGCTGGAGTACACTGAGTGCTTTTATGTTTCGTGGTGTTTATCGCGAACGTTAGTTCCGGTAACAACGAATCCCATTTTCTCTTGTCTTTCTCAATGTATTGGGCGATCATAGTCTTGACAACCCTCCTCACCCTCTCTACAGGGGTGCACTGAGAGGAATATGGAGGTGTTCTTCGGTGTCCGATTTGATATGTGTATAAAAAGTTAACAAAAACTGTACTGGTAAATTGACTTCTGTCAACTGAAATCAGGAGGCGAAGTTTTCCGACTCTCAGGATAATGGTTTCTTTCAAAATCTTCATGATTGTTTCGGCCTTAGCTTTCCTCATAGGTTTCATCTCAACCCATTTTGAGAATTTGTCTTGAATAGTTAAGAGGTATGAATGCCCCAATGAGGATTCTGTGATGGGTCCTACGATGCCGACTACTATCGCGTCCCATGGGCGAGAAGCGTAGGTGGTGCCCTTTTTCCCCGCTGGCCGTTGTTCCGATACTTTTAACGCTTGGCACTTGTCGCAGCGGCGTACGTAGTTTCAGACGTCGCGCTGCATTCCTGGCCAATAACTAGTTTGAGCGACGCGAGCGATCGTTTTCGCGATCCCGAGATGTTCGGCAGTGATTTTCGTAAAGAACTTGAACCCGTTTTCCTTCCGGAACGCACAATTTCCAAGCTTCTCCTTTACGCGATGCGTAATCATGCGCATACATGCTTATACAGAAGATTATTCTTGACCCTAAAGTCTGCAAACCGTTCTGGATATTCTTGAACTCTGCCTAACAAGCGACTGTACCATGAAAATAGCTCCAACGACCAAGCCTGCAGGATTGTCCAGGTTGTTAAATCACTTGCGGGACTGGTGATCGGTTAGCACCCAAAATGAATAAACGGGATGTGGGTATGACCCTTTACGGGTCGAACCAATAACTTCCCGATCGTTCCGCCGTATATATTATATCGACAATTTCCGCCCATGTCTCAAATTATGGACTTTATAAAGTTTTCGAAATTTCTAAATATTAGAAAAATTCATAGTTCTTAATATGAAGTAGTTACATAAACAATACAATTTGTTAAGAACAATTAACTATGGGTGTTGGCAAAAAAGTCATGGAAAGTCAAATGTGTATTTTTACGTGTGAAACGACTTCCATTACACCCTTTGTTTCGTGTCTTGAAGCGTTCTTGCGATAGCGTGATCTAAACAATTGAGGTTGTTAATAACTGTTATATATCGGTGTTAGTGAAAAAGTTATACAACATGAAATATGTGTTTTGGTGTGTGGAACAAATTTCATTGACTAATCTCTTTCGTCTTTTTAAACGTTTTCATGATACAGCGATATAAACAATCCTTTTTGTTAATAACAATTATCTATGACTGTTAGAAGAAAAAGTCATAAAACATCAAATGTGTAGTTTTACGTGTGGAACGACTTCATTAGACACTTTGATTCGCATCTCCAACCGTACTTGCGATAGAGCGATCTAAACAATTGAATTAATACCTATTAACTATCGGTGTTAGCAAAAAAAGTTATACGACATGAAATATGTATTTTTGTGTGTGAAACAATTTTCATCAACTAATTTGTTTCGTATCTTCAACCGTTCTCACGACGCTGCGATATAAACAATCTTTTTTGTTACTAACGATTAACTACGCGTGTTATCAAAAAAGTCATACAATGTCAAATGTGTATTTCGTGGCGGGGAACAACTTTGATTGGACACTTTTTTCGTATCTCAAACCGTTCTTGCGATAGAGCTATATAAACAATTGAATTGGTTAATAACATGTGAACGAATTGTTTGTTGAAGAAATCATTCCTTTCAGACCTGGACACCACTGAAACGCGTCAATCAAAAAAAAAACGAAAAGGAAATCCCTCGGCTGGTTCCGCCGGAAACGTTAAACAAAGTTTTTTTGGTTACACACATACATACACACACACACACACACACATACGGATACCTCTCCGAAATCACTTCAGGATGGTGCAAAACGTCGAGAAATGTGAAAATTTCATGGATTCTCTTATCATTTTCGGGGTTATTACAATAACTTCCCTAGATCGGGAAGTTAATAACCTTCCAGGTATGCTCGCAGTTTTTTTATACCCCACACGACCGCTAAATACTCCTTTTCTGTTGTACCATAGTTTTTCCCCGCCTTCGATAATGTTCGACTCGCGTACGCAATACTGTGTTCATTATTTTCGCGATCTTTTTGTATAAGAACCACCCTTAATCCTAATCTGTGATCTCGCCTTGATTCTCGTGTAGTTTTCGGTGTTATTTCCGGCGAACGGTTCGTTGAGAACTCAAAAGCTGTTCTAAGTTTTGTTTTTAATTCTACTACTTTCCCTTTCGTATCTAACCCCCTCTTTGCCAACTCTTCTTTTAATTGGGGTTTGAGCATGTGATGAATTTTTGTTTTGAACCGATCCATTTTTCTTTTCTAAAAATCTTTTTTTTTCAAAACTTTTTCTCTTTTTTTTCAAGTCCCTGTTCGGACGCCAAAAGGGTTTAGGTGGATAAGCATGGTAAATCTACCCTCATGGAATTTCGTGGTGCCAATTTTTTACTATATGCTTGGCACCTACAAAAAATTTTTTATGTATAATTTCAAGTCATTATCGCCATGCCCTGCTTTTTAATGAATAAAAACCCGATTTTTTCAACTTTTCCAATTTAATTTAATTTCTTATATTTAAAATAGGTTTAAAAATCTGAAAAAAATCTGTAACATTAAAAATGGTCCAGAATTTATAAAACAATTTTTTTTTATACTGCAATTCCAATTTTTTACTGCATATTTGTGTATTTGAACATGTATTTTAATATGTACTATTATAGCCACGACTCTGCAAAAATTTCAAAAGATTCTAGTTTTATCCAGCTTTAAATTAAAAAAGTTTATAAATTCAGCCTGCAACACATTAAACAAAAATAAAAACTGAAAAGCTGCATTTTCTTGTATTTATGTTTTTGCAAATTTTGTTGAAGTCGAGTTCTAGGGACTAATTAGTTGCTGTCAATACTACAACATTCCACGGGGCATGGGGCTATATTTTTCAATCAAAGGAAGCGGCGTGTCGCATCTTCCCATCATTCCCATCATATCACCGTAATGTTTATGAATTTTATCACTTGAGCGATACTGTTTTACCGACAGAGCTACTACACACAAGTAATTGCCACTCAGATTCAAAATAACGTTGAAAAATAATATTTAATCAGTCGAAGGATGTAAATATATATGAGATAGATATATAATATGTAATTAGTCCCTAGAACTCGACTTCAACAAAATTTGCAAAAACATAAATACAAGAAAATGCAGCTTTTCAGTTTTTATTTTTGTTTAATGTGTTGCAGGCTGAATTTATAAACTTTTTTAATTTAAAGCTGGATAAAACTAGAATCTTCTGAATTTTTTGCAGAGTAGTGGCTATGATAGTACATATTAAAATACATGTTGAAAAACATAAATAAGCAGTAAAAAGTTGAAATTGCGATATGAAAAAAAAAATTGTTTCTTAAATTCTGGGCCGTTTTTAATGTTATGGACTTTTTCCAGATTTTTAAACCTATTTTAATTATGAACAATTAAATTAAATTGAAAATTTTTTTAAAAAATTCATTAAAAATCAGGGCATGGAGATAATGACTTGAAATTTTGCACAAAAATTTCTTTTTAGGTGCCAAACATAGTAAAAAATTGGTACCACGGAATTCCATGGGGGCAGATTTACCACGCTTATCCGGCGACACCCTCTGTAATGAACTTTTACGTCTAAAAAGTAAATATTTTTCCGTGAATTTCCCGTATTGCCGTATGCTCAACTACCAGGGTCGATTTGGAGAAATGAGCAAGAGTACGACGTGTTCATTCAAATTTAATTTTTTTTTGTAAATGGGTATTTCAAAATCCAAGTTCCGTTCCAATTTGGTTTTTCTTCCGTTCAATTCCTTGTTCTACGTTTTCTTTTAGTTTCGGGTTATTTTTTTTTATGTGAAAACATCTAATGCGGTGCATGGGATCGGAAAAGTTTGCTCTCGGCATAGGCAATTTCCAGGACAAATACAGATACTCCACTGCTTACCCATCCCCCCCCCCCTCTGCCATCGACGCAAAGGCGATGCGCACAAGTTGTATGTACATTAGACCGACTCGGTTTTTTTTTTCGTCAAACCAGGCTTAAACTGATGTACTAGGTCTACAAAGAAAACGTGCAAATGAAAAATCTAATCGGATATTCTTATAAGGTCCCGCCAAATTTTTGAAATTTGCATTGAGAAAAACGCGTAAATTTTGGGTTTTTTCAGTGTGCCGTGTGCCCATCCTTTGGTATGTGATGGAAATCAGTTTGATTGGCCCAGAAACTTTGCTTATAGGTTAGACTTGAATATATGACATTAATTAATATTTTCCCGAGCACATAAATAAACTTTCCTACGATGTGATTGGTTTTCGTTTAATAAAAATTTCGGAAAAATTAGCGGTTTATGACGTATATCTCAAAAACTATAACTTCCAATAATTCTCGAGAAATCGTTCCAAGTTTCGGGTGAAGTTAGATCAAAATTAGTGTTCCCATGTTTCACATCTACCAGATGACCCATACCGCCTCACTTTTTTCTACCGTTTGAAGTTCCTCAGATTTCGATTTTTCTTTACTAGGAACCAACCAGGCATTGGAAATTTTCGTCGCCGTGTCTTACCCTTGTCAATTTTACTGGACAAAAAAATTTTCTATATATCGACACGCACTATTGGCCCCAGAAAGAGCGGCAATTCCCAACCCTTTGGAGGCGGCAATCCTATTATCTATTATCAAGGAAAATGAAAATATAGGAAAACCCGGTTTCTGACTCCTTTGTGCCATACTACTTCCATTTCGGTCATTCTTACTTTGATTTCCAAATTTCTGTTCAAGGTCTAATTCATTATTATTTTGTTTTCTTTAAAAATTTAGTAGCAATTCAAATCCCAATCAAAAAGAGTCCGCAGGAACCGACCGGGGGGTATGGAACCTACCCGATACGCGAGTTCAGGAACGTCCCCCACTCCACTCTGCCTGGTTCCCAGGTGACAGAGCGCCCCTCGACTCCAGATTCTTCGAAAAGTGTATTGTCACATTCATCTCAAATTCCAAATGTTATCTTTACTTGATTCTTTTAATTTAATAATTTTCAAATTCTGTTTTTGTTTTAAATAGAGAGGGGAAGATCTCTCAGATCGGTGGATGGCGAAAAGTCAGTCATACTATTTCATCATTGGAATCCCCACACCTCTCAGAATCTTTATTAATAACAAACAAATACCGATTATTTTTCTCGATACCTACAATAATAACCCAATGATTAGCGTCAGGAGGAGACAGAACACTAGTTCCAAGATCAACATTTAGATTTGAATTGTAACAATATCAGAAATTCGCAAGGTGACTAAATGGACGGTCGTCACGGGTCCTTCCGCAAAAACGATCGTCTAACGGATTTCCTTCCAGTGGAATCCCACAAAAATAAAAAGTCTATAGTATATGTGACCGGTGAGCGCCCCGGCGAAGTCAAGCATCGGTTCAGCATACCGTGTGCTCGCTGCCACCCCTCCGCAGACGGTCGCTTTCAGCGCTCTGAGCCACGCGTTCACTTATGGAAACGCTGCGACACCTCGGGGGAAGGTCGGGACGATCGGAATTCCCGTCTCAAAATTTCCATGATGGCTCAACAACAAAATTCTTCTGGTTGTGACAAATATTCCATTAATTTTCCAATAATTAGTTAGCGCATAAAACTAGTGAAGTATGGAATTAATATTTCTTATGACTCATCATACACTAAAGACGATAACTTTAATATTTTACCCAGTGGAACAGTATAGACAATTGAAATTATTAATAGCATTGCATATACTTAATTGTTGGGAGGGTCATACCTCCTTAATTATGCAAAGTATGGAAAGAAGTCATTCTACATAAAATGTGTATTTTCATTTACGGAATAGTTTTCTTCGGGCAAATTTCCCGCTTACTTTAATACTTTACCAAGTGGAACAGAAGAAATAATTGTAATTGTTAATAACATTGCATATAGTGCACCAATGCGATTCAAAATATAATCCGCTCGAGTCTGCACAGAAGTGCTTCGATTGAGACCTTCATCGCTGGATTCATTCGTTCACTCATTACATACCTAATTGCTGAGACTGCTATACCTCCTTACTTTTGCAAATTATCAAAAAAATATTCATGCATTCCGCAGATTATACATATTTTTATATGGGGACCAACTTTCCTCATATAAATTGTCTGCTAACTCTAATAGTTTATGCAGTAGAACATTATAAACAATTGGCATTCTTAATAACAATATATGTAAGGGACCAATTCCATCCAAAAATTATCAGATCTAACTTACGTGAAGACGCTTCGGTTCAATCATTCAATACCTCGATCGCATAATTCAGTCACGAGAAATCGTGGATGAAAAATTTGACCATATGCATACATAGATACATACACACACACACACATACACACACAAAGACAGATATTTTGTTTTACATAGTTTAGAAAGGTCAGAAATACCATGAATCATGGAGATCTGATGGAAAATCGATGTTTCTTTTTGGGGGCAACCAATAACTTCCCCTATCGGGAAGTTAATAACATTGCATATACTGCACGAATCCCACCCAAAGTGTAATTCGCTACATTTCGCATTCAAACGCTTCGACTCGGACCATAATGACAGCGCTGAGTTCATTCGTTCACTTACTACATACATAATTGTTGAGACGGTCATACCTCCGTAATTATGCAAATTATTGGAAAAAGTCATTCTACATCAAATACGTATTTTTATATGGCGAACAACGTACCTTAGAACATTATAAACAATTTAAATTGTTAATAACAACATATACACTGCACCAATTTCATTCAAACACTAATCAGCTCTAAGTTACATGGAAACCCTTCGGTTCTGACCTCAATAATCGAAATGGCAGCATTCGTTTGTGAGAAAGTTAGGACGAAAATTCGGCGACACACGTGCATACACACACACCCACACACAAACACATACTTCGACTCAGAATGTCTTGGGTCTCATTTTGGTATACTTAAAACACTAGTCACAGAATGAAACAAAAGACTTCGATTTCGGGGTGATTACTATAACTTCCCGAAAATCGAGTATCTGAGTAGACACATGGTGAGCATGACGACGAAACTTATGCGCGTTACTTGAGTTGGAGTGAGACGCCTATAAGAGTGCGGCCGCAATAAAAACAATAACTTTATTATTTTCTCCAGTGGAACAGTATAAATAAACGCTGCGTCGTGAGAACGATTGAAGATAGGAAAAAAATTATTCAATCAAATTTGTTCCAAACACAAAAGTACATATTTAATAGGTATAACTTTTTGGGTGCCACCCATACCTCATTGTTATTAACAAATTCAATTGTTCAGATCGCTATATCGCAAGAACAGTTAGAGATACGCAACAATCTGTTAAATGGAAGTCGTTCCACACGTAAAAATACAAATTGGATGTTTTATGCCTTTTTTTACCAACACCCATAGTTGATTGTTATTAACGAATTGAATGATTTATGTCGCTCTATCACGACAATAATTAGAGATCCGAAATGAGGTGTTGAATGAAAGTTGTTCTACACGTAAAAGTACACATTTGATGTTTTATGAGTTTTTATGCCAACACTCATAGTTTTTCACAAATTGAATTGTTTATCTAACTCAATCGCAAAAAAGGATATATTTTTTAAAAATCTTTTTATGTTTTAAGCATTATAAAATTTCACATATTTGGTAATTTTGAAAAGTTTAAAACGTTCACAATTTGAGACACAAACCGAAATCTTGTATATAACATATACGGAGGAACGATCGGGAAGTTATTGGTTCGACCCATAGAGGATGCAACCCAAATCCTGTTTATTCCTGAATTTTTCGTTTGCCTTAGTCATTAATCCCATATGTCATTATTCAACCGGCCATAACTCCTTAATTATGCAAAATATGGCAAAAATTCATATAACATAATATGTGTATTTCTATATGTGGAGCAATTCTTCTGAAATAAATTTTTCGGTAGCTCCGACCGTTCGCTTAGGAAAGCGTTGATGAACAATTCAAATTGTTTATAACAACATATAGACTGCACCGACTTTCGCCAAAATCTAATCAACTCTAAGTTACATGAAGACGCTTCGGCGGGAATCTTCAGAATTGACATGACATTATTCGTTCATGTGTAATCGCACGGCAACATTTGGCCACATACATACATACATACACACACACACACATACACACGGGCATTTACTCGGAATTTGATGGGAAGCATTTTGGTATACTTAAAACACCTGTTACAAAGTAAAAAAAAATTATTTCGGGGTCAATACAATAACTTCGCGCAAATCGGGAAGTTAATAAATGGGAGATGACTCTCATAATTTCCCGATAGTGTGTGTTTTTTTTTTTTTCTACTCTTGCTCTATTCGTATTCACCCACGTAACCGCTGTTAGGCATTACTTCATGGGCAATACTACGGATCATAGTACCCACCCATTGCGGCTGGGGCCGACTTCGCCATTTCAGCTCATCGTATTTCTAATCACAGGGTAAACCTCCAGAAACCCCTGTGATACGATGGCGGGCGTCTACGATGGAACCCTCCCACCCCCCACCTCCCCCCCCGCGCGACGGGTCGCGTTCGGTCCCGGCTCACGGTCTCACTTCATGGATACCACCGATAGCACACACGAAATGTTCCTGCCAGCGGTCGGAGTCCGTGAGAAAATATTTTTCAGAAAAAATATTTGCAGTGAGCGGGAATCGAACGCGGGACCTATAGAATAGTAGGCAGACACTCTACCCACTACGCCAAAGCCTTGACTTGACTTGAAAATTGTTTATTAACATTTGTCATATATACATACTATAGACAGTATTAATATCTTAAGTGCTACGTTCTAGATCACCAGCCGTTGGCTTTATATCTAATTTGAAAGAAGTGTAAACTAATTTTTCATTATTACAGATATTTGTGATTATTTACATGATGACTCGATATAAGGAAAAATAACTTCTAAAAAACCTTATAAGTAATGGGTGCATGAGGGGCAGGAGAGAAAAGCATATATGGAAAGGTGGGACAAAACAGGTGGTCAGCGGGACCAATTGGATTTTATGTTAATATTGATGTTTTGGAGCTGGGGATTAGGATGGGATTGTAGCTTAAATTTAAATGTCTCATTTATTCTATCGATAAATTCGCCTATGGTTGTCATGCCGAGCGTTTCGTGTATTTCCACAACAGTCGTTCTTCTTTTAAAATTTCCTATTATTCGTAGGAATTTATTTTGAATCACTTGAAGATGATTCAAGTGCATTTTCGCTGCATTGTGCCAGGTAGGACAACCATAGGTAATAATGGGCCTAATTAACCCTTTGTAGAGAGTAAGTTTGAGGGATTGACTGAGCGCGGGTGATTTTAGCAAATGATACAATCTTACTAGGGTAACTTTAGTCTTGACCTTGATTTCAGATATATGCTTTTTCCACAGGAGTTTGGAATCGATGTGTAAGCCTAAATACTTTACAGAGTCGGTTGGTGTGATCTTATCGCTACGAATAGTTAAAGTCGGCTTAGCCTTGGAGCTAGTAAATAAGATTGCTTCTGTTTTAGCAGCATTCACTTGAATTTTCCATTTCGTTAATTCACTGATTGTGAGAGAAGTAGCATTTTCTATTCTTCTAATAGCTTTGTTGATCGATTTGCTAGCTGAGTACAAAGCAATGTCATCAGCATAGCCTGCAATGGATACATTTCTCGGAATTCTGCTAAAAACAGAAGCAATGTACAAGTTGAATAAAACAGGCGAGAGAATAGACCCTTGTGGGACTCCCGCGACAATTTCTATTTTATCCGAAAGCGAAGTTTCGACTCGAACTCGGATATATCTATTCGAGAGATATGATAGTAAAATTTTACATACATATTTAGGGACATTTAATCCTTCGAGTTTGTATATAAGGCCTGTGCGCCAAACAGAATCAAAGGCCTTCTCGCTGTCCAGGAGAAGAAGAAGGGTATCTTCTGTCCGGTCTTTCGCGGATTTTATATCATTCGTAATTCTAACCAGCTGGTGGCAGGTCGAGTGTTCTGATCGAAAACCAAATTGATTGATAGGCATTAGTTGTAACTCTTCTATGGGTTTTTTGAGACGAGCTAAAATTATTCGCTCAAAAATTTTAGCCAATACCGGTAGGAGGCTAATAGGCCTATAGCTCACCGGATGCGAAGGGGGCTTACCGGGCTTTGGAATCGGAATGACCACCGCTCCTTTCCAGAGTTCCGGAAAATATTGTCTGAGGAGGCATGCATTGTATATCTTTGTTAGTAAACTTATTGCTTTAATTGGGAGGTTTTTTAGTGCTATATTGGGAATATTATCCACACCCGGGGCAGATTTATTTTTTAGTTTTTTGATAGCGGAAGTGATTTCACGGGGATTCATAAGGGATTTAATGGGAGTTTCGATACGGGCTTTGAGGATAGTTTTTCTCACATGACCTGTGACTTGTTGTTCAAAAGATTTGTTGCCTCGGGAGGCCGATATTTCGTGTATTGTTGCGTAGTGTATGCAGAGTGTATTTGCCTTGTCGTGGTCTTCTGTGTGGAGTGTGTTGTTTGACTTCAGTGTGGGGATTTTTCTTTTAGCGGTGTTATTAAAATATTTTGCTACGCGCCAAATAGAGTGATCTGTTAAGTTTATGTTTCTGAGTTTGTTGTCCCAAGATGATTGTTTCCATTCGGTTAATTTGAGTCTGATTTCTTTTATCAGCTGATTGAGTTCGGATTTAAGGTAGCGATTTCGGGTTTTTTGCCATCTTGACCTAATGTAATTTTTTAGCTTTATTAATGAGGCTATTTCGGGTGGGATAGGAGTGTGGGTGGATTTGGTTGAGCGTTTGGGAGTGGAGGAATCCCGGGCTGTTTGAATGACTTGGGTGAAATGTGTTATGTGTTGATCTATTGCTTCAGTGTTGTTACAAGTAGGGTTTGGTGTAGAAATCTCATCATTTAAGATATCCTTGAACTTATTCCAGTCGGTTTTTGCGTAGTTTAAAATTTTTGATGGTTCTGGTGAGGTGGGTCTGCCAAATAGGGAGAAAAACGGTGGTAGGTGATCGGATGGGGATTCGGAAAGTGTGGTGACATTTTTAACGATAGAGATGTTGTTTGTTAATAAAAGGTCAATAGTACTAGGAGTGTTTGAATTATGAGGGTAGTGTGTGGGAACGTCTGGAAAGAGCAGATTAATTGTTTGTTCCATCAAAAAATTTGAGAGAATCTTACCTGATTCGTTTGGCCTAGCAGAGGTCCAAGCAGTGTCCTTCGCATTTAAGTCTCCAACAATAATTGCTGGAGTACTATCGAAAAGTAGGTGCCTCAATAGGTTTGTATCTATTGAGACATCCGGTGGATTGTAGGTCGAGCAGATCTTCGTTTGTTTATTGTTTACTTGGACCTCTACTCCCACGTATTCGGTGAGCGACAGGAGATCATGCGGAAGAGTTCTATGTGACAAGGTTTTGTGGATTGCCACCGCAACACCACCACCTGCTTTGGCCGTTCTGTCTGCCCTGATCAGCGAGAAGTCTGGAAAGTTAATTTTCTTCGTTTTGCTGTTTAACTTAGTCTCTGAAATTAGACAAATTTTGATGTTATTTCTGTGGACGATGTGTAATAACTCGTCCAGATTAGGCTTGAGCGCAAAAATATTAATTGCTAATATGTTGGTTATATTTGCTGGGGAATCGTAGGTGTGTTTGAGGAGGGTAAGAACAGGTGGACATAGGATGCGATGATTGTGATCCTATCAATTGGTGTAAGGGCTGTTTGGAGTTTAGAGCTCATCTCTTTTAGCTCTGAAAGGATTTCGGGAATTTTAAGGGTTGTTAGCTCGTCAAGGACTTGCTTTGCTGTAATTACATAGTTTATAGTTCTACTTGAATGAGATTCGGGAACATGTGTTTCCATTGGGATGGTTCTAGGTTCAGCAGTGGGTGCGATAAGATTCCTTCTCGAGGTTTCCACCGTCGGGAAGAAGGAAGCGTAGGTGGGCCTGGACGTGTTGGCAGTAGAACTCGGAGTTGGCACTGGGACTGCAGGAGACTGGAGGGACTGGATGTTCCTTTCCAGATTCTGGATCGTGGCCGAGTGAGGTGTAGTGGGCAATTCCAATGGCGCTATGCTGGGCCTGGCCGATTGAGCTCGTTTTTTCTGAGTTTCCATGAAGTTTAGGCGCATGGAACACTCTCTCTCGCTGGCCGTGTGGGCTAGTCCGCAGTTCGCGCACTTGAGCGTTTCCGAAGTGCAGGCTTTGACGTCATGATTTGACGCACACTTTACACATCTGGGGTTCAGGTTGCAGTGTTGGCTTGCATGGCCGAACCGTTGGCACCTGAAACACTGGGTCGGTTGCTCGGATTTCACAAATTTTTCTATCTTGTATGTGTGATAGAAAATAGTTTTAATAGCCGCAAAGCTGCTCAAGGTTACTTCAGGGCCAACCGTGATTGCGAAGATCGAGAGAGGCCTGTTTTCTTTAATATTTCCGTCTTTATTTACTTTCACGAACTGGCGAACGGAAAGTACGTTAATGCCTTGATTTGATAATTCGGCTTGAATTTCGGCTTCCGAGAAACTGCTGGGAAGCCCTTTCAAAATAAATTTCTTCGGTCTTTCACTTTTAAGGCCGTAGGTGAAAAAATTAAGGTTTTGCCTTTTCAGGATACTTGCGATTTTGTTGTAATCCTCGGTCGTTTGTAGGTGGACGATCGTGGTACTTCCATTAAACTTCATCCTGAAGTTTTTATCCGAGGCATTGACTTGCAGGAAATTTATTAACTTTTTGGTCTCCAATTTGTCGTTTCCAACGATGATTGGAGGCACTGAGTTTTTTTTGAGCGTCTTGAGGCCCATCAGAAGGGTTCGGAGGATTGTTGGGGCGGGCTGGTTCAGAGCTCGCGCTGTTTGACCGTTTCATAACGGTTTTTTTTGTTTTTTTTTGGGTCTTCCATCGGAGGACTCGTTTTGGCTTTCCTTTTGGGAGCCAAGGGAATTTTGAGGTTTTTTAGATTTGACACTTTTATGCCAAAACTTTTACTCGATTTAAAATTTCAATGTACTAGGAGCACGGTACGTTTAAAATGTGTAATTCGTAGGGAGCGGTAGACATGCGTCCGCACGACACCGACTCAAAACAAATACTCACGCCAAAGCCCCGTGGTATGTGTGTGTGTGTGTCTGTGTATACGTGTGTCGCCGAATTTTTATCTTAAGTTTCTCACGAACGAAGTCTGCCATCGAGATTATTGAAGTCTGAATCGAAGCGTTTCCATGTAACTTAGAGCTGATCAGTTTTTGGATGAAACTGGTGCAGTATATATGTTGTTATTAACAATTTAAATTGTTTATAATGTTCTATTGCATAAGCTATTAGAGTTAGCGTAAAATTTACATCATAAAAGTTGTTCCCCATAGTGTGTGTGTGTGTGTGTGTGTCACGATACATGTATGAAGTCAAGTTGTATATCAGTTACGCAAATTCGATTATTGATCGATTATTACGAGTTTTTATCGATATCTCGTAAAATATGATGCCTACCAAAATAAGTAATAAAACATAAAATATGTTGTTTCACGAGCGGAACAAGTTTGATGTAGTACTTTTTCTTGTATCTGCCATCGTTCTTGAAATACAGCGTTATAAACAATGAAAATGGTTAAGTAAGCGATATCTCGTAAATTAGCGCAATTATGGAAAAAAGCCATTAATCATAAAATATGTATCTTCATGTAGGGAACAACATTCGTTGGAAACTTTTTTCTCTAACTCCCACAGTTTTTGTAATACAACGTTTTAAACAATTGAAATTGTTAATAACAATTAAAGGTCCATCTAATTCAGTCTAATTGTGTTTTAGACTGGACAGTCATATCAATAATTGATCTGGCAGCTAATAATTACTGCATGCGATCGATTTAGTTTCATTTTTAAGCCGCATGCAAATATTCAACTGGAATTCGTCCGCATAATTACCCTTCCTACCTCTGGACATTCTTAATTATCACGCTCTTTGACATCATTCCCGTAATTGTCGACATAGCCGAACTCCAAGTATATTCTTCTTCTTCTAGTTCAACTCGCGATATCTTCTAACTTATATTGAAAAATGTCACATTGAATGTGCATTTTCGTATAAGGAACAACCCTGGTGATATGCATTGTTCCCCTATGTTAAATTGCTTAGACGACCATCCCTCCTTAATTATGCAAATTATGGAAAAAAGTCATTCCATATAAAAGCTGTATTTTCATACAAGGAATAATTCGCTGCTAGGAAGTCTCCCGATAACTTTAATATTTTACCCAGTGGAACAGTATAAATTATGACAATTGTTAATAAGACTGCATATACTGCACGAATCCCATCCAAAGTGTAATCCGCTCGATTTTGCACGGAAACGCGTCGATTGGGACTGTCATGTCAGCGCTGTGTTCATTCGTTCACTCATTACAGACATAATTGTTCAGACGGTCATACCTCCTTAAGGATATTCAACACGTATAGCCAAAACAAAAGTTTATGACCCTTTCTGAAATTCGTTATATTTATCGCCAATAATTTTCAATTAATATTTCAATGCGTCAATTATAGTTGAAGTGATAGCCATAGAAAGATATTATATTGTATTTGATTTTGCGAACCAATATTATATTGTTCAAACAAATTAATGAAAAAAAATTTTAGTCAACCATCATGAAATGTTTACCATCGTTTTATATCTGCTTCAATAGTAAGTACAGAAATTTTTATTTTTCCTATAAGAGGCCGTGTTAATTGAGAACTTTGATAATTAATAACGACAAAACGGTGTTGTGAATCAATCCCAAATTTCATACAGGCATCTGTTACCTCTTCAACAACATTATGTCAAAATTTCAAGTAATTCTTATATCTTCGCCAATATAGGTGGAATATCCGTAATTATGCAAATTGTCGAAAAAAGTCCTTCTACATCAAATACGTATGTTCAAATGGGGAATAACTTTTCTTATATAAATTTCAAGCTAGTTATAATAGTTTATATAATAGAATTATAAACAATTGAAATTGTTAATAACAATATATGGGGCATTCCGGGTGAAATCGGCGGACCTGGAACAGACTGGTTTTGGATTTGGCTGAAACTGCGCCTAACTATTCATAAGGTGAAAAAAAAAGATACGTATTTTGTTGTTTTTTTTAAATAAACAATTAAGCAATAATTATAAACAAAAGCAAATATCTCAAAAACCCCATTTTTTATTTTGATGAAATTTGGATCACGTATTCTACTATATTTTCCGATCATTTTGAAAAAGAAGTCATCTTTGAATCTATTAAGGGGATTTTTTTAAGATTTTTCAAAGTTTAGTCGATAAGCCGCTTGTAATGTGATTTACGTTTTACTGTTAATTCTGGGGATTCTGTTATTCCTTCTGAAAATTTAAATCAGAAAATTTCAATTTTACGTGAAAATCCAATCAGCGTGAATTTTTTTTAGTTAAATAAACTTGATATTTAAGGATTTTTTATAAACAAATGGGCATAACTTTGGAATGGCTGATATTATGAGAAAACATATAAAAAACAAAAATGTTCCTTACTAAATTTCGCATAAAAGATATATGCAAGTTTTTTCTGTCGAAAGAAGAGTTTCATAGATATCCCAACATGAACGACAATGACCTAATATTCATCGCGCAGATTTATAAACAAATGGTCGTGCCCTCAAAACTATTGCTATTTATGGAAAAAACAGAAGACGAGACGTGAGTTTGTTATTAGTAACGAATAAAAGTGAACGAAATTTAATAGAAATTGGAGAATTCCAGATGGTTTAATAGAAAGAGCGTCAGACCGGCAATCTGAAGATGTGGGTTCACTCCCACTCTGGTACATTTCCCATATTTTTTTCAGAACTTACTTTTTCCAATCATTCGCAATTTATCCCAAAAGTTGCAATCCTGGACAGTGTTTATTTTATATGTACATCAATCATGGTGTCATCGGGTATCATGGATCTAGAATTGGCCTAATCGGTAGGGCGGCGACTTCGGAACCCAATACCATATTGGATCACATGCGAGATTTTGGAATTATTGCTGAGTTGAATTTTTTCACGATGGCCCATGGAAAAGGTCCATGCGACGGTGTGGGAGGTACTCTGAAACGAGTAGCTACCCCTGCCAGTTTACAATTACCCATTGATTGTCGAATTACCACAGCTATGGACCTTTTCCAATAGGCTTGCGATCCTCGTAATGTGCCAACGATATCAGTGAAATTCGTTCCACTTGACGTTTATAGTGAAACTGTAAGCTTTCTTCAAACTCGATATGATATGAAAGCTTTGTTAAAAACTCTGCAAACTCATCATGTTATACCATATGGAGATGCAAGTTTGAAAGCCAAACGATACTCGTTTAGTAATGATTTTGAAATTCATCAGATAGTTAAAACTACTATTACTAAACGAATCACGCAAAGGAAACGTAACAAGGAATAAACAGAAATCTTCAGGGTCTTATGATCGCTTGATCGGATAATGCCCGCAATTTCAAATTTCTAGGGCCAAACATACACTATAACCGTCTGATACGAGCACCGAAGTAAATGATTCATATGTGCTTTCTTACCCCCATATCGTAGACCCTTGTCGTTAATATAAGATATTAACCGAGCCAATGGACGCATTACGACGAGAGTACATAGGTGTAAATATGTGTAGCTGATGTAAATATGTGTACAGATGTATTAAATAAGATCTAAAGAAGATATTCACAGTTTTATATTAGGTAAAGTAGTGATGTTGTAAATTTGATGATGACTTTCATATACGTCCTAAAGCATCGGATTGAGATACAAGTAAACGTTTACCATTAAAAGCGAGCTTGCGTGATAAAGATAGGGTCTAACTGGTGTATTGTTGCTAAATACATTCTCGTCGTCTATTTTTTCCATAAATATCAATAGTTTTGAGGGCAGGACCATTTGTTTATAAATCTGCGCGATAAATATTAGGCCATTTTCATTCATGTTGGGATATCTATGAAACTCTTCTTTCGACAGAAAAAACTTGCATATATTTTTTATGCAAAATTTAGTAAGGAACATTTTTGTCTTTTATATGTTTTCTGATAATATCAGCCAATTCAAAGTGATGCCCATTTCTTTATAAAAAATACTGAAATATTAAGTTTATTTAACTAAAAAAAATTCACGCCAATTCGATTTTCACGGAAATTCGATATTTTCTGATTTTAATTTTCAGAAAGAATAACAGAATCCTCAGAATTAACAGTAAAACGTAAATCACATTCAAAGCGGCTTATCGACTAAACTTTGGAAAATCATGAAAAAATCCCCTTAATAGATCCAATGATGGCTTTTTTTCAAAATGATCGGAAAATATAGTAGAACACGTGATCCAAATTTCAGCAAAATCAAAAATGCGGTTTTTGACATATTTGCTTTTGTTTATAAATATTGCTTAATTGTTTATTTAAAAAAACAACAAAATCCGTATCTTTTTTTCACCTTATGAATAGTTATGCGCAGTTTCAGCCAAATCCAAAACCAGTCGGTTCCAGGTCCGCCGATTTCACGTGGAATGCTCCATATATACTATACCAATTTCACCCAAAATCTAATCAGCTCTAAGCTTTACATGGAAATGCTTCGAGTACGACCCTGAGAACTTCCATAACTTTATTCGTCCGTGAGCAATCGTTGCGCAAAATTTTGTACACATACATACATACATACACCCACACACGCACACACAGTAGTCGGGGCTTTGGCGTAGTGGTAGAGTATCTGCCTACTACTCCGAAGGTCCTAGGTTCGCGCCCGGCCGCCGGAGAATATTTTTCAAAATATTTTCTCATGGATTCCGACCGATGCAGGAACTTCCGTGTGTGCTATCGGCGGTACCCATAAAATGAGACCGCCCGGCCGAGCGGGAACCTAACCCGACGCAGGGGGGGGGGGTGGGTTCCATCATAGGCGCCGGCCATCGTAGCACAGGGGTTTCTGGAGGTTTACCCTGTGTTTAGAAATACGATGGCCTAAAAGTGGCGAAAGTCGGCCCCAGCCGCATGGGTGGGTGTCCGGTACGCCCCCTGAAGGAATGATTACACAGCCGCTACCGGGGGCGTACAAATGAGAGGGACGGAGGAAAAAAACACACACACAGACGTCAACTTACAATTTGGTGGGCATCATTTTGGTATACTCAAAGCCTTAGTTAGATAATGAAATTCGAATTTTGGATTTTGGGGGCATTACAATAACTTCCCGAAAAATCGGAAAGTTAAGAAAACAATTTCGGAGTCATTACAATAACTTCTGCGAAATCGGGAAGTTAACATTTCTATAAAAAAAAAAACTAGCGGTGTGAACATGTGTGTGCCCCATTCGCGGCACAAAAAAAACTTGCCGATTTGGTATTTCAGCACAGCGTACTAAATTTATTCTTCTCCAATATACCTCGGTTAATCAGTGTGACCCCTCTTAGTGTCATAATGAACAGTTGCAGATTTGACAATTCTAAACTGGCTCATTTATGAAGCAGATAATGATGAATATTTGAGTAGACGCATGGTGAGCATGAAGGTGAGACTTATGCGCGTCACTTGAGTGGGAGTGAGTCGCCAATAGTGATGCGGGCGCAATACAACCGATGACTTCAATATTTTACCCAGCGCAACAGTATGAACAATTGCAATTCTTAATAACATTACATATATTGCACAAATGCCATCCAAAATGTAATCCGCTCGATTCTGCACGAAAATGCTTCGATTGAGACGTTCATGACAGCGCTGAGTTCATTCATTCACCTATCACATACATGCTGCTGAGACGGCCATAGCTCCATAATTATGCAAATTATCGAAAGAAGTCATTTAACATTGAATGTGCATTTTTAACTTCCCGATTTTCGGGAAGTTATTGTAATGACCCCGAAAACGATATTTTTCCTTTCATCCTATGACTGGGGGTTTGTCAACAAATTTTGAATCGATGTCTGCGTGTGTGTGTGTGTCTGTATGTTTGTGGGTTTCCGAAATTTTGATCCTAGATTTCTCACGAACGAATGAAGCTATCAAGACTGTCAGTATTGGAATCCAAGCATTTTCATGGAACTTAGAAGGGATTACATTTTGGGTGAAATTGGTGTAGTACTTATATTGTTATAAACAATTTCAATTGTGCATAATGTTCTATTGCATAAACTATTAGAGATAGCGTAAAATTTATATTAGAAACGTTGTTTCCCATATCAAAATACATATTTTAGGGAGAATGACTTTTTTCGATATTGTGCATCATTAAGGAGGTATGACCGTCTCAAGAATTATGTATGTAATGAGTGAACGAATGAACTCAGCGCAGTCATGATGGCCCCAATGGAAGTGTTTCCATGCAAAATCGAGCGTATTACACTTTGGATGGGATTCGCGCAGTATATGCAATGTTATTAACAATTGTAATTGTTTATACTGTTCCACCGGGAAAAATATTAAAGGTATCGGGAAACTTTTCAGAAGAGAATTAGTGCTTATATGAAAATACACCTTCTAGGTATAATGATTTTTTTCCATAATTTGCATAATTAAGGAGGTATGGTTGAACTATGGCTGTCTAAGCAATTTGAAAGATGGACGTAATGCATGTCAGCCAGATTATTCCTTACAGAAAACTGCACATTCAATATGACTTTTTTCAATATAGGTTAGAGCATATCGCGAGTTATACTAGAATATACTTGGCGAGTGAATATGTCGACAATTGCTGGAAAAATGTCGAAGAGCGGGATAACTAAGTAAGTACAGAGGTAGATGCGGTAACCAGGCGGACGAGTTCTAGTTGAATAGTTTTCTGGGCTTAAAAATCAAACGAAAGTGATCGTGTGCAGTAATCATTACTCGCAATTTTAATTATTGATATCTCTGTTGAGTGTGGTCATTACAATGATTGCGTGTTCATGCTGTACCCTGTAAAAAATGGTTGTAAATTTCGAACACTTTTTCATTACATAGATATTGAAAAAATCGAATACTTCGTAATGCACTCGATACGACATGACTTTTGATGTAATTTTTCAATACATCCTTATAAAATCACAGTACGGTATTGCATGGATATAATACCGTAATGCAAAGCTGCAACATGCGTATTCAATCTTCCGATGTATTGGACTTCCCGAACACAAGTTATGGACTTTCAGCATATGTGTTGAACTTTTAGAACACAAGTGTATTGTAAGGCAGTGACTATTCGCACCGAATCAGGGAAATTTTTAGCTCATACATAATCTGTATGCATCCAAAGCAAACAACAGGCTCAACACACCCACTCACGAAACTTTTGAGTTCCATTTTTCTCGCAAAGTACACAAGTTTTTGTATTTTCATGCTGCTTTTCATTCATAGATTCTACGAAGCTTAATAATGTATCACTAATTTAAAATTCTCTTACAGTACAGCTCCCTTAATTTTCCGCTTCCTTTATTTTCGCTGTACTCCGATCACGACTTGTCACCCCTCAAAAACCTGCTCCCACTCCCCGTACTTTGTCTATCCTTGTTTTCGACGTCATGCGCTCCAGACTGCGCAGCTTCTCAATAGTGGGACCGAGCATTCATGAAACATAATCTATTTACTTTTGATACATAGTCCGTTTACTTCTGATCTTATGTCCCTTTCCGCTCCCGACAACCCCCACCACGCCAACCAACCAGTGGGCAGAGTGGGGGGCTTCCTTAATTTTTTTCTCCACGAAATTGCTTCAAGGTCACCCCCCGAGCTCGGAAAATAAAGGGAGCTCTACTGTATTAGGTTGTGATCCACCCTTTCACTCAGGAAAGAATCTCTCAAGTGATAAACACTCAAATCCACATCATTTTTCTTGATTTTAGAGTCCGATTTGAAGACATCCTCCATCAGTTCGTTAGAAATCAACCAACTCAAAATTTATTTCTTCTTTTTTTGAAGGAAGTTTATCATTGAATTTGATGGGCACTACTTTATTATTTTTTACTTTGGCTGATGTTGGCGTAGTAATGCCTATGTCGCGGGTGCCCTCGTATTTTCACTGGAACTGGTAACATTTGATGGAGGTGAAATGAGTAAATTAGTCGCGTGAAATTAGTAAAAATAGATACATCATTACCGATTGCCATCAACTTCCAAACTCTTGTTCTGTCAGTTGTGAAGTGGCCAAATGGTTTACGTCGGCTTAACTCTGAGCTAAAATTTTGGAGAATATTTTAGAATCTGTGATTGTTTCACTTAGTTCTCCAGGTATGTATATATAGAGCCTTAAATGAATTTGACTTAAACCGTTTGACTTCCCTACTGCTTTATTTCTACAAGTGATATTAAAGTTTTTGATAAGAAAATAAACGTTACAGTGAAATTCATTTCATCATCCCAATGCCTTTATTCCAAAAATATCAAATAAGATATATGTATTTTTACCTCTATGAAAATACCATAGATATCGGCGAGTCACTGTCTTATAGCTGGGTTAAAACCTGATTCCTAATGCTTGCCTCAGATTCAAAGTAGAGCAATCTCACTAATTCCCCATTTTGTTCTGATGTATAAGGTAACAAATTCCCTGACTCCTAACCACTAGCTTATATACTGTATAGGCTAAAAGTTTCTTATATATCAGGTAAAAGTCCTTTATAAATAAGGTAAGAAAAATCCCTGATTCCCAACCTTTACCTTATCTATTAGGTAAAAGTCCCTTATATATAAGGTAAGAATTGCCACGGGCGAGATTAGTCCAACTGGAAAAAAAATTTCTTTACCCTCTTTTGTGAACAAAATCTTGGATAAGTGTTAGTGGCGTGAGTGATATTTATCGAGTGAAGAAATTTCTGTGCATCATCTCCAAGACTACGCAGGTAAGGATTTTTTTTCATGTTCATCCATGTATTTTCAATGGATAGAGTCTCGTAAAATTAAGAAATGGAAGGTTTTCGTTTTGTGGAATATCGAACCGCATGATAGTATATTATGTCATAAGGCCTGTAAAGTATTTTTATGACAAATGTGATCATAATCTGGGCCGAAGGCCCAGATTATGGTCATATTTGTTAGAAAAATGCTTTAAAGGCCATATGACATACTATGCTTTTTGTCACGAGGCTTCCTAACCGAGTTTTTTGCGAGGCCTAGGCCTGATAAGTGCCACTTATCGGCCTAGGCCTCGCAAAGAACCAGGTTAGGCGGGTCGAGTGACAAAAATGATTTTCATTGTCCCGTCTGTGATTGAAATTCAAGTAATTGTCAGTGTTTTTTTTCATAAAAAATAAAATTCTAGGGTTTCGGTTGTATTTTTATAACTGTTACTTCGTGGCGAAACATAAGGGCGACTTATGATTTGGAAAAATTGATAAGAGTCTGGGGCTAAGTTTCACCTTTGTCCCTCTCAAGGGGAGGGTATTCGTGGAGGGTCAATGCCGCCTAGACGACCATCGAGTGTCAATCCTTAAATAATTGATCATAACACCCGTTTTACCCCCATTGTTTATATTGCCCTGCCATTCTACATTGTGAAATTCCAGAAGCCGAGATATTTGTGAAGAAAATCCTACAAGCTCCCCAAGCTGAAGCCACAATTGTCACGAGAAGTGATATACCTCTGATTGCTGTAATTTTTCCGCTCATCATTCACCATTTGGGAGAAACTCAGAATGCTCTATATGTGAGTGTTGATGTGAGTAGCAGGGGAATTTATTTATTGACTCACCTCTGTGTCATCCACAGCTAATTGACAATTCTATCTTTACAGGAAACTTTGAACAATACTGAAATGATAGAAAAAGTCCAGTTTCCGACGTCAACGCTCATTGTATAAGGTACATTACATTATCTTTTAAAAATCAAAAAATTGAAAATTAAGTTGATCAACAATTCGTCCGATAATTGATGAGACCGAAATAATATTGGGGTTTTTTTTCTTTTTTCCAGGGAAATCATTATGCAGTGAAAATGCCACATATTTAGTGTGCTTGGATAAAACCAGCCTCATACCTGTTGATGGAGTTCACAATGGGATTTTGCTCACGGTTTTGGTTTGCTTCATCTTTCGTATCCAGTATCCAGAAACCCTAGCGCGAACGCCACAGCTGATACAAAGGTAAAGTTCTATAATTTAAAATTTTTTTTTTAATCAAAGTACAACATATTTCGTTATAATAGAAATATGAAAAAATGAACCCGAGAAGTTTTTCAAGATAAAAATTTTTGGAACTGTTTTCTGAATGGAATATCTTAGTGGATTAATACCAATAGTATTATTATCTGAAATGGTACCGGGAATATAAACTAGATTAAATTTTGAAAAAATAACACATCAACATATAATTTTTGTCTATTCTATAATTCCTATAAGATGTTTCTCTGAATAAACATATTTGATTCAATAGAAAAACCTCGGGCGTTCTCAAATAACTTCTGTTGAGTTTCGATTTGAACTATATGAGGCTTTTATTGGAGTTATATTGCAATTCTGTTGGATTTTTTTTTTCAAATTGAAAAATACAACTTATAAAAAAATAATGAAATGATTTTTTGCGAGAATAATTCTATCAAGTTTTTGTTCATAAGAATTTTTTGCCATGAACTTCCTAAGATGTTTTTGGACTGTATTTTCATGTGTTTTCCACAAATAATGCTAGTAAACAAAATCCCAATAGAATAATCCTCATGTAAAACCCAACATTTGCGAGAATCTATCTATGATGAAATATTCCATTCCAAAACGATGTGTAAAAAATCAAACGTAATGTTCCACTTGGCAAGTTAGATTTGGTTTTTTTTTTAAATTTTTGTCCTACATGAATTGTGATGGTTCTATAGATATATAATATCGCCGTGTTCATGAAATGTTTCAGATACTTTTTGCTGATCAATCCAGCTGAGGGATCGAAGAAGGGCCGTAAAAAAAAGGCAATGCATGTCTTTCGATCCGAGAGTGGTCAAATTTATGGAAGGGGTTGAAAAATACCGGGGCTGATCGATATGCCATGAAGACACCGTAAATATCATTTTCATTCTAAGTCTATCCTATAATCATTGTATTATTATATGACAAGAAAGGTTTTAATTATATCTTGAAAAAAAGGTGTATTCCAATTTTACAAGACCCACCCATTTTCTATAATTAGTACAGTGCACCAAATATTCAATGTAGTATTGAAAATTCACAACCCTATTTATATTCAAAAAACTGTAGGAATAAGCTATTGGATGAAAAACACACGACCCGCGTATTTGAAAATTTCATTACGAGTCTTTTGAATTCTCAATAGACATGCATTGGATGCGTATATCACATGCAATTTACGGCATTAATACGCTTGTATTGAAAAAACTCCAAATGATATTGAAGAAATTGCAATACAATAATGTACAATAATGTAATGAATGAACAATACAGTATTGAGAAAATTAAATACTTGTGATTACATTTTACTCGACACTTGTGATGTAATATTACTGGAGTGTGCTGTCGTTCACATTACTGTATGAAAATTTTACATCACAGTAATGGAACGGTGCTGCCATAACATGTATTGTAATTCGCAGTCGGATATTTTTTACAGTATACTGAAATACCAAATCGGGCAGTTTTGTTTATGGCCCGCATGGGGCACACACATTTGCACACCACTAGTTGTATAAGCAACAACCCTGGTGATATGCATTGTTCCCGTATGTTTAATTGCTCAGCCAACCATATCTCCTTAATTATGCAAATTCTGGAAAAAAATCATTGCATATAAAAGGTATATTTTCATACTAGGAATAATTCGCTCTTAGGAAGTCTCCCGATAACTTTGATATTTTACCCAGTGGAACAGTGTAAACAGTTACAATTGTTAATAACCCTGCATATACTGCACGAATCCAAAGGGTAATCCGCTCGATTTTGCACGGAAACCCGTCGATTGGGGGACTGTCATGACAACGTTGTGTTCATTCGTTCACTCATTACAGACATCATTGCTGAGACGGTCATACCTCCTTAATTATGCAAATTGTCGAAAAAAGTAATTCCCCATAAAATACGGTTTTTTTATATGGGGAACAACTTTTCTTATATAAATTTTACGCTAAGTCTAATAGTTTATGCAATAGAACATTATAAACAATTGAAATGGTCAATAACATTATATATACTGCACCAATTTCACCCAAAGTCTAATCAGTTCTAAGTTGAAAGCAAACCCATCGATTGCGCTATTGAGCACCTCGCTCGCATCGTCCGTTCGCGAGATATCGTTCGACGAAATTTTTGGCCACGGACCGACACCTTCACACACACACACACGCACACATATACATCATCGTAAAAATGACCGGGGAGTGTGGTGGAGACCTTGAAACGCGAAGATATGATGAAAATTCGATTTGCAGGGTGATTACAATAACTCCCCTCGGGGAAGTTAAAAAAAGCACGGTACCCGGAATCGAACCGGAGTTGTCAGCGTGGTAATCTAAGCCGCTACGGACTCTGCCATAGCGAAACAGTGATGAATCATTAGCTCCAACCGTTCAGGCGATAAAGCGTTATAATCAATTGCGGATGGAAAATAACAAGTTCAGTAAATATATATGGGACATGCCACGTGAAATCGTCGGACTGGGAACCCGATGGTCTCGGATTTGCATAACAATGCACATATCTGTTCCTCAGCACAAAAAAAAAACACGTATTTTTTTGTTTTTTGTTCAATAAAAATTTTAACAACAATTATATAAACAAATGGATATATCTCAAATACGTCATTTTCTATTTGAATGAAATTTGAAATATATATTCTGTATTGATTTACCATCATTTTGAAAAAAAGTCGTTATAGGATCTCGTCGGGGGAATTTTTTATGGATTTTTGAAGTTGAAGTCATCAGAAAGTATTATTAGTGACAATGGACCACTGATAATTTTTTAAGCTATTATGGTGGTTTTCAATAATGTGAACAGAACAAAGTGAAATCCACATATAGATGAGCCCGAGAAGCAATGTTAATTAAATAAATAAAAGTAAGGTTTTAGTAATTTTTATAAACAAATGACCATAACTCGAACATTATGCATTCTAGGAAAAAAAACATAATACACAAAAATGTTGTACGGAAAATTCTGCGCAAAAAACATACTTTTTCCAAAAAATGACGGTTTTCGTGATATTACCGCAGAAATGCTAATAATCAGTTCCCATCCATCGTATTGGCGTAAAAAAATAGTGGAAGGCTAAAATGACCACATATTTTTTTCGTGCAAACTATTTTTTAAATTGAAAATACTATTTGGAGTGACTGAAAAATATGAAAACTTACTTCTACCGGAGTAAAGCTCTCGATTTCTGGCTCCAACATAAAATATTGAGATTTGGCTGTACTATTGCTAAGATTGAGTTGATTGGGATTTTTTTTCAAAAAATATGATCCATTCAAAAAAAGCTTCATTCTTGACTGTTTTGAATTACGATGAATATGATTACTAATTTATTCTCAGCTCGAAACACTGCAATGGCGGAATGGACTGGGTTTTGTAATTTAATAACTCGCGTTCAAGTCCACGCCGGTAATATCTTCCATTGTGCCATTTGTTAACACATTTAGAGTGTCTAATATTACATTCTGCTGACATATGACTACAAGCAGCTATTTAAAGGAACTAATGCTTGAAGATTGAATCAGAAAAAAATCAAAAACCTTTTTGGAAAAAATGGGCCAAGTGCATGTTTTGAGGTGTACAGCCCGCTAGATAAGACCACTGAAATGACAATATTCATTGCCATCTGGCTTTGACATTACATATTGAAAAAATCAAACAAATATGGAAATACGCCAAGCTCGTGAATTGCTCTGCAGTTAATCTTAACGTCACTAATGCACATGATATGCATGTTAAAAACCGGAAAAATTAATCCAGAAAGAAAAAAATTGGTGGAAAAACAAAATTTCAAAAAGTTTTTGATTTTTTTCTGATTTCATTAATTTTTTATAAATAAACAGGAGATGTACAAAAAAAATTAAACAATGTACAACCATGTGCTATCGATGTACAATCGATTACGTCAAGTACTGTTCATACTTTGTGTACTTTGTCGGCTAAGTACCCAGCGGTTCGTGATAGATCTCCATTTTTTCCAATTTTTTAAAAACAATAAGATATCCGTTGCAGTGTAGTAGAATTTTGTCAGGTTGTAAAACACACATAAATGAGCTCACCGAGGATTAAAAAATAATCACGGTTGAAAAAGTTGAAGACCGTCTCGTGACATATATTTATATTTTTTTTTTTAGAAATTTTCATTACCAATTTATCCGGTGGTGAATTTTAGGTTAATCATTAGCATCGGATATCTTCAATATAACAATACCACTTTTGAATGTCAACGAAATCTAAATGTGACTATAAGTTAAGATTGATTTCGATTTTTTTAGTTACCATAATTACGATAATAGGAAGTTCAATTTTTCACCAATGGATATCTTTTATGCAAGTTACCATATCATACAAATCTGAAATTCAACAATTCACTGCGGTTCTAATGTCCACATGAATTCCAAGTTTTTCATTTCTCTAAAATAAATTCAGTTCAAAATTTTCGGAAAGAAGAGGACTTGAGTGACGAAAATGATGTTTTCACCTGCGAACTTTGTATAAGCTTCTCCCGGTTGAATTGAATTGAACATTAGAAATCAATTTTGGCTCTTGAATGCTGCTCTGGATACATTTTGTATGTAATTATTGTATAGATATGTTAATGTAACTGTATGTATATATTTTAGAAATGACTCATTATGTATGAAAATTATTGAAAAGTGTGTTTCCTAAAATGAACACTGTAACGTGGAAATTAGAACAGCTGCTGGTTGTTATGTGTTGGGTTTTCGGATTATATTAATCCTATGGACGGAACAGCTTCAAATCATTCCAAAATTGCAATCATATGTCCATTTTGTGGAGGCTCACAATTAGTTCTCGCTTTAAAAAAATGTGCCATATGTGATAGAGATATCCGGAAAACTGGGAATTCAGGTGGACATTAGAACCGCCGTGAATTGCTGAATTTCAGATATGTATGATATGGTAACTTGCATATAAGATATCCATTGGTAAAAAATTGAGCTTCCCATCCTCGTAATTATGGTAACTAAAAATATCGAAATCAATTTTAACTTATAGTTACAATTAGATTTCGTTGACATTCAAAAAAGGTATTGTTATAAAAACAAACTACATGATTTGCAATGAAGATATCTGCTGGTAATGATTAACCTAAAATTCACCACCGGATAAATTGTTAATGAAATTTCCTAAAAAATAAATTGATCCTCAATCATGTGAATGGTCATTCGTTCAAATGCCACCTGTGCGTTATGAGATATCCTGTAGCAAAGTTTTTCCTCAATTTGAAATCGGCTAACTTCAATGTCACCATCAATTACCGATTGTGAGCATTCAATTTTTAGTTGTCTATTTCTCATTTTTAATTTTCAATTAGTGATGTTCAATTGAAAATTGACAATTACCAAGTTGGTAGGTAAAAGATTAACAGTTAAAATTGCCCGCTGAAAGTTGGTAATTTAAAATTGGCAAGAAGCTTAAAGATTGGAAACTGGTATTTCAAAATTCATAACTCCAAATGGACAATTAAAAATTGATAGTTCTAAATTGAAAATTGCCTATGCAAAATCGGTAAGTAAGAATGGTAGATTGAAAAATGACAGTTGAATACTGCCAATTGGAAATCAATATTTAAAAATTGACGATTGCAAATCCAACGTTGACAATGGTCAATTGAGAATGTAAAATCGGTAATTGAAACTGGGGATTGAGAGTTGAGCACTGAGAATTAACAATGCTGCCACTTTCAACTGACAATGTTCAATTGTTAATGTTCAGTCGTAGTTATCAATGGCCAAGTTTTATTGGTGAATTTTTAATTGTTGGTTTTGAACTGTCAATTATCAGATGTCAATTTTGGTTGCCAATTATCAATTTTGCATTATAAGCATTCAATTTCAAATTGTTAACTTTAATTGTCAATTTTCAATCTTCAATGCTCAAATGTCGATTTTTAATTTCCAATTTTCAATTCTCAGTAGTTCTTTTTCATAACACTTAATTGCCAAGTTCTGAGTGACAATTTTCAATCTTCAATTTTTAGTTGTGAATTCTTAATTGACAAATCATCGTAAATCATTGTGAATTTGAAATTGTAAATTATCAATTTTCTAATTTTCGATTTAAATTGTCAATGTTCGATTTTCAATTGTTCATTTCCAGTCAGCAATTTTTAATTGTTAACTTTCCATTTTCATAATGTTTGATTGTCAATTTATCATTATTAATTGATAATTACAAATCGACAACTGGAAATTGAAAGTTGTTAATTTCAAATTCAATTTGTCAGTAAGAAGGTACATTTCAGATTTTTCGTTAAATCACTTGCACTGCAGTACTGACACGATGTTCCTAATTATCTAAAAATTAACACATTCCTTTTCTCGGTCCTCGAGGTCCTCCACTATAAAAAAACAGTTCCAGGCACGCCATGAAAAAACTAATCACGCTCCCC
Organism: Asobara japonica; assembly: GCA_026005395.1. Lineage (NCBI taxonomy): Eukaryota > Metazoa > Arthropoda > Insecta > Hymenoptera > Braconidae > Asobara > Asobara japonica. The sequence continues at coordinate 56,643 of BQMI01000491.1, read as the reverse complement.
CACGTGCTTACCATCCTCGGCTTCACCTGCAATGTCAATTTTGCACCTGGGGAAAGGTGATTAGTTTTTCAATTACATTAGAAACATTAATTTGGATTAGGGAAAGAACCAGAGTGATTGCTGGTTATGTGAAACCCAACAAGACCCATATTTTTTAGACATAATTCGGAGTAATGAACAGCTGATTGGCCACTGCACATGCGCGGATCGCGTTACGGGGAGGATCCATGACAAAATAATTAATTGTTTGTACAGACTTAACAACGCATGTACGAACAAACAAATTATATATTTTGGAATGTACGAACGATTTCGTACAAAATCCATAGGTAATTTACTTCACTTAACTTATTTTATATTATGTCTCGGGTGAAAACACACGATCGTTTCATTATTCTTTTATAAATAAAGAGGAGATTCATTTTTGGTCAGCCAAAACACTGAAATCCACCATGTGTTGTAGTTCGGCAGGAGCCGACAAGGTCTCGCATTCTTATCTAACGTCCTCATTTTTTTCCAAATTACCGACTGCGCGGTAATGTAGGAACTTCACAATGCGAAGTGATTGACAGGGTTGCTAACACAACGCGAAACATGGCACACAGAATCATAATGATATCGCAAAAATCCAGAAAATTGCGCATTGTTCGTTGCCATGGAACCGGATTTTGCACGAATTGACGATAAAAAAACAAATTGAAGGTGACATTGGACAGTTAATGGATACATTTTATAATTTCATAATAATTTATCATAGCAAAATTTTTGCTTAGGAGTTTCGGTTAATTTTATATGATTTTTTATGATTTGGTGGGAGTGGAGGGGGTAAGTTCTGAGGCGTAAAGATACTCATAGCGTATGCGGGCCGACTGGAGGGGAGAGAGAGGAAAATTCAAAAGAAACATGGACTTTGCCCAATACGCTATCGCGTAACTTAATAATACGATTAAAATAATTAATTTTAGAATTATATCTTCGACTAATTTACTGTTCAAGCTGAACTGGACTGATAGATAGTATTCTAAGTAGATTCAAGGTCAATAGTTTACATAGGTATCAAACATTTCATGTGATTTTTGGTGAAAAATATGCAAATACGCCGGTGAGGGCGGGGGAGTAAATATTGGGCAATAAATATGATATGCGTAAACTATTTTATGGCAGTTCAATTCTTGATACAAATATGATCATGTTATTTTTTATTTTTTCCAAAGATTTGCCTCAATGGTATCTATGGAAGGTAATTGAGAAATATAAGGCTGGACTCATAAAGATTCGAGTTACACCAATTTTTCTGGTTAATATGCAAAATTTTTTTAACGTTGCCTTTTTATTTCCACCAATTTCATTGGTGTTATGCTTCCGAATGGTACCAGCTTTGGAATGGTACCAAATGGAGCATTTGTGTAAAATTTCAAGTCTGTATGCCAAGAACTCTAGGAGATGTGCGAACAAAAAGTTTGCACGTTAACTAAAAAATTAAAGTGACTCGAATCTTTATGACTCCAGCCTTATATTTCTCAATTGCATTCCATAAATACCATTAAGACAAATCTTTTAAAAAAAAAAATCAAAATCCGTTCATTAGTTTTTGAGATATTGAATAAAATGAAATTCTAGGAAAAATTGAATATCTCAGAAAAGAATGAAAATTTTCAAAAATCCAAACCACTTGCACATATACATACCAAATGGACCATTTTGCTAAAATGGAAATTTGTGTAGAATTTCAAGTCTCTATGACAACAACTGTAGGAGGAGATGCGCGAACAAAAATTTTAAGTGAAAAACATAAAAGTTGAAATAAGTTTTTTTATTCCCTCTTATAGATCGCGTGATGGGGAAGATTAAAAAAAATGAATCGGTTCAATATTGAAGGAGATATGGAGCAAAAACCAAAAAAAAAATGAATCAAGTTTTCTCAAAAACTTATGCTTCGCTCGAGCTGAAATTTGGTATGGTGCAAGAGGGACTCAATACCAAGTATTGGAGAAAATTTGAGATTTTTTAAATGAATTTTATCCGTTTAAATGTTCAAATTAGTAAATTGAGGTCCCAAAAATGAGATGCTCACAGACAGACGGCATGCTCGAATTTTGTAGTTTTACGTTTCAGACCATTCTAGATCATTTCCACATGAAATTAGCAAATGTGAAAAGTGGACCCTCGATAATGCTTCCATTCGGAAGCAAAAAGTGAAAATTTTCGATTTCTGAGACACTTCATTATCGGGGTGATTACAATAATTTCCCTGAAATGAGCCAATGTTTGGATGTTCTCCGCATATTTCATATAGAAATTTATTTTTGAAAATCTGAAAATACGAAAAATACCGAATTTTAAGGTTGTTAGAGGCCATTGAAAAATTAATTATATTGTTTCTCACGGACTTATTTCCCATTTTCTTTCAATTTTTTCATATTTTTAACTTCCCGATAGGGGAAGTTATTGTTTTGCGCCCGAAAATGAAAAATCGATCTTCCATCAGATCTTCACGTTTCATGGTATCTCTGACCATTCTTGACTGCTTAAAACGAAAGGTCCGTATGTGTGTGTGTGGGTGTATGTGGTGACGATGTCTGTATGTGGTCAAAATTTTTGGTCAACGATTTCTTGTGAACGAATCATTCGATCGATGTTGTTGCTGACTGAAACGGAAGAGTTTCATGTAACTTAAACCGGATTAGATATTGGGTGGAAATGGTTCAGTACTTATATTGTTATTAACAATTTCAATGGTTTATAACACTATAATGCATGAATGATTGGTGTTATGAGGAAATGTATATAACAAAAATTATTCCCCATGCAAAAATATACATTTTATGTTAGAAGCGTTTTTTGGGTAATTTGCATAATTAAGGAGGTACGGCCATTTGAAAAATAATCTATTTATAAGGTACACGAATGAAGCCGTTGACGTCACCAATGCCGGAATTGTGGGTTTTCATGTGTGTGGGTTTTTTTGTTTTTTTTTTCCTCCGTCCCTCTCATTTGTACGCCCCCGGTAGCGGCCGTGTAGGCATTCCTTCAGGGGGCGTACCGGACACCCACCCATGCGGCTGGGGCCGACTTTCGCCATTTTTAGGCCATCGTATTTCTAAACACAGGTTAAACCTCCAGGAACCCCTGTGCTATGATGGCCGGCGCCTATGATGGAATCCCCCCCCCCCCTTCGTCGGGTTATGTTCCCACTCGGCCGGGCGGTCTCATTTTATGGGTACCGCCGATAGCACATACGGAAGTTCCTGCATCGGTCGGAATCCATGAGACAATATTTTGAAATAGTATATTACGATCCAAGGCCAGAAAGTTTGATTTCTTGGCGTGCGTGATATGAAGGCCGAGGCGAAGCCGAGGCGATCTCATATCGCGTACGGCAAGAAATCAAACTTTCTGGCCGTGTGTCGTATGCTATTTTTCTTTCTCCCCACCCGAAAGTACGTTCAACAATAAATGTATCAATTTTGAAATGTTGACGGTCAGTCCAACGATGAATACTTTTGTGGCCTGCCCGCTCACGCCTCTCGTCGGTCACCTTGCGAACTACATGCCCGCCCGACTTTTGCAAAACCGAGGCGAAGCCGAGGTTTTTGCTGGTCGGGGCGGGCAAAAAGTAAAAATGCATGAAAAAACATAAAAACGTCGAAAAAAAAATTAGAATGCCGAAATCACTTTTTATAAGCATATTTTCCTTCCAACTTTGACCTCTTTGTCGAAATTTCTAAACATCGCGATGAACAATCGCTCATTTTTCAGGTTAGGTCAGTCTCTTCATTCGCCGGCGGGGGACAGTTTTAATTTACTCTACTTTTTCAAAATCAACTCGTTTTATCCACTGAAGAAATTAATGCATAATTTCAAGAAATTTTGTTCCACAGGAGCACTGGCGACATGAACCTTTTCTGCGTATATATTATACAGAGAAAAAGTGGCTTCGGAATTTGACACGTTCGGTCGCGATTTGGGCACTGAAATATATCATGCGCATGCGTAAGCAAGAATCGGGAGTTTCGGGTGGAGATCCGAAGTTTACTCTTTCGTTAGCAACTCTCGCCTGCAAACGCGAGCCACAAAAGTTTTGTGGCCAATCACAACGATTCTCCGTCGAGAAACTCCGGCAAAGCCGTTCTTTCTGGCGTTTCAGACCACGGTGGAGAGCGTACTTTCGGGTCGGGGAGGAAGAAAAAATATTCTCCGGCAGCCGGGCGCGAACCTAGGACCTTCGGAGTAGTAGGCAGATAGTCTACCACTACGCCAAAGCCCCGACACATGTGTGTGTGCGTGACGATGTATGTATGTGGTCAAAATTTTCGGTCAACGATTTCTTGCGAAAGAATCATTCGATCGAAGTTGATGATGATTCAAAAGGTAGAATTTCATGTAACTTAGACCGGTTTACATTTTGAATGGAATTGGTCCAGTACATATATTGTTATTAATAATTTCAATTGTTTATAATGTGTCATTGCATGAATTATTAGAGTTAGCGCAAAATTGATATGAGAAAACTTGTTCCCCATACAAAAATACGTATTCTATGTTCCATGACTTTTTTTTTCGATAATAACTGAATGAAAGAACTCAGCGCTGTCATAAAGGCCTCAGTCGAAGCATTTTCGTGCAGAATCGAGCGAATTACATTTTGGATGGCATTCCCGAAAAATCGGGAAGTTAAAAATTCTGCTTCTGATTTTTATTTCTTCTATAATTTCCGGTTCATTCTATCGAACTGCACCGGAAAAGCATCAATATGTGTTGTATAAGATTAAAAATTTAATTTTTCTAAACAATTCGACGGAAAATTCATATTCGGTCTCCCATGGAGGGCACATGTATTGGTCATTATGATTTTGAGGCGCGGGCACCCGTTCGCTAGTTACACAATGAATTGGGATGATACAGTAAATCAATATTCTTGCACAAAACGAAAGTGAGCGTCTATTGAAGCAATAGTGGAGAACTATAGAAGAAACCAAGCTCTTCTTCAACGAGGAATAGAAACTCGACAAAGAATCTGACGAAGCCAGTCTTAAATGGGTATGTTCACCTATGTAATATACACGTACAATAAAACAGCCTGATTCGGATAATGATGGGTTTTGTCTATGTGGTAGACCGGCTACTCGAGGGCCTCGACATTTTACAGTTTGACCCTAGTATACATACCTATAATATACGAGGATACACATAGCATGGATGGAAACGACACACTCCATGCCTACGAGAGAGATCGCAGTTCATAGCTTAGCTCTACTTGACAAACTGACTGAGGGGTGCGAGGTGCGGTAACAACTTGCTACCATCGCTACAGTGACACACACACATGTGACGCAGCACTAGAAGCTTCGCTTCCAGACCCGGGTACATAGAGGGTGGCGAATACAGCCGAAGTGAGGGGTTTGAAGCTTATTTGTACAATGTGGAAGGACCAGGAAGGTATAAGAGTAAAGGAGAACCAGATGTGCGCACGCGCTTAAAAGTGCACCAAAGTAGTGGGGAGGCTCTAGTGCCACTGTACGCCGGGCATTACGGCGTCGTAGCCTCCAGTCTCTCACCAGATGCTTCCATGGTTACGCTGGTGACCCTCGTACAGAACGGAGTATCCTGACATTTGTTCTTATTAAACAGAAAAATTTCGTTGTGAGTTGTTATAAGACGGAAATTACTTCAAGCGGGCAAAGGAAATACGAATATTTATCGAAAAGGAAAAAATCGTTGAAAATTTGTGCCGTGAGTGTGTGAACCACCGCCTTTGAAGCGCAAATACTGAATATATATGAATGCCACCCTGCAGCATTAAATTTATGAGTCATGATAAAATGAAAAAAAAATCGAAGGGCCTCCGGCAGATGTAGAGAATGTATTTGAGCTGATACAAAGTTGCAAGAAAGAAGAAAATATTTTTCCGCTCGTCATTACTCGTAGTTTAGGGTGGAGGGCCAAGGATTCCCATCGTATTTGCCAGTCCGCGTGACCCAATTAGGTTTCTCTGGCGTACCAACCAGTGGCTCCTGGTTTAATCGCTGGTGACACCCTCCAGGTCGCTTACATGTTATATACCCCCATTGCACGTTGAAAATTGAGTTTCTCGTGTGCCCGCAAGCCCAGTTCCTTGTGAAGCTGCTCACAGGTTTGGCTCTGGATAAGAAATGATATTTCAAGGGGAAAATTGTCCAGTGGTATAAGACGTCAAGGGTCCCAAGCTCTTGGATGGGAACATCGAAAAATTAGTGTGAAGAGGTGAAAAATTTTCAGGAAGATACATAATACTGTGATAATACGTTTTTAATAAAGATTCGACTGTGGAATTACAGGATTCGAAAACCAGCACTATTGAGTGGATCTGGTAGGACATATTCGCTGGAAAACGATTCCAATTTTCCCGATGGCGATGACAGATAGATAAGAAACTTTGGGAAGCCGCGAGTTTTCCTAAGCTTCATATACACTCGCTACTATCCTTGTCTGCCTACTGCAACGCAGTTTTAAAGTTTTTCGATTGTGTCAGATACCATTTTTCATCCCTAGTTTGTTTCTCCACGTTTTGTAGAGAAGAGGGACATAAAAGACCAAATCAAGAATGGACTGTTACTGAGCATGCGAGCGCTATCAGCATCGATTAAATTCCAAATTAGATATTGATTCCTTATTCATTGACATTTTTCATTGAGTGAAGTGATCCAAGTGTAAGTACCGTTCGGCGTATGTGTTATCAGTGGATTTATAGGGAGAAGCGAGTTTTGAAAATAATTAGATAATTCGCACGACAGATCGTAACTCTGACGCTGTTTCGCACAAATAGAAGTAACAGTTTTTCATTTTCTCTGTCGTTGCCATCATAGCAGCGTCTAAAGTGGAATCATAAAAGTACAAAAGATAATAACGAGGATATAATATTGTCTTTATCGCGGGTTCTTGTATCCGCACGATTTAGTGATATAACAGTGAGAAAAAAAATTCGCCGAAATTGTGCTATTAAAGTTGACACGGTGAAGGGTAACGGTGGATTTGGTGACTACTCGGCGGCGGGTGAATTTGAAGTTTGGGGTGACGAACAGTGTGCAACGGATGGTGATAACCATCAGGTTCTGGTTGGGCCTGGGGCCCCACGTGCCCACTTACAAAAACAACAAAGATGTAACGATGCTAATGTATCGTCGCTCAGACCATTGCTGCATGTAACACACTGTGAACTACATTCGCCACGTGAGGCTGAACTACTCAGGCTAGATCAACTGGACAGTTTGGATATAAAATCGGCTGAGTGTGACGCACACTCCATGATGGATAATTTTCAGAGTCCTGTGCCACCACCATTGCCACGACGTCATGGCCGGTAAGCTGATGATTTTAGATTTATCGGTGTTACTCGGATTGGCGTAAAAGCTTCAGAATGGGATTGGCTCACAAGTCGGCCTCAATTAATATTCAACTGTGAATATCAAGGTCAATTGTCTCTCTGCCTTCGATCGCACATTATTCATAATCTGAATGAATTTTGTTTTAATCTCTTAAAACGCGTAGCTTTTACCTACAACCCTCAATCAGTTTGATTAGTTTTTCATTCTTTAACTTCCTGATGGAAAGTTATTGTAATCACCCCGAAAAGTAAATGTCACAGAATCATGAAATTTTTACGTTTCTCGACGTTTCACATGCTCCTGATACATTTTCAGCGGGAGTTATATATGTATGTGTGTGTGTGTGTGGCATATTTTGCACGATATCTATAAAACATGATAATAATCGATCAATAGCCGAATATGCGTAATTGATATGCAGCTTGACTACATACGTGTATCGTCACACACACGCACGCACACACAGAATTTCGTGGACTATCTGCCTACTACTTCAAAGGGCCTAGGTTCACGCCTATTTTTCACAACTATTTTCTCATGGATTGCGACTGAAGCAGGAACGTTCCGTGTGTGCTATCGGCGGTATCCTTACAGTGAGACCTTACGGCCGCGCGGGGACCTAACCCGACACAGGGGGAGGGGAGGAGGGTGGGTTCCACCATAGGCACCGGCCATCGTAGCACAGGGGTTTCCGGAGATTTACCCTGTGTTTAGAAATACGATGGCCTAATAATCACGAAAGTCGGCCCCAGCCGCATGGGTGGATGTTCGGTACGTCCTCTCAAGAAATACCAAGACGACAGTTACTCGGGGCGCCCAAACGAGAGGGACGGAGACACAAAAAAACTAGTGGGTGGGATGTATTTGTGCCCTCAGTGAGGACACAATGCAAACTTCCCGATTTGGAAACTCGAGTTTTCGAAATCATGTCTGTTTAAAAAATTTACGAGACTTCTCACTTGAGTATTTACTGAATTTTTTTTCATTTGTCTATATGTCGTTGCCTTTTGTGATTTTTTTCATAATCAAGGGATAACTCCCTCTTCCACGTGAAGGCCATTTACTTCACATTGAAGTATTTTAAAACCACGAATATACAACAACTAGGTTGAAGAAGTTCAATAAGTCCGTATCTCCGGCTTCACTCGACTTCACGTTCCTGGCAGCATTGATACACAAAAATGATATACAAGTATTATAATCTGAGTCGGTCCATGTATACTGTAGAGACCAATTTTTGCGATCGCCGACGTCATCTAGTCTCCATTCATGCACTTATCACATGAATGATTTTTTTTTAACGACTCTACCACCTTAATTATCGGCATTATGGGAAAAAGTCAATAAACATTAAATGTGGATTTTTGTATGACGAACAACTTATGTCAACAATTTTTTTCCCTATCTCCAACTGTTTACAAGAAATAGCCTTATGAACAATTGAAATTATTAATAACGATATATATTCTGAACCAATATCCATCAAAACCTAATCAGGGCTGAGTTACATGAAGACGCGTTGATTGAGACCTCGATGGCTTCGATTGGTGTATCCATTCGTAAGAAACCGTTGTTACAGGCCGAAATGAAAAAGTTCGATTTCGGGGTGATTACAATAACTTCCCTATCGGGAAGTTAATTATAATTCTTAATATGAAGTAGTTTAATCAACAATACAATTTGGTAAGAGTAATTAACTATGGGTGCTGGCAAAAAAGTCATGGAACGTCAAATGTGTATTTTTACGTGTGAAACGACTTGCATTACACCCTTTGTTTCATATCACGAAGCGTTCTTGCGATGGAGCGATCTAAACATATGAAATTGTTAATACTTCTTAACTATCGGTGTCAGCCAACAGCGATATAAACAATCCTTTTTGTTAATAACAATTAACTATGACTGTTAGAAAAAAAGTCATAAAACATCAAATGTGTATTTTTACGTGTGGAACGACTTTCATTGGACAGTTTGTTTCGCACCTCCAACCGTACTTGCGATAGGGCGATCTAAACAATTGAATTTGTTAAGAACTATTAACTATCGGTGTTAGCAAAAAATACGGTGTTATAGGACATCAAATATGTATTTTTGTGTGCGGAACAATTTTCATTAACTAATTTGTTTCGTATCTTCAAACATTCTCACGCTGCTGCGATATGAGCAATCTTTTTTGTTACTAACAATTAACCACAGGTGTTATCAAAACAGTCATAAAATATCAAATGTGTATTTCGTGGCGGGGAACAACTTTTATTGAATACTTTTTTTTTGTATCTTACACCGGTCTTGCAATAGAGCGATATAAACAATTAAATTTGTTAGTAACAATTGAACGAATCATTTTTCGCATAAATCGTTCCTTTCAGACTTGGAGAACAGTAAGTCGCGTCGATCCAAAAAAAAAAAAAGTAAATCGTTACGTTAGTTTATTCGGAAACGTTAAACAAAGTTTTTGGTCACACACACACACACACACACACACACACACACACACACATACAAACACTTTTCGGAAAACGACTCAGGCTGATGTGAAACGACGAGAAAAGTGAAAGTATCATGAAAATTTGTCTTTCGATTTTCGGGGTCATTACAATAACTTCCCTATATCGGGAAGTTAACTAGTGGTGTGAATATGTCTCTCCCCCATACGAGGCCCAAACAAAACTTCCCGATTGCGTAATTCAGCACAGGATACTACCTTTCCTCTTCTACAGTATAGCACGTATAAGGCAACCATTCTAATCAGCAACCCCAACAGTGATATGAATCCCTCGCAATTGTACGCCCCCGGTAGCGGCCATTAAGCATTCCTTCACGGGCGTACCGGACACCCACCCAAGCGGCTGGGGCCGACTTTTCGCCATCTTTAGGCCATCATATTTCTAAACACAGGATAAACCTCCAGAAACCCCTGTGCTACGATGGCCGGCGCCTATGATGGAACCCACCCTCGCCCCCCCGCTGCGACGGGTTAGGTTCCCGCTCGGCCGGGCGGTCTCATTTTATGGGTACCGCCGATAGCACACACGGAAATTCCTGCATCGGTCGGAATCTATGAGAAAATATTTTGAAAAAATATTCTCCGGCGGCCGGGCGCGAACCTAGGACCTTCGGAGTAGTTGGCAGATACTCTACCACTACGGCAAAACCGAGACGAAGTATGTGTTTTTTTTTTCTACTCTTGCTCTATTCGTATTCACCCACGTAACCGCTGTTAGGCATTACTTCATGGGCAATACTACGGATCAGAGTACCCACCCATTGCGGTTGGGGCCGACTTCGCCATTTCAGCTCATCGCATTTCTAATCACAGGGTAAACCTCCAGAAACCCCTGTGATACGATGGCGGGCGTCTACGATGGAACCCTCCCTCCCCCCCACCCCGCGCGGCGGGTCGCGTTCGGTCGCGGCTCACGGTCTCACTTCATGAATACCGCCGATAGCACACACGGAATGTTCCTGCCGTCGGTCGGAGTCCGTGAGAAAATATTTTTCAGAAAAAATATTTGCAGTGAGCGGGAATCGAACGCGGGGCCTTTAGAATAGTAGGCAGACATTCTACCCAATACGCCAAAGCCCCGTCGTATGTGTGTGTGTGTGTGTCTGTGTATACGTGTGTCGCCGAATTTTTATCTTAAGTTTCTCACGAACGAATGCTGCCATCGAGATTATTGAAGTCTGAATCGAAGCGTTTCCATGTAACTTAGAGCTGATTAATTTTTGGATGAAATTGGTGCAGTATATATGTTGTTATTAACAATTTAAATTGTTTATAATGTTCTATTGCATAAGCTATTAGAGTTAGCGTAAAATTTACATCATAAAAGTTGTTCTCCATATAAAAAAAATGGTGTGTCATGAAGACACGCGATAGAAGTGAAACTGAATGATTGGATTGGCAAGGATTATTTAATTTTCTATGTTTAGAGGGAGAGGAATCATTTTAATCACGTGTCAAACACTTCTTGATAGTAAATATTAATTTATTTATCATAATAATTATACTTTTTTCAAGATACAATAATATTAGTATGAATATGATGAATTAAATCTCAATCAGCTTCACCTTCATTCTCTGGTAGACTCTTCATGAACGAAATGATAGGTTTGTGGTAACTAAAATAGGTAATGAAGACTCTTGACTACAAATTTTCGATGTAACGTGAGAAAACTGCATCGATCGTGGTACCATGGCGTGTAGTCGATTCAATTGGTGAATTGTTCATTTCCAATGACAATTTCTGTTGCAAGAACTGAATTAATGGCTTGGAATCCTCTGAAGCAAAATTAACATTAAAATCTCCACCTAGAATCATAGGTATTTTGTCCAGCTCTACTCCAACTTCTGCAGCCCCCACTGGAGTATACGGCAGCAAGTGAAGGTTGAATAAACTCTATCATTTTCGCCATCTTCTGATTTGGTGAAATATAGAGTGCTATAAGCATAATCCGCTGTCCGCTTTCTGTGTGACATTCAGCTGCACACATTTCTCCAACAGATGACAACCCAATTGAAAGCGATTCTAGTTGTTTCAAGTTCAGGTCCATATTGGGTGTCATGATGTTCGTTCCATGAGCAGTATTGCAAAGTATTGCGACACCCCCTGCTCTCACATTATGTCTTTTGAACTGTAGGACACAATTAAAATTGGGAACATCAATTTCTTGATCGTTTTCCTTCCACGTCTCTGAAAGTATCAATATATTAGACCGTAGAATCACCGGATCATTGAAATCTCCGCTATGAGCTCCTAAGCTTTGGCAATTGAGGGTTGTTATTGATAAGCCTGGTCTGCTGATGAACTCTCGCAGAATGTCAGTCAAAGTTATCAATGGATTTGTTGATAATCTTCTAAATTCTGATTGTAGATTGTCCATTGATTGAGCTTTTTTCCGTCCATGATAAAATTTGTTCTTTCCATCCTTCGCAACGATGTACAATCGCTGTATACTTGTGACACGGGACAAGGCTACATAAAGGAGTTATTGTGAATGTGTCTTTTCGTATTCATAGACGATTTGATTAAACGTACCACCTTGAGACTTGTGGATAGTAATAGCACACGCTGATACCAATGGCAGATGATTTCTTTTGACGAAAATCGTTTTATTATTATTCATATATATCGTAGAAGTTCTTCGTGCAATGGGAACTGCCGTGTGGCTGATGTTGTTTGCATGGATGAACGCAGCAGCTTTTCTCCGGATCTTCTGCCCCGTCTTTGGTGAATCTGGAAATTCCAGCCACACACGAGTTACTGCCCCTGCCTCATCAGTTTCGATATGAACTAGTTTACCAACTGCGCCGTTTGCTAAACCATCCGAGACATGCAGATTGGTTGTTATTATATACCATTTGTCTAACACCAGTATTATCTCGTAGGGCAGACCTCCAGTGTCTATTACCGTTTTTTTATGCAATTTTTGTCGTACAAATGATTGTTGCTCAGTATTATGGCAGCCGGTGAATACATCGGTAGCTATTGAGACTGTTTTATTCTCTGTAGAATTAAGAATTGTCAAATTGTATTCGTTTACAGCATTATTTGTCAAATATAGCCCAATTCCATGTGGACAAAGAGGATCTGCTTCCTCTCTTGTATAAAAACGAGATTCGATTAGGTGTATCTGTTCTTGATCCAATTCTTCGCCATTTCCAATTTTAATTAATAAAGAGGAGAAATCAGCATTCGCTTGTCTCATGACTTTATCCAATTCATAGAACTTCAAGTCACGCCAAAGTGTTGGTGCTGCTATGCGTCGTTTTGTTGCTTGATAAATGGGTGTAGCACGCACTGAAGGTAACTGACGCAAATCACCTATGAAAATGATATCTATTCCTCCAAAATTATCTTGGAAATTTCCTGTTATTTGTTTTAACCGTGCGTCAATTTGAGACAGCAATTCCGCTCCTACCATACTGACCTCATCGATGAGTATAACTTGGACGTATTTGAGGAGCATTCTGTACTGTTGAGCCACTTCAATTGATAATGGTAATAGTTTGGAAAGGGATATTTTCAATGCAGTGTGGATCGTCGTACCATCAATTGCTATTGCAGCCTTTCCTGTTGATGCACATGCGATGTAAGCATTGCAAAAACCATCATTATCTGTGAAGCGGTTGTAAATTTCCATGAGGAGTCTAATGAGGAATGTCTTCCCACATCCGGCTGGCCCAGTGAAGAAAACTTGGAGTGGTGATCGGTTTGATGAGAGGAGATTAGCAATCACATGCATCAGGAGTGCTTTCTGCCTCTGATTGGCCATTCTCAATAGTTCATAAAATTGTTCATTAGACATTAAATTATCCCTCTTTTTTGCGACAGCACCCAGTTTGTTAAGTGTTGCTAACCGCAGATCGTCGTTCATTATGTGGTCAGCGTTATACAATTCTTGAAAAGGATTTGCTTCAGGAAAAAGGCGACCTACGTTGTCTCCTTCAGCATCATCATCTTGATTTAATTCATCTTCACGACAGAACTCTCGGCATATCTCGATGGTTTTCTGGATATCTAAATTCGATGAGAATTCTTTATGTCGCTCCAAAATCAATATTTCGTTGTCGTCGTAAATCTGTATGAATTTAGTTTCTGCAAGAATTTCATTTTCTTCGTCTCGGAATGGAATATACAAAGTCACCATTTCCCGTTTGTATTCATTGAAATCATCAGCCATGTCGTAGTTTCTGTACCGAATAATCCGAGGTTCTTTCCTTCGTGTCCAATTCCCCTGATTATTCAGTGTGTAATGAGCAACAAACTGGGCCAAAGTGACATCTTCTAGCTCTTCAGGTCTCTTTTCGTACTTGTCAAACCAATTTTCTTTCCATATGTTTGTTGCATCATCATCAGCATCCATTTCATTGACTTCTCTCTGAGTTTTTCGAATTCTTTGTCTTTCGATCGGCCATATTGTTGAAATATAGGTAACAACTGCAGAAGACTTTGACATCGGTTCACGCAGAAGGTACCATGCAGCTTCCTGACTGGTAATTTCGACAGTATTTAGCATGTCAACGCTCATTTTCCTAGTAATTTCGACAATATCGAACTCTGGATGTTCATCCATTATTTCAGTGATGTTACGTTGGAGATTGCTAATTCCACGGTTCGTTTTATTGACGTATTCCACTATGTATGCAGCACATGAGTATTCTTCGGTGATAAATTGCACATCCATGTTTGATTTCAAAATATTGAAAATGAATGGGTTGAATGGATTATGCCACTTTTCCATGGGTTGACGTTTAAGAAGTACTCTGGGACGTTTGATGACAGCTCGAAGCACATTCATGTAGTAATCATCTGATAGTATTCCATTTCCCTGATAGAAACTATCAATATCAGCATAGTCATTGTTCTCTAAGTTTGTTCTTATCGTGTTGTAATGTTGTTTATACGTGTGGAATCCTAGTTCTTCTTTCTGCATTGGTGTCAGTATAGTTGTGTATCTGCATGGCATGAATGGAGCTTCAAATCTGCATTTTTGATGAGCGTTCGCAGCTACTTTTTTGTAACATGTGAACGTGTGCTGATGTGTCTGTAGTTTGATGTTCCCCGACGAAGTGGCCACTGATATCAATGTATCAACTAGTTCAATAGCTTTTAGTCGGTCAGCACCTAGTGGATCCGCTGGAGCATTCTCAAGCCATAGCAGAATGTGTGCATAGGGGCTCCCACGATGCTGGAATTCAATTATTTTAAAATAATGGACCACACCATATTTCCCGAAGGGAGAAGACTTTTTGGACTGACGTATGTTCATTATAACATTGAGGGGCTTATTAAAATAGATGGCACATGTTACAGCATCTTCATTGATGAGTGTGCTCTTTACAATATAATGGAGTTCCTGAACAGCTTGTTCTGTAATTTCTGCTCCATTATTCTTCAATTTATATAATAATTGTAATAATGAGGGCCAACCAGCTTCATTAGCACTCATAGTTAGGAATAAAGTGGGTTTTTCCGAGTTGTCTGATCATTGCGAATAAGTCTCTCTTTCTTTCAGCCCAATACCAAGTCGAGTTAGGGATACAACGTAGAAAAGCCAAGTTGCTTCCTATACAATGATTTATATACTCCTCTGATTGAATTTGTTCACGTGTAATTTTTGTGTCTATACCTACGTGTTTAAAAGCGATGGATAGACTGTCACGGACTCTAAACCTTATAATTTTCATTGCCATATAGAGTAAATGATGAGGTGTAACCCCACGTCGATCAGATCTCCTTAGCTCACTGGTAGCCATCATGAATGGAGTCACATTGAGATCTTCACTAAAGCGCCGGAATTGTCCGAGATAGATAGTAGGGAAACATAACTCTTCTGCATGCTCATCAAATAATAGATTGTGAGGGACATTCATTTCTCCAGGAGCAATCCTCAAATATTTATCGTCATTCCAGAGTAATGTGTGTTGCTGAGCGAACAGGCTCTCCTCCATGGGGATGTCTTCACTCAGTTCATCTATAGGTATCTGATGAACGACACAATCCTCATTAAAGAAAGATTCATCAACTTTGATGTCGTACAGTTGATACAATGGACTCGGTACTAAGCATCTTAGCCATATTTTAATATTTCTCTTGTTTATTAAACCTGTCAAGTAGCTTGATCGATGAATTTTTTTTCTCTTGATATGAACGTAAACACAGTGATCGTCGTCAATGTTCCTGGGCAAGTGATTGACCATTGTATTGACATCCCCTGGAACATTGA
Organism: Asobara japonica; assembly: GCA_026005395.1. Lineage (NCBI taxonomy): Eukaryota > Metazoa > Arthropoda > Insecta > Hymenoptera > Braconidae > Asobara > Asobara japonica. The sequence continues at coordinate 40,549 of BQMI01000491.1, read as the reverse complement.
TCACCTGCCCCAAAATTCCAAATTGTCCATGCACATGACGCACTCTGCGAATTTGCATAAATGGAATTCTAGGAGAAATGAGTCTCTCGGACACTAAATCTAATTTCGGAAGATGTGCAGGGATCGGGGGATATACAAAGCCATTCAATTTCGACAATGTTGGAATTTTGTCTCTCCTCAAAGCCTGGCGACAGCTGGTGCATGCCAGCTCATTATTACTTCTGAATTCTGGAAATTTTTGTTGAATACGAATTTCATTTTCAACGGATAGAGTTTTCAAGTCATTTTTAAACCATAATCTATCACATACACAACACGTAAAACCGAATGGATTATTTATAAAATCACGGTGAAAATTCTTATGTGCAGTTTTAAACTCATTAAAGTCTGAATATTGTAATCGATCACCACTATGTACACCGCAATCAGCAGGAGGATGAGTCGAAGTCGTTGCTAATAGTTCATTCTCTAGATTATTTACACTATTGTCCACACTATCACGTAAGAGGTTAGCACGTGTTTGCCTCCGTTCCCTCCTATCTCGTTCAATTTCAGTTCTACTTTTTTTCCGTTTTCTATTCTGATTAATTCCTTCACTCGCCCGTTTTTCCTCCCGCCACGTTTTTGTCCTTTCTGCACCCGACTTCGGCATATTTGCACAAAACTCTCGATTTAAGTAATGAAGACACGCACAAAAACAAAATACGTTGCTTATGATCACTGTGTTAGAAACCAACAGCTGTTTTCCGCGATCGCGACGCCGCCTGAACGCAGAGAATGACATGAAAGACAGAAAGTCTTCCGTCTCATTCTCGCACGATACACGAAGGCCTCTCACTCTCGCCCGATAGACGAGACATAAGGTAGTCCGTCTCACTCTCGCTCGATTCCCGGAGGCCTCTCACTCTTACTTACTGCGTTAGAGCGAGCGTCACCAAAAAGGTTGCCGATCGAGATTGCACAACCCTCCCATAAGAAGTTTCACTTCAAAATACATATTTTATGTACAATGACTTTTTTCGACAGTTTGCATAATTAAGGAGGTATGACCGTCTCAACAATTATGTCTGTAACGAGTGAACGAATGAACACAGCGCTGTTATGACGGTCCCAATCGAAGCGATTCCATGCAAAATCGAGCGGATTACACTCTGAATGGGAGTCGTGCAGTATATGCAATGTTATTAATAATTGAAATTGTTTATACTGTTCCACTAGGTAAAATATTGAAGTTATCGGGAAACTTCCTAAGAGAGAACCATTCAGGATATGAAAATACACCTTTTGTGTGCTATAACTTTTTTCCATCATTTGCATAATTAAGGAGCAATTTGAAAGACGGGCACAATGCATATCACCCGGATTATTCCGTATACAAAAATGCACAGTCAATATGACTTTTTTCAATATAGGTTAGAACGTATCGCGAGGTACACTAGAATATACTTGGCGAGTGAATATGTCGACAATTCCTGGAAAAATGTCTAAGAGCGGGATAACTAAGTAACTACAGAGGTAGATGGGGTAACTAGGCGGACGAATTCCAGTTGAATAGTTTTATGGGTTTAAAAATCAAACTAAAGTGATCGTGTGCAGTAATTATTAGTCGCAATTTCAATTATTGATATCACTGTTGACTTAGGACATCACAATGATTGCGTGTTCATGCTGTACTGAAATACCAAAATGGGAAGTTTTGTTTGTGCCCCGTATGGGGTACACACGTTTGCACACCACTAGTTCTTCTCCAATATACACCGGTTAATCAGTAGTGTCATACGGAAAACGTGGAGATATGGGAATTCGAAACTGAGTCATTAATGAACCAGATAATGATGAATATTTGGGTAGATGCATGGTGAGCATGAGAATGAGATTTATGGGCGTTACTTGAGTGGGACTGAGACGCCAATAGGAGTGCGGCCGCAATTAAGACGATAACTTCAATATTTTACCCAGTGGAACAGTATAAATAATTGCAATTTTTAATAACATTGCATATACTGCACGAATGTCATGCAAAATGTAATCCGCTCGATTTTGCACGGAAATGCTCCGATTGAGACCTTCATGACAGCGTTGGATTTGTTCATTCACTCATTACATACATAATTGTTGAGACTGCGATACATCCTTAATTATGCAAATTATCGAAAAAAGGCATTCTACATAAAATACGTATTGTTATATGGGGAACACCTTTTCGTATATAAATTAATATTGTTAATAACAATATATGTAATGGATCCATTCCATCTAAAAACTAAGCAGATCTAAGTTACGTGAAGATACTTCGGTTGAATCATTCAGTACCTCGATCGCATAATTCAGCCGCGAGAAATCATTTGACCGCATACATACTTAGCTACATACACACATACACAGACAGACATTTTGTTTTAACTAGTCTAGAAAGGTCAGAAATACCTTGAAACGTGGAGATCTGATGGAAAATCGATTTTTCATTTTCGGGGGGCAAAACAATAACTTCCCCTAGCGGGAAGTTAAAACATCCATACATAATTTCGTACGTATAATATCCCCCTGTTCTACAATCGCTCTACCCTTGTACACTTTCATTGTTTTACCCAAAGTATTATTTCAAATGGATACGAAAAAAATCATATTCCTCTTCTCAAGTTTCGCTTCTCTGGCGCGTTAGGAACTACAGCCAATTATTTCAGTCTATTTTGAGAGGTTGGTGAGTGTCTTTTACATCACGTTTACTGTGGATTTGATGAATTTTTCAAAACATGTCAAGTCCAATTTCTTGTTCCATCATGTGTAGCTAGACTCCCTATTTGCTCACCAAGTATTTTGGTCTTGCCTTTACTAATTTTTCTGCTCATAAGTATATTTCACTGGGCGTTCCTTTGACATTTCATTATTTTTTCCAGAAACCAGAAAGATAATCAGCGACGCAATGAAATGGTTACTTGGCGTTTTTTAAACATGTTTAAAAACATGTTTTTTGTTTTGTTTAGATCAAGCTTTGACAACACCAGTCCCTTGATACTATTTGCTTTTTGTTTCGGGGGCATCAGTGGACGGAAGGAAACCCACGCGCAATCGAATATCGTTCTATTCCTTTTTTGCTTTTACCCGCACAAAGCCTAGCAAGTGTTCAGTGCATTTCAATTTTTAGTTTAGACATAAGGAAAAATCTGGTTTATGTTGGAAATGATTGAATGAACCACTTTCCTCGTTACACTATGTTGAGTGACTTGTGAATTCAGCTAGTAAACCCTTCAATGGAGTTTGAAATTTACTGGTACCTGATTCTTATTTTACCGTGAATTCTTGACTGCAAGCATCCGAACAAACCAAAGGTGGAAACAGTTTGACGCAGGGTTGGGACTTATATGTAAAGGGTTAATGTTGACGGGAAAAAAGGGCATATAAGTCACTGATTCTGTGGTTGAAGCACGACGACCCTAGTGGCCATTTATGACCATGTTGCAATTGCGAATAATACGCGAATGAGCCATCAGATATGCGTTTACGCTTGAATTTAATGGTTGCGGGGCTGCTGAGGAAATCTGTCGATTTTCCTTGAATTATTCAATGGCTAAAACTATTAACTTCCCGATACGCAAAGTTATTCTCATGACCCCGAAAATGAAAAGTGTCAGATCGATGAAATTTTCGCTTTTCTCGACGTTTGGCATCATTCTGACACGTTTTCAATGGAATGTCGGTGTGTGTGTGTATATGTATGTATGTAGTACGTATGTGAGCTTTTTTTGTGACACGCTTTCTCCTGAACAGCTGGACCGATTTGAATTTTTTTTTCAAAAATTACATCTAGCCGTTGCGGAGAGTGTAAAGGAGTGTCAAGTCTTAAACACTTAAATTCACAACTTACGAGGATACTCACTCAATTGTTGAAGGCTTCAATGATGAGTTGCTAATCCTAATTGGATTAGGAAGAAATCAATATAGCTGAATCCATACTGATCAGTAATGCTTCAGTATTACCTGGTCGTGAACTGATTGAACAAGTTGGGCCAACAACTGATCCAAGCTGACATTGAATTTTTGCCAAGGCATATCTAGCCATAATTGGACCAGTTTACCATTGGTAGACCTTACTACGTGTGGAATACAAAAGGGCGTATCTTAACCTGATCAGAACTGTTCAAAGTAACCTGTTCAGAAACTGCTGTGAAAAACCTCAGTTTATCCAGATCAGTAATTCTTCAGCTGGACGCATTCCGTTGCTGGTTAAGACGGCTAAATCCACTTGCTATCCAAAATAGCTAGGTCATCCCTATGAACATTGAGCTAAGGTTGAACGGATAAGAACTGGATCAGGATTCGACATAGCTGAACTGATAAAGCAATGCCTTTTCAGTGCCAAATCATTTGCTTATTTGCTATTCGCTAATACTATTCAGCTAAGTTAAGAGGAAATGTGACCGGATCAGGTTCCGAAAGGAATGAACTTATCAAGTAACACCTTCCCAGTTTCTGATCAGTTACGCATCCACTAGTCACTCGTACTATTGAGGTCAGTCCCGACTGATCGTCGCTGGATCAGATTTCGAAAGGGCTGAATTTATTAAGGAATGCCTTCCCAGTGCCTGATCAGTTCGTTATCCATTAGTCACTAGTAAGGCAATGCTTACTACTTCTGGATCCTAACCCGATGTTAAATCAGGGTTATCTTACTGAATTTCTACTCGGGTAATTTAAAATGAGTATGATATTTCCTAAGCTCATGCATCCTTAGCGCTATCAAAGAATGTGCTCAATTTTATAATGAATCGGCCATGAATCAGGAGATGCGGTTGTAGGTCTTCGACGAGTGCGTATCCGTTCAAATTCCCACTGCCACCTTACCGCCACAGATTTTTTGCGACATCCGCCACCGCATGACTATACAGCTAGAATCACTGTTTGAAAATTCAAATTGGACGTAATTACAAAGTATCGGTTTTAGAGCGCTGATTTTTTAGCTTCCCGATAGACGATTGTTTTACCCCCGAAAATGAAAAATCGATTCAAACGAAATATCTGTCTGTGTGTGCGTGTGTATGTGTATGTAGCTAGGTATGTATAGCGTCAAATTTTTCATCCACGACTTCTCGCGACTGAATTATGCAATCGAGGTACTAAATGATTCAACCGAAGCATCCTCACGTAACTTTGGATGGCATTCCTGCAGTATATGCAATGTTATTAGAAAATGCAATTATTTATACTGTTCCACTGGGTAAAATATTAAAGTTCGCGGGAAAATGATTCAAATCAAATAATTGCTCATATGACAATACATATTTTATGTGGGATGACTTTTGTCCATAATTTGCATAATTAAGGAGGTATGGCTGTCTCAACAATGATGTATGTAATAAGTGAATGAATAAACCCAGCGCTGTCATGAAGGTCTCAATCGAAGCATTTCCCTTCAGAATCGAGCGGATTACATTTTGGATGGCATTTGGATGGAATTCTCAAATCTGCCAGTTTTCAGTATGACACTACTGATTAACCGGGGTATATTGGAGAAGAATAAATTCAGTAGGCTGTGCTGACATACCAAATCGGGAAGTTTTGCTTGTGCCCCGAGTGGGGCATACACATGCACACACCACTAGTTTTATATATGCTCAGTTTAATATGGTTTCCCGAGTTTCAACAAAAAAATCAATCACAACCCTCCATTATTTTTTATAAGCTAGGAAGGCATTGCGAAACGCATTCCACACGGGGCACAAACAAAACTTACCGATTTAATATTTCAGTACAGCATAAACACGCAATTGTTGTGATGACCAAAATTAACAGTGATATCAATAATTGAAATTGCCATTGATAATTACTGCACAGGATCACTTTAGTTTCATTTTTAAGCCCATCAAACTATTCAACTGGAATTCGTCCGCCTGGTTACCCTAACTACCTCTGTACTTACTTAGTTATCCCGCTCTTCGACAGTTTTCCAGCAATTGTCGACATATTCACTCGCCAAATATAGTCTAGTTCAACTCGCGATATGTTCTAACCTATATCGAAAAAAGTCATATTGGATGCGCATTTTTGTATAAGGAACAGACTGGGTGATATGCATTGTGCCCATCTTCCAAATTGAGCTGACGGCCTATCGGCATTTTTTTCTTTTAAATTTTCGATCTAACTTCAATTTAATTTAATAAATGCCTTCAGACGGGGAGGCGGTGGTTACTGATCGAATTTGAGAATGGAAAGTCTCTATATGCCCGGTAGCTTAGTTGGAAAAGTGCCGGGTGCGATACTGGGAGTCTCGGGTTCGAATCCCGACTGGGACTATCGGGATTCTTTCTCTTAAATTTTCGATCTATCTTCAATTTAATTGATGATGAAGGATGCCTCCATAATTATGCAAATTATGGAAAAAAGTCATTACACATAAAAAGTGTATTTTCATATAAGGAATAATTCCCTTTGAAGAAGTTTCTCGATAACTTTAATATTTTATTCGGTGGAACAGTATAACCAATTACAATTGTTAATAACATTGCATATACTGCACGAATCCCATCCAAAGTGTAATTTGCTCGATTTTGCATGGAAACGCTTCGATTGGGACCGTCATAAATGCGCTGAGTTCATTCGTTCAATCATTACATACATAATTGTTGAGACGGTCATACCTCCTTAATGATGCAAAATATCGAAAAAAGTTACGCCACATAAACCGCGTATTTTCGTATGGGGAACAACTTTTCTGATATAAATACGCCTTCTCCAATAGTTTATGCAATAGAACATTATGAACAATTGAAATTGTCAATAACAATATATATACTGCACCAATTTCATCCAAAATCTAATCAGTTCTAAGTTATACGGAGACGCTTTGAACGCGATCTTGAATTCTGCCATAATTTCATTTGTTCATGAGAAATCGTTGCGCAAAATTTTGCACACATACATACATACACACACACACACACACACCCACCGACGCCAACTTAGAATTTGACGGGGATAATTTTGAGACACTTAAAACCCCGGTTAGATAAACGGGATGACCCTCTACGGGTCGAACCGATAACTTCCCGATCGTTCCGCCGTATATATTATATCCACAATTTCCGTCCATGTCTCAACTTATGGACTTTATAAACTTTTCGAAATTTCTAAATTTAAAAAAAAATTATAATTCTTATTATAAAGTAGTTAGACAAACAATACAATTTGTTAAGAACGATTAACTATGGGTGTTGACAATAAAGTCATGGAACGTCAAGTGTGTATTTTTACGTGTGGAACGACTGGCATTGCACTCTTTGTTTTGTATCTCCAAGCGTTCTTCTGATAGATCGATCTGAACAATTGAATTTGTTAATAACTATTAACTATCGGTGATGGCAAAAAAAGTTATGCAACATGAAATATATATTTTCGTGCGTGGAACAACTTTCATTGGCTAATTGGTTTCGTATCTATAACCGTGTTCATGATACAGCGATATAAACAATCCTCTTTGTTAATAACAATTAACTATGACTGTTAGAAAAAAAGTAATGAAACATCAAGTGTGTATTGTTACGTGTGGAACGACTTTCATTAAACACTCTGTTTCGCACCTCCAACCGTACTTGCGATCGAGCGATCTAAACAACTGAATTTGTTAGGAACTATTAACTATCGGTGTTAGCAAAAAAAGTTATACGACATCAAATATGTATTTTTGTGTGTGGCATAATTTTCATCAACGGTTTTGTTTCGAATCTTCAACCGTTCTCACGCCGCTGCGATATACACAAACTTCTTTGTTACTAACAATTAACTACGGGTGTTATCAAAGAAAGTCATTAAACGTCCAATGTGTACTTCGTGGCGGGAAACAACTTTCATTTAATACTTTTTTTGTATCTCAAACCGTTCTTGCGATAAAGCGATCTAACCAATTAAATTTGTTAATAACTATTAACTATCGGCGTTGGCAAAATAAGGTATAAAACATCAAATACGTATTTTTGAGTGAGGAACCATTTTCATCAACTAATTTGTTTCATATCTTCAACCTTTCTCACGCCGCTGCGATATAAATAAGCTTTTTTGTTACTAACAATTAATTACAGGTGTTATCAAAAAATGTCATAAAACGTCAAATGTGTATTTCGTGGCGGAGAACAACTTTCCTTTCACACTTCTTTTTGTATCTCAAACCGTTCTTGCGATAGATCGATATAAACAATTGAAATTGTTAGTAACAATTGAACGAACTAGTTTTCGCATAAATCGTTCGTTTCAGATCTTGAGAATTACACCGACGGCTATGGCCGAGTGGTTAGAGCGCTGGCCTTTGGCACACGAGGTCCACGGATCGAGTCCCCGCTTGGGGACTCTCCGATTGGTATAGTAGAGTGGAATTGTCCAGCGTTCGAGTTCATAGGGATTTATAGTCGAACGGGAGTTTCGTCAAAGAAACGGCTGTACAAATTGAGGTTTTCCGTGGTTTTCCTTCAATTGTAGATTGACCCAAGCGATGTAAAGTCTGGTAGGCATTGCATTTATTGGGTCAAACTAAGTGCATGCTGTACCGTTTGGGAAGAATTCGGTTTCCATCGGCACCGTGGGAGGGTCGCCACATATGCATAATCGCATCGAAGCGTAAATAAAAAAAAAAAAAAAAAAGATCTGGAGAATAGTGAGTCGCGTCAATCAAAAAAAAAAACGTAAATCGCTACGTTGGTTTCTTCGGAAACGTTAAACAAAGTTTTTGGTCACACACACACACATCCAAACACGACTCAGGATGATGTGAAACGTTGAAAAAAGTGAAGATTTCATGAAAATTTCACTTTCGATTTTCGGGGTCATTACAATAACTTCCCTATATCGGAAAGTTAAAAATTACGTCAACGAAATTCTATTTTTCACGTTTAAGTTATTGTAATGACCCCGAAATTGATTTTTATTGTTTTCACAGGTGACTGGTGTCGTAAGTGTACTAAAATGATCCCCAACAAATTCTGGATGGATGTATGTGTTTTTTTTTTCTACTCTTTCTCTATTCGTATTCACCCACGTAACCGCTGTTAGGCATTACTTCATGGGCAATACTACGGATCAGAGTACCCACCCATTGCGGCTGGGGCCGACTTCGCCATTTCAGCTCATCGTATTTCTAATCACAGGGTAAACCTCCAGAAGCCCTGTGATGCGATGGCGGGCGTCTAAGATGGAACCCTCCCTCCTCCCCCCCGCGCGACGGGTCGCGTTCGGTTCCGGCTCACGGTCTCACTTCATGGATATCGCCGATAGCACACACGGAATGTTCCTGCCATCGGTCGGAGTCCGTGAGAAAATATTTTTCAGAAAAAATATTTGCAGTGAGCGGGAATCGAACGCGGGACCTTTAGAATATTAGGCAGACACTCTACCCACTACGCCAAAGCCCCTTGACTTGACTTGAAAATTGTTTATTAACATTTGTCATATATACATACTATGTACAGTATTAATATCTTAAGTGCTACGTTCTAGATCACCAGCCGTTGGCTTTATATCTAATTTGAAAGAAGTGTAAACTAATTTTTCATTATTACAGATATTTGTGATTATTTACATGATGACTCGATATAAGGAAAAATAACTTCTAAAAAACCTTACAAGTAATGGGTGCATGAGGGGCAGGAGAGAAAAGGATATATGGAAAGGTGGGACAAAACAGGTGGTCAGCGGGACCAATTGGATTTTATGTCAATATTGATGTTTTGGAGCTGGGGATTAGGATGGGATTGTAGCTTAAATTTAAATGTCTCATTTATTCTATCGATAAATTCGCCTATGGTTGTCATGCCGAGCGTTGCGTGTATTTCCACAATAGTCGTTTTTCTTTTAAAATTTCCTATTATTCGTAGGAATTTATTTTGAATCACTTGAAGATGATTCAAGTGCATTTTCGCAGCATTGTGCCAGGCAGGACAACCATAGGTGATAATGGGCCTAATTAACCCTTTGTAGAGAGTAAGTTTGAGGGATTGACTGAGCGCGGGTGATTTTAGCAAATTATATAATCTTACTAGGATAACTTTAGTCTTGACCTTGATTTCAGATATATGCTTTTTCCACAGGAGTTTGGAATCGATGTGTAAGCCTAAATACTTTACAGAGTCGGTTGGTGTGATCTTATCGCTCCGAATAGTTAAGGTCGGCTTGGCCTTGGAGCTAGTAAATAAGATTGCTTCTGTTTTAGCAGCATTCACTTGAATTTTCCATTTCGTTAATTCACTGATTGTGAGAGAAGCAGCATTTTCTATTCTTCTAATAGCTTTGTTTATCGATTTGCTAGCTGAGTACAAGGCAATGTCATCAGCATAGCCTGCAATGGATACATTTCTCGGAATTCTACTAAAAACAGAAGCAATGTACAAGTTGAATAAAACAGGCGAGAGTATAGACCCTTGTGGGACTCCCGCGACAATTTCTATTTTATTCGAAAGCGAAGTTTCGACTCGAACTCGGATATATCTATTTGAGAGATATGATAGTAAAATTTTACATAGATATTTAGGGACATTTAATCCTTCGAGTTTGTATATAAGGCCTGTGGGCCAAACAGAATCAAAGGCCTTCTCGCTGTCCAGGAGAAGAAGAACGGTATCTTCTTTCCGGTCTTTCGCGGATTTTATATCATTCGTAATTCTAACCAGCTGGTGGCAGGTCGAGTGTTCTGATTTCGGCGGAAGTGATTTCACGGGGATTCGTGAGGAATTTTATGGGAGTTTCGATAGGGGCTTTGAGGATAGTCTTTCCCACATGACCTGTGACTTGTTGTTCAAAGGATTTGTTGCCTCGGGAGGCCGATATTTCGTGTATTTGTGCGTAGTGTCTGCAGAGTGTATTTGCCTTGTCGTGGTCTTCTGTGTGGAGTGTGTTGTTTGACTTTAGTGTGGGGATTTTTCGTTTACCGGTATTATTAAAATATTTTGCTACGCGCCAAATAGAGTGATCTTTTAGGTTTATGTTTCTGAGTTTGTTGTCCCAAGATGATTGTTTCCATTCGGTTAATTTAAGTCTGATTTCTTTTATCAGCTGATTGAGTTCGGATTTAAGGTAGCGATTTCGGGTTTTTTGCCATCTTGACCTAATGTAATTTTTTAGCTTTATTAATGAGGCTATTTCGGGTGGGATAGGAGTGTGGGTGGATTTGGTTGATCGTTTGGGAGTGGAGGAATCCAGGGCTGTTTGAATGACTTGAGTGAAATGTGTTATGTGTTGATCTATTGCTTCAGTGTTGTTACAAGTCGGGTTTGGTGTAGAAATCTCATCATTTAAGATATCCTTGAACTTATTCCAGTCGGTTTTTGCGTAGTTTAGAATTTTTGATGATTCTGGTGAGGTTGGTCTGCCAAATAGGGAGAAAAACAATGGTAGGTGATCGGATGGGGATTCGGAAAGTGTGGTGAAATTTTTAATGATAGAGATGTTGTTAGTTAATAAAAGGTCAATAGTACTAGGAGTGTTTGAATTATGAGGGTAGTGTGTGGGAACGTCTGGAAAGAGCAGATTAATTTTTTGTTCCGTCAAAAAATTTGAGAGAATCTTACCTGATTCGTTTGGCCTAGCAGAGGTCCAAGCAGTGTCCTTCGCATTTAGGTCTCCAACAATAATTGTTGGAGTACTATCGGAAAGTAGGTGCCTCAATAGGTTTGTATCTATTGAGACATCCGGTGGATTGTAGATCGAGTAGATCTTCATTTTTTTATTGTTTACTTGGACCTCTACTCCCACGTATTCGGTGAGCGACAGGAGATCATGCGGAAGAGTTCTATGTGACAAGGTTTTGTGGATCGCCGCCGCAACACCACCACGTGCTTTGGCCGTTCTGTCTTCCCTGATCAGCGAGAAGTCTGGGAAGTTAATTTTCTTCGTTTTGCTGTTTAACTTAGTCTCTGAAATCAGACAAATTTTGATGTTATTTCTGTGGACGATGTGTAATAACTCGTCCAGATTAGGTTTGAGCGCAAAAATATTAATTGCTAATATGTTGATTATGTTTGCTGGGGAATCGTAGGTGTGTTTGAGGAGGGTAAGAACAGGTGAACATAGGATGCGATGATTGTGATCCTATCAAATGGTGTAAGGGCTGTTTGGAGTTTAGAGCTCATCTCTTTTAGCTCTGAAAGCATTTCGGGAATTCCAAGGGTTGTTAGCTCGTCAAGGACTTGCTTTGCTGTAATTACATAGTTTATAGTTCTACTTAAATGAGATTCGGGAACATGTGTTTCCATTGGGATGGTCCTAGGTTCAGCAGTGGGTGCGATAAGATTCCTTCTCGAGGTTTCCACCGTCGGGAAGAAGGAAGCGTAGGTGGGCCTGGACGTGTTGGCAGTAGAACGCGGAGTTGGCACTGGGACTGCAGGAGACTGGAGGGACTGGATGTTCCTTTCCAGATTCTGGATCGTGGCCGAGTGAGGTGTAGTGGGCAATTCCAGTGGCGCTATGCTGGGCCTGGCCGATTGAGCTCGTTTTTTCTGAGTTTCCATGAATTTTAGGCGCATGGAACACTCTCTATAGCTGGCCGTGTGGGCTAGTCCGCAGTTCGCGCACTTGAGAGTTTTCGAAGTGCAGGCTTTGACGTCATGATTTGACGCACACTTTACACATCTGGGGTTCAGGTTGCAGTGTTGGCTTGCATGGCCGAACCGTTGGCACCTGAAACACTGGGTCGGTTGCTCGGATTTCACAAATTTTTCTATCTTGTATGTGTGATAGAAAATAGTTTTAATAGCAGCAAAGCTGCTCAAGGTTACTTCAGGGCCAACCGTGATTGCGAAGATCGGGAGAGGCCTGTTTTCTTTAATATTTCCGTCTTTATTTACTTTCACGAACTGGCGAACGGAAAGTACGTTAATGCCTTGATTCGATAATTCGGCTTCCGAGAAACTGCTGGGAAGCCCTTTCAAAATAAATTTCTTCGGTCTTTCACTTTTAAGGCCGTAGGTGAAAAAATTAAGGTTTTGCCTTTTCAGGATACTTGCGATTTTGTTGTAATCGTCGGTCGTTTGTAGGTGGACGATCGTGGTACTTCCATTAAACTTCATCCTGAAGTTTTTATCCGAGGCATTGACTTGCAGGAAATTTATTAACTTTTTGGTCTCCAATTTGTCGTTTTCAACGATGATTGGAGGCACTGAGGTTTTTTTTTGAGCGTCTTGAGGCCCATCAGAAGAGTTCGGAGGATTGTTGGGGCGGGCTGGTTCAGAGCTCGCGCTGTTTGACCGTTTCATAACGGTTTTTTTTGTTTTTTTTGGGTCTTCCATCGGAGGACTCGTTTTGGCTTTCCTTTTGGGAGCCAAGGGAATTTTGAGGTTTTTTAGATTTGACACTTTTGTGCCAAAACTTTTACTCGATTTAAAATTTCAATGTACTAGAAGCACGGTACGTTTGAAATTTGTAATTCGTAGGGAGCGGTAGACATGCGTCCGCACGACACCGACTCAAAACAAATACTCACGCCAAAGCCCCGTCTGTATGTATGTGTGTGCCTGTGTGTGTATGTATGTATGTATGTATGTATGTGGTCAAATTGTGATCCCGGATTGCTCGCGAACGAATGAAGCTTTTGGAATTATGAAAATTGCAATCGAAGCATCTTCATGTAACTTAGAGTTGATTAGATTTTGGTGAAAACTGGTATAGCCTATATATTGTTAATAACTATTTGAATTGGAAAGTTGTTCCTAGTGCAAAACTAAACATATTATGTTGAGTAATTTTTTTCCGTAATTCGCATATTTAGGGAATTATGGTCAACTGAAGAACAATATGTAGAATCAGTGAGTGTCCCGAACGTAAATGAGAATGGAATAGGGGGAAATGCAATTTATGGATATATATATACATATATCTATATTAACTTCCCGTTATAGGGAAGTTATTCTAATGACCCCGAAAATCGAAAGTGAAATTTTCATGATATTTTCACTTCTCTCGACGTTTCACATCATCATGAGTCGTTTTCCGAAAAGTGTTTCTGTGTGTGTGTCTATGACCAAACACTTTTTTTAACGTTTCCGAAGAAACCAACGTAGCGATTTACGTTTTTTTGTTTCTTGATCCACGCGACTTACGATTCTCCAATAGTTCAGATTTTTCGTAGCTATGAATCACTCAACTTTAAACCAACTAACCCGGAAAATTTCATGAAATGATGGGAAACTTAATTTGTCGATTTCTCCTTCTGAAATATAACAATAAACTTAGATAGAAACCAAAAGAAAAAATTATAAATTCCTTGAATAACCTGGGATAGGCACCCTTAGCTTTGGAACCAAAAAAAATAATGGGTAGATAGCCTATGAACTGCACTAAAAACTTATCAGCTAACGGTTTTTATAAACTCATTTTGGGGTGGGTAAAACCCAAACGAGGGAGGACGATTCAGGGCCAGTCAACTTTGACTTCTTGGCCTTGAGTTTTCCTCGTGATGGATGAGGCCCCATGCTTCAGGCTTTCTGCGTCCCTTCCACCTTGGTTACTCCAAAAAGTATTGCATGTGGGCGGACTTTTCTTCGCCTCAGCATCCAATAGGGATTGCTTCAGGAAGGCCCATCTTCCCTCCACAAGTTTCCCGCTTCTCTCGCTTCCTTGCAAACACACCCCATAGAAACATAAACGGGATTTGGGTTTGACCCTCTACGGGTCGAACCAATAACTTCCCGATTGTTCCCCCGTATATGTTATATACAAAATTTCGGTTTGTGTCTCAAATTGTGACCGTTTTAAACTTTGAAAAATCGTCAATTATGTGAAATTTTATAATGCTTAAAATATCAAGAGACTTTTAAAAAATATATCCTTTCGTGCGATAGAGTTAGATGAACAATTCATAAAAAGTCATAAAAAATGGAATGTGTACTTTTACGTGTGGAAAAACTTTCATTCAACGACTCATTTCGTATCTCTACCCAGGTAAGAATTGACGATGGGGAGAGGGTTCGCCGAGGCTTCGGCAAAGCTTCGCCAAGCCTGAGCTCAGGCTGAGGTTGACCATGCATCCAGCCTTGGGAAAAGCTTAGCTTGAACCAGGGGGCAAAGCCTCGATGCCCAAGGGTCGCCGAATCCTTCAATCTGAGTGTTTTCCGAAGCCTCGAATTCCATGATTTGCCAAAGCGTTGATTTCCAATACTCGCCATAGCCTCAAATGCCAAGGCTTGCCAAAACCTCGTATGGCAAGACTTGCCATAGCCTTAAATTTTACGGCTTGCCCAAGTCTCACATTCAAAGTATTGCCTAAGCGTTGAATCCCAAAGCTTGCTAAAACCTTGAATTGCCAGTGTGCCAATATCTTGAATCCCAAGATTGATTGAAGCCTTCAACCGGAAAGTTCACTAAAAGTTAACATTGGAAAGTGTATTACAACCACGGAGTCAACCGCTTGAAACCCTGGGGTCACGCATTTATAATGACTTACTGTTGATTCCGACTTGAATTAGATATACTATGAAAAAAAAATATTGACAATGAAATTTTTCTTGAATTCGGGAGGTACCTAAAATATAATACATACAAGTACCAAATTGATAACAATTTAGAAATTACCCAGGCAATGGTTACTTGCAATGAGTTTTATTCACCTAAATGTAATTTTTGTACTGAGGTTAAGACCATTAATCATACAATACTGAAAACCGATTCAATCACATTTTTACGTACTCTATCAATTATTAATTATAATTTTAGATTATCAGTGACAAGAAAGAGGAAAGCAAAACTTGACCATTTTTCAAAATGCTATCATTTGTGGTCAATCTCCGAAGCAGTTAGAATGAACAGGGTTTCACTATATTCAAATTTCTTGAATCATGAATTACTTGCGATGGAAAATGTGTAATTTTTGTAAATTTTTTAAATGTTGAGAACGCTAAAAATTTTGAAATTTAAAAAATTGCAAAAAGTTCCGAAATACAAACATTTTAAAATTCAATTGTGAAATATGTTCAAGTTAAGACAATTGATTTCGAAATAAAAAGTGGATAAGGAATAGTTGAGGAAAGAAATACAGACAGTTTGAGAAAACCCTTTCGAAAAAAGTTCGAGACAAGAGGATGAAAACATTAAACTTCTTTTACGAGTATTAAGAGTATTTTTGTTGATGAGTTGTTTTCATAAACTTTAAATAGCTTAATCTAGGAATGAATAACACAATACTTGGTGTATGTTGAAGGCAATATCGATCTTATAAATTTCTGATAAACGTCAACGTTTTTCCATAGCCATAAAGATTTTGTTTCTATAAAACAACCGTATAATCTTTTTTATAAATAGGAGTACCAAAAACAAGACTTCATGGTTCTCCCCCCCCCCCCCCCCCTCGCACATTAACATGAAATGTTTAAGCTTTGATCACAAGTATCCACTTATCTAAAAAAATGACTCATCTTAACATATAATATCTCAGCCCCATCGTCAAATATGTAAATGTCATTACTTTATATTAGTTTCTCGGTAGCACTTCGGCGACCTTTTGCACCTGCCAAGTAGTCAGTTATGATGGGTTGAAAATTTTCGCGCGGAAATTTTGTACTCAAAACACCCTTCATGCACTCATAAGCTATGGTTTTATTGAATGCAAACTTTGAACCTGCAACAGTTCCGTGACCCACGCCGCTGTAAAGCCGTTGTACATCCGGATCCATAAGTCTCGAAATAATTAAATGAATGCTCTGTTTTACATCTGCCATCTTCAGGATCCAGCTGCGAATAATTATTTTCAAGGCTTCTTGCTTTTCCAAGGCAATTTTCTTGGCATCATCATCTTCTTGAGCCAGTGGAACAAGAGCTTTTTCTAATGCGAGAAAATCGACGTGGGTCTCCAAAGGAAGATCAATGCCAACGCTATTGTCCGGTACGAAAGAACACTGCACTATTGCTGATTCCTTAGCGGCGACCGCGATCTCAATGCTCTTCAGATTTTCTTTGACGTCATACGAAGCACTCTTTCTGGTACAATCGATTCCATGTAAAATATTCTCTTGTAAAATACCCATTCGTGCATCTACATACGCAAGAATGAATTTGTGGTCATCGTTTTTTGCATATTCTCGAAGCTTTAAAACACGGGCATCATCATCGGCACTTTTCAATTTCATTTTTCATCGGCGTATGAAATGTGATTTGTTTGAAAGGGGAGTATTCTGGTTGACGTCTATATCAAACGCATCACTTCTATGATCATGATCGCCTGTCCCATTTTCTTCATCCGCATTGCGTTTGTCTTTGGTGGAAAGTGGTGATGGACGGATAAAATTCTCTGGGGATTGAGAAAGTGGGTTTACATGATTCCTTTCTTTTCTCGGATTTGTGTTACTCGGGGTCCCTGAAAATCATAGTCAATTAGTATATTGAAAGATTTACATTTTAAATTTAACAACAACGTATTGGCATTCAGTTTTGGAGAATAAATATTCATTTGTTGTTTTAAGCATCACATCATTTCCAAAAGTTCACTTCATCATGATTCCATCACTTACGCAATTTACCTGAGAATCGAAAGGAACGGCATTGGCTATGTTGAGATCTCCTTGGAGTCTTCTGAACCTCCTCTGGATCACTCATCTCTGATCCGGAACTATCACGGCGATGTTGTTTATAATGAACCTCATCAGAATGAGGCACTCTTTCTTTTTCTTAACCCTGGCACGATAGAAATTATAATATTGTAATCTTCTCAGACATTGACTTTTTTTTCAATGTTCAGAATTTCAGACATAGAACTACAAAATTCGTGTCCATTCAAACTTTGGGAAAAAAATCAGAGTGGATTTGAGATTACCTTTCATTTCAAATTGACAATATTCCACTAACTGATGTACAATATGATATTGAAGTTCAATTTATAGAGGCTAGTTGTCAAAATTGACATATTTTGTGTTATGGAAATCATGAACTTTGGAGGTTAAACATAGGAGCTCTTGAGTGCTTTTGTAATTCTATATGTCTAAACCTATTCATTCCATAACCAAACTGAGATGGGCAACTTGATCTATAATGTGTAATAGAACTTCAATATAGGAGTTCAATCATAAATGTAAACAATTATGGGCGTCACACCATGGCACGAGTGATGGAAGGCTGATATACAATTCATCTAATTTGTGAAATCGGAATGTATTTACGGGACTTGAACCGGTTCGAATCTTGGTAATTTGTCAATTTTGTCACAAATGCCAACTTTAAATCAGATTATTGTCAAACAATGAACTGGAGGTGTGACTCAATAATTATCTCTAAGATATTCGAAAAGGGCTTACGGTTTTCTGCGGACCCAGGCCTCGAACCACTCTCGTCATCAGAGACATCACGCTGACATGAATCTGCAGTCCTAGTATGATTTGATTTTTTCAGGAGATTTCTTGCAGTAGATTTGTCTACTGTTACGACAGTACTTCTCCTGCCCTTATTTTCATCTTCGGATGTGAGATCATTACGTTCATAGTAAGATTTTGCCAATTTTTTCATGCCGCTGTCGTAGTTATCTGCAAGTTGATATGGTGAAAAACATATGGAAATCAGAGAACTTTACCCCAGGGGTAAATAATTTCAAAATATTAGGGAATGAGAATCTGGGAACGAAGTCGAAAGTTAGTTATTTTTAATATGATAACGTCTTCAGCAACAATGTGTAGTATGCCCAGAAAAACTTGGCTAACCCATTTTCATATTTACGAAAAACACGAAAAGATTTCATAATTTCTTTTCTATTCTCCGAGTAATTCGCTGCGAGAATATGATCGGAAACGTTCTCGATAATTGTTTCTGTACAGACAATGGTCATAGCTGTTAGGAAAAAACATAACGTTAGATGTACCACATTCCGGTAGTTGTGTATTCGAAAAAAATTTCCAATAATACAATCGACAATGTTCGAAGCAGTTTTTCAATGGAATTTGAAATTTTTAAAATTTAAAACTTGTGAAATTATAAATTCTTGGGAAGATGAAATTTATGAAATTTGAAAGTTAGAAAATTTGAAATTTTGGAAATTGAAAATTTTTGAAATTTGAAATTTTTTATATCTGAAATTTTTGAAAGTAGAAATCTTTGGAATTTCAAATTCTCAAAATTCGACTCTGTAAAATTATTTAAAATAATTTTCTCTATAAAATTTTCAACATTTTATCATTTTAAATTTGACATTCCAAAGATTCATGAAATCAGAGAATTTTTAACTTTAAAATGTGTAAAATTTGAAATTTCGTAATTTTTGAAAATTGCAATTTTTCACATGAAATTTTTTTGAGAATTTCAATTTTTTAATCGAATTTTTTCATTTCGGCCTGTAACTAGGGTTTTAAGTATACCAAAATGATCCCCAACGAATTCTGAACAAATGTCTGTGTGTGTGTGTGTGCCTGTATGTGTGTGCATAAAACTTTGATCCTAGGTTTCTCGCGAACGAATGAAGCTATTGAGGTTTTCAAGGTCGCAATCGAAACCGCTCGATCAACAGATTTTGGATCAAATTAATGCACTATATAGATTGTTATTAACAATTTCAATTGTTTATAACGCCCTACTGCCTAAACTATGAAAGTTAGCGAAAAATTTCTGACAGAAAAGTTGTTCCTCATGCAACAGTACACAGTTTATGCAGTACAACATTTCTTCCTAATTTGCACAATTAAGGAGGTATGGGCGTTTGAAAAATTATGTATGTAATAAGTGAAAGAATGAAGCCATGCCGGCCATTAGGGTCTAAATCGGAGTGGTCTAATGTAAGTCGGAGAGGATTAGATTTTGAATGGAATTGACCGTATACATATATTGTTATAAACAATTCCAATTGTTTATAACGCTCTATGGCGAAAATCATATCAGCTAGCGGAATGGTCACTGAACAATAGTTGTTTCGCATGCAAAAATATACATTTTATGGTGAATGACTTTTTTCCGTAATTTCCATATTTAAGGAGGTATGGCCGTTTAACCAATTACGTTCATCATACGAGAAGAAAAAACGTAGCTGTTCATAACTTCTCAATGAACCAATGACAAAACCGAATCATTATGTCCTGTTTTTCGAATGATACTGGTAAGCTTGTGTATAAAACTAGTGTGATTCAATTTTTCAATTGCTAGAATTGAACTCGAATTTTTGATATCGTCGTTGCGTTTGCTCAGCACCATGGTTGCGTTCTCATGCTGTGGTTAAATACCACATCGGGAAGTTTTGTTTGTGCCCTGCATGGGGCATCCACATTTGTACACCACTAGTTTCTATTCAAAATCTGAAATGCTTGAAATTTGGAACTCTTGCAATGTGCAATTTTTAAAATTTCAGATTTTGAAAATGTTGAAATACTGCAAATTTTGGAACTTTGGAATTTACTAAATCTTTGACTTTTGAACTCTTCAAAATTGATTATTTTCAAAAAATTTCAAATTTGCAATTTACGATATCCAAAGCTTTTAAAATTCAATTTTTGTTGAATTTGAACTTGTTAAAATTTTGCAAATGTGGAATTTTAAAATTTGGCATTTGGAAATTTTTAAATTTGCTAATTTGGAAGTTAAATTTTAGAATGTGATACTTTTGTAATTTTTGAAGATTCGATTTTTTTTGGATATTCTAAATTTGAGATTTGATATTATGCTAAAAATATAAATTCATATTCTTAGTACATATACAAAACAAGCCGGCGGTCCTCGGGTCCCCCATTCGACTGTGTCAAATATGTCACTGTTTTTGTTTATTTCCCTCAATTTCATTGGTGGTAAGCTTCCGAATGGTCCGATTGCACACAAAATCAAAATGTTCTAGTACTGAAAGACCTTTTTCCAAACGAGCGGAAACAAAAACAGGAATATATCATATTACCCAAAGTAATTGACTAAATGTTGTTCAACCAGTTCATAGATCTCATTAAGGCTCATATTTTGGAAATAAAATGGGATGAATAGTTATCGAGAATGAAATAATAAAAGAACCGTAAATATGAAAAAATTGAAATTTAGAAAATTAATGATGCGCCATTCAATACGGTTCTTCGCCATAATAAAAGGAACCTCTGTTCCGAATTTCAAGTGTTTCTCTCAATTTTTGCGAACTCTAGAGTGCGAATAAACACAAAGAGTACAACCAAAGTCAAAAATTGAAAAATAGGAATATCTCATAATACCCAAACCAATAGACTCAATGTTTTTCAACTATATCATAGATCTCGTCAAGGCACACATTTTGAAAAAAAAACGACAAAATCCGTTGAATAATTATCGAGAAATAAAATAAAAACTGTGAAAACGAAAAAATTGAAATCTAGAAAATTAATGATACGATCAAATCGACATTCAATACGGTTCTTCACCATAACAAGAGGAGCCTTTGTTCCAAATTTCAAGGTTTTATGACAATTTTTACGGGCGCTAGAGTGCGAACAAACGCAAAAAGTAAAACCAAAGTGAAGAGTGAAAAAACAGGAATATCTCATATTACTCAAAATAATTGACGCAATGTTTTTCAGGCATATCATAGACCTCGTGAAGGCACACATTTTGAAAAAAAACAACAAAATCGGTTCAATAATTATCGAGAAATGAAATAAAAACCGTGAAAATGAATAAATTAAAATCTAGAAACCTAACTACACGATCAAATCGCGATTTGACAGGGTTCTTCACCACAACGAAAGGAACCTCTGTTTCGAATTTCAAGTTTTTATCTCAATTTTTGTAAACGCTAGAGTGCAAAAACCAAAGATAACTGTAAAAAACAGAAAAATTGAAATATGTCCGATTTCTTGTGAGCAACCTACTAGATGTTCTTCGACCGTTCCTTGGATCTCGTTGAGATGCACATTTTGATAGAAAAGAAATTAAAAAATATTCATTAGTTTCAGAGATATGAACCAGCGAAGAAAAAAAAACAAAAAATCGAGTTCTAAGAAACTTACCGGTAGTTTTCACTGCAAGTGCGCCCACAGTTAGACGTGCTCAATACCAACAACTGACAATTTTTCAGATTTTATCCTCAAAATTAAGTCCTTTTCATGTTCCATTTTGTAAGTGAAGATTTTTGAAAAAAATTGATACATACAGACATTATGCTCAAACTTCGTATTTCTACGTTTCAATCCATTATGTATCGTTTACAAGCATAATTAGCGAAAGTGAAAATTGACCGATTGCAGTGCTTCCCTTCGGAAGCAAAAAACCAACAAAATCGATTGAATAGATATCGAGAAATAAAATAAAAACCGGGAAAACGAAAAAATCGATATCTAGAAAACTAATGATTCGATTCAATCGCCATTCCATAGGGTTCTTCACCACAACAAAAGGAAATCTCATTGTACCCAAACTAATTGACTCAATGTTTTGCAATCGTATTATAGATCTCGTTAAGACACACAATGTGAAAAAAAAGAACAAAATCGGTTGAATAATTATCGAGAAATAAAACAAAAACCGTGGAAACGAAAAAATTAAAATCTGGAAAACTAATCATACGATCAAATCGCTGTTTAACAGGGTTCTTCACTATAACAAAAGGAATCTTTGTTTCAAATTTCAAGTTTTTATATGAATTTTTGGGGACGCTAGAGTGCGTACAAAGGCAGAAAGCAGAAAAAACAAAAAATTTGAAATATCTCCAATTTCTTGTGAGGAACCTACTAGATGGTCTTCCACCACTCCCTAGATCTAGTTGAGATGCACATTTTGAAAAAAAAAAAATTAAAAAATATTCATTATTGTCTGAGATATGAACCATCGGAGGAAAAAACGAAAACAGCGATTTCTAAGAAACTTACCAGCCGACTTCAATGCACTTGCGCTCACAGGTAGATGCATTCAATACCAATAGTTGACAATTTTTTCAGATTTTATTCTCAAAATTTAGTCCTTTTTATGTTAAATTTTGTAAGTGAAGATTTTTGAAAAAAATTGATACATCAGACACTATGCTCAAACTTCGTATTTTTACCTTTCAAAGCATTATATATCGTTTACAAGCCTAATTAGCAAAAGTCAAAATTGACCGATTGGAATGCTTCCATTCGGAAGCAAAAAACAGAAGATTATACCCGACTTCTCAAATTAATATGTATATATATGCATATAGAGAGCGATAGAAGAACAGAGAGATTAATCGAATCGCAGTGCACTATGGACTATTAAAATGAATTTAAAATAGGCCGCCACGTGACACGGGCCAATACGTAAAAGCTTCGCTTCTTTCGACCGTCCCACGACGGCTCCAAGTTTTTTTTTGCTGTGGAAAGACTTTTATTGGACACTTTGTTTTACATCTCCGACCGTTATTGCTATAGAGCGATCTAAACAATTGAATTTAGTAATAACTAATAACTATCGGTGTTAGTAAAAAAAGTTGTCCAACATGAAATATGTATTTTCGTGTGCGGAACACCT
This sequence comes from Asobara japonica, assembly GCA_026005395.1. Taxonomy (NCBI): domain Eukaryota; kingdom Metazoa; phylum Arthropoda; class Insecta; order Hymenoptera; family Braconidae; genus Asobara; species Asobara japonica. Next base: position 17,179 of record BQMI01000491.1, on the reverse strand, counting down.
CTCATTAACTAATTTGTTTCGTATTTTTAACCCTTTTCATAATGCAGTGATATACACAATGCAGTTTGTCAATAACACTTAACTATGGGTGTTCGCAACAAAAACCATGAACCATCAAATGTGTATTTTTACGTGTGCAATGACTTTCTTTAGTCACTTTGTTTCATATCTCCAACCGTACTTGCGATAGAGCGATCTAAACAATTGAATTTGTTGATAACAATTAACTATCGATGTTAGCAAAAAAAATGATATGACATCAAATATTTTATGTATTTTTGTGTGTGGAACAATTTTCATTATCTAATCTGTTCCGTATCTTCAACCCTTCTCACGGCGCTGCGATATAAACAATCTTTTGTTACTAGCAATTAACTCCGGGCGTTACCAAAAAAAGTTATAACACGTCAAATGCATATTTCTTGGCGGGGAACCACTTTCATTCAACAGTTTTTTTGTATCTCAAACCGTTCTTGCGATAGACAATCCAATATAAGCAATCCACTTTGTTAATAACAGGGGAACGGCTAATTTGTTGAAAAAAATCATTCCTTTCTCACCTGGACACCACTGAAACGCGTCAATAACAAAAAAAGGAAATCCCTCCGGTGGTTCCGCCGGAACCGTTAAACAAAGTTTTTTTTTACACACATAGTCATCACAATAACTTCTCTAAATCGGGAAGTTAATTAAACAAAACTACATTTGTAAAATAATAAACACGTTTTAGTGGGCATCACAAATACAATCCTATACTGAACACGACGTATTATTCCTTAAAAGTACAACGAACTGCTCCGAATAAAAATGTCACATTTTGTTTTTCATAAGCAATACATTATTTGATGTTTTTTTTACTAACTTGTATGAAATGTATTAACCTAGTATTTTTCCCCATTAAAATTATATTAATAGCAACCATATACGTAAAATTAATTTTTGGAATATTTTTGAAGGTACTGGCGCTAATGAACTGTCTACAATTGAAGAAAACTTTTCTTCTTTTTCTCAACAATGCATACCTTAAACTAAATATTGCTGAACACGAAATATTATTGACTAAACATGAAACAAAATTGACGAGGCAGCTTTTTTCCTACAGCCACAAGTTGATGCAGGTCTTTTTCTCTTTCCAAATATATATTAATTGTACTATATAAAATCATGAACATCATAGTAATCTTATTCACTTTTTTGGAGGTCTTAGCACTAATAAACTGTTTGAAATGGAAGAAAATTTTTTCCCTGTGTAATGAACACTTACAACCAGACATCTCATAAACTTTCATGTACTCAACCCGAACAATCATTTTCTGAATATTCAGGAAATCTCCGGAATAAAATGACTTGCCTTTTTACGAAATCGATAATTTCAATGTTATTCTCTCCTATTTAACCATATCAATCCTACCGAATAAATTATAAACCTCTTTTTTTAAGGTTTTTAATCTGAATGAAACTACTAAACTTTTGAAGATTCAACGTGAGTCTTTCTATTTTTTTCTACTATTTCCTGATGTTGTAATGCACAAGGGAGAAAGTTGTCGTTTCCGTCGTTCTCTTTGTCCTGTCCGTTCATCGAACATTTATTGTGCAACATAAAGAAAAAACACTTTCTAAGTGGATAATAATTGTACAACGAATTGTTGATCAAAAGCGATATGGAGAGTATAATAACTTTTGTCAAAAGCTGCATAAATGAAAAAATACGCAGATTCAACGTTCAGAACAATCATCCCCACTTGAACCTGAGCATGTTATTTATGTGTTTTTTTCATGGTAAATTTCCCAGCAGCATGAACTAGATATTGGCTAAATTCTTGTTCCATTGCTTTACGAACCGATGAAACTTTCCACTTGAACGGCCATTTTATTTAGAGCAGGGCAATTGGCTTATTATTAGTGAGAATAACCCCATCCGGTGAACAAGGTAACCAAGGATTCTGCTGGCTCACAACTAAACTTGTTTCTAGGACAGTCCACCCCGTAATGGGCTTGAATTTTTGCCGACCTTCTTTTTCCTTCGCCCTACCATACTCCACGTACTAATTTTTGAATTTTTCAATTGAGAAATAGGTATTCGTTTTCTTAGACCAATTTGGTTTCTTATTTTTTGTGTAAGTAATAAGTTCATAGCAATTGGAGGTAGTGATTCTAAATTAACGCTCCTTTTCCCATTCAGAGTAGAATTGTGATGTGTCTAGACGAAACTTGTACATAATCATTCTCTAACTTCCGATAATTAGCACAGCAACATTGCTTAAGACCATTAACAGGAAAATCTGCGATTCCTGCAATGAGTTCACTCCTTTGGTTTTCAAACACAGCCTCCACTGCCTGACGATCGCTGTCTGAGGGTTTGCCTGGTTCACTGAAAATCCCAGGTTCAATCTTCCTCTGGTTTGCCAAGAAAGCGCCGATGCTGGGAGCCTGTTCAGCATTCGTTTAGAAACCAAATCAGATAGGCTAGCATCAATGTTATAACTAGCTACTGTCACTTTTGCAAAACATTCGTGTTGCAGAAGTGAGTTGTGATCGCCATAATTGTCGATGCTCTCCTTGAATTAAGTTGGCTACACATACGTTTTGTCAGTGCAGGAAGATAATGCCATGTCATTCTCAGTATGCCTGTCTCGGAAAAATAACGTATTCATCAAAAAAATTTCGTCGAAAATTACAAACTTACGTGTTACAAAAAAGTAACGTGGCAATGATGTGTTTACATTGCTCACCTAGTCCAGCTTTGCACGAACATTTCGCACTTTTTGATGTGGATATATCAATTTCATGCGGTTTCCTCAAAGATGAGAAATTCGGAGAGGATAGGCGGTGATAGAAACCGTCCCTGGCGTCGACTCCACATTTTTCCCACATTTAATGATGTGGTTAGCTTTTCAAATTCGTTCCCCTTAGAGAAAATTGCGGTTTCCCGGCTTTGTCACCACCCAGGTACAAATGTCGGCTACACTAATCATAATTAACCACATACAACACTAATTAACTTCCCGATTTTTCGGGAAGTTATTTTAATGCCCCTAAAATCCAAATTTGTAATTTCATTATCTGCCTAGGGCTTTAAGTATACCAAAATGATCCCCGTCAAATTCTAACTTGGCGTGTGTGTGTGTGGGTATGTATGTATGTGTACCCAATTTTGCGCAACGATTGCTCATGAAGGAATAAAGTTATGGAAGTTCTCAAGGTCGCATTCGAAGCGTTTCCATGTAACTTAGAGCTGATTAGATTTTGGGTGAAATTGGTGCAGTATATATATTGTTATTAACAATTCCAATTGTTTTTAATATTCCATTGCATAAACTATTAGGGTTAGCGTAAAATTTATATGAGAAATGTTGCTCCCCATATAAAAATACGTATTTTATGCAGAATGACTTTTTTCAACAATTTGTATAATTAAGGAGGTATGACCGTTTCAGCAATTATGTATGTAATGAGTGCACGAATGAACTCAGCACTGTCATAACGGTCCCAATCCGCTATGACAGTGCTGAGTTCAAAAAATGTTCAATTCATTTCGAAAATATGAAGGTGATCGGGAAACGCCTTAAAAGAAAATCATTCCTTATATGAAAACACACCTTTTATGTGCAAGGACTTTTTTCCATAATTTGCATACTTAAGGAGGTATGATTGTCTGAGCAATTTAAAGTACGGGAACAATGCATATCACCTGGGTTGTTCCTTATACAAAAATGCATATTCAGTATGACTTTTTTCAATATAGGTTGGAATATATCGCGAGTTGAACTAGAATATAGTTGGCGAATGAATATGTCGACATTAGCGGGAGGGATGTCAAAGGGCGGGAAAGTAGAGAGGTAAAGAGGGTAACCAGGCGGACGAATGCCAGTTGAATATTTTTATGGGGGTTAAAAATCAAACTAAATCGATGTCGTGCAGTAATTATTAGTCGCAAGTTCAATTATTGGTATCACTGTTGGGTTTGCTCATCATCATGGTTGCGTTCTTATCCTGTGCTAAAATACCAAATCGGGAAGTTTTGTTTGTGCCCCGTATGGGGCACACACATTTGCACACCACTAGTGTTATATCTAATCTACATAGTGTATCCTACCTTGCGGCCGCCACATCGGACAATGCCAGCTGAGGCTCCTCCCTCCCTCCAGTTCCCAATAGTCAGTATCGTAATGACCCCACCACTAACTATGTCCTCAATCGCAGGTATCAAAAGCTGGCACGGCCAAAGTATCACACCCAAATTTGGTAAATAGGAATCGAAAGTGCTACTTTTTTAATAATTTTTTCTGCAAAAAAAATTTTTTTTAACCCTTTTTTTTTGTTTTTTTTATGGCCGTGTCAGAATTTTATTAAGCTGGCACGGCCATCGATAAGAGAGGGTAATGAGTGTTTTTATCATTATCTAAAGGGTGTGTAAATTCAGGAGCAGCGAGACGGATTTTCGTCACCCATCAAAACTTCCATTAATCATTAATTAACAATTTACGCATAATTAACCAAAAATAATCCTCCAGGAGAGTAACGATTTCAACCCTGACATTCAGACATCTCAAAAACGTCAGGAATCTCTCCAGAATACTCTCCTGGAATTTCCTCACCCCCCGGAATTACGGAATAATCAATCAGCAATTTATTAATAATTAATCTATAAACTAATTATGATATAGCTTCATTACTCGGGCTCCGAAGATGAGCAAATTCTAAAACTCCACGCACTGCTCCAGAATATTCTCCCGGAATTTCCTCACCCCCCGAAATTACGAAATAATCAATCAGCAATTTATTAATAATTAGTCTATAAACTAATTATGATATAGCTTGATTACTCGGGCTCCGAAGATGAGCAAATTCTAAAACTCCACGCACTGCTTCAGAATACTCTCCCGGAATTTCATCACCCCCCGAAATTACGAAATAATCAATCAGCAATTTATTAATAATTAGTCTATAAACTAATTATGATATAGCTTGATTACTCGGGCTCCGAAGATGAGCAAATTTTAAAACTCCAGGGACTACTCCAGAATACTCTCCCGGAATTTTCTCACTCTTCCCTCCCCCCACTTTCAAAATAATTAATCAACCATCCATGATTAATGAGTCTATGAACTAATTAGAAAATAGCTTGATTCCTTGGGCCCAGAAGATGAGCGAATTCTCAAACTTCAGGAATCTCTCCAGAATGCTCTCCTGGAATTTCCTCACCCCGCGAAATTACAAAATAATTAATCAGCAATTTATTAATAATTAGTCTATAAACTAATTACGATATAGCTTGATTACTCGGGCTCCGAAGATGAGCAAATTCTAAAACTCCACGCACTGCTTCAGAATACTCTCCCGGAATTTCGGCACCCCCCGAAATTACGAAATAATCAATCAGCAATTTATTAATAATTAGTCTATAAACTAATTACGATATAGCTTGATTATTCGGGCTCCGAAGATGAGCAAATTCTAAAACTCCACGCACTGCTTCACAATACTCTCCCGGAATTTCCTCACCCCCCGAAATTACGAAATAATTAATCAGCAATTTATTAATAATTAGTCTATAAACTAATTATGATATAGCTTGATTACTCGGGCTCCGAAGATGAGCAAATTCTAAAACTCCACGCACTGCTTCAGAATACTCTCCCGGAATTTCCTCACCCCCCGAAATTACGAAATAATCAATCAGCAATTTATTAATAATTAGTCTATAAACTAATTACGATATAGCTTGATTACTCGGGCTCCGAAGATGAGCAAATTCTAAAACTCCACGCACTGCTTCAGAATACTCTCCCGGAATTTCCTCACCCCCCGAAATTACGAACTAATCAATCAGCAATTTATTAATAATTAGTCTATAAACTAATTATGATATAGCTTGATTACTCGGGCTCCGAAGATGAGCAAATTTTAAAACTCCAGGGACTACTCCAGAATACTCTCCCGGAATTTTCTCACTCTTCCCTCCCCCCACTTTCAAAATAATTAATCAACCATCCATGATTAATGAGTCTATGAACTAATTAGAAAATAGCTTGATTCCTTGGGCCCAGAAGATGAGCGAATTCTCAAACTTCAGGAATCTCTCCAGAATGCTCTCCTGGAATTTCCTCACCCCCCGAAATTACAAAATAATTAATCAGCAATTTATTAATAATTAGTCTATAAACTAATTACGATATAGCTTGATTACTCGGGCTCCGAAGATGAGCATATTCTAAAACTCCACGCACTGCTTCAGAATACTCTCCCGGAATTTCCTCACCCCCCGAAATTCCGAAATAATCAATCAGCAATTTATTAATAATTAGTCTATAAACTAATTATGATATAGCTTGATTACTCGGGCTCCGAAGATGAGCAAATTCTAAAACTCCACGCACTGCTTCAGAATACTCTCCCGGAATTTTCTCACCCCCCGAAATTACGAAATAATCAATCAGCAATTTATTAATAATTAGTCTATAAACTAATTACGATATTGCTTGATTACTCGGGCTCCGTAGATGAGCAAATTCTAAAACTCCACGCACTGCTTCAGAATACTCTCCCGGAATTTCCTCACCCCCCGAAATTACGAAATAATTAATCAGCAATTTATTAATAATTAGTCTATAAACTAATTATGATATAGCTTGATTACTCGGGCTCCGAAGATGAGCAAATTCTAAAACTCCACGCACTGCTTCAGAATACTCTCCCGGAATTTCCTCACCCCCCGAAATTACGAAATAATCAATCAGCAATTTATTAATAATTAGTCTATAAACTAATTACGATATAGCTTGATTACTCGGGCTCCGAAGATGAGCAAATTCTAAAACTCCACGCACTGCTTCAGAATACTCTCCCCGAATTTCCTCACCCCCCGAAATTCCGAAATAATCAATCAGCAATTTATTAATAATTAGTCTATAAACTAAGTATGATATAGCTTGATTACTCGGGCTCCGAAGATGAGCAAATTTTAAAACTCCAGGGACTACTCCAGAATACTCTCCCAGAATTTTCTCACCCCGCCCTCCCCCCAATTTCAGAATAATTAATCAACTATCTATGATTAATGAGTCTATGAACTAATTATGCAATAGCTCGATTTCTTGGGCCCCGACGATGAGCACATTCTAAAATTCCAGGGACTTCTGCAGAATACTCCCCTGGAATTTCCTCACCGCCCTCCCGAATTACAATATAACTGATTAACAACTCATTATTAATTAGTCTATGAACTAATCCTTTCTAAAAAAGGGGCGAAACGTTTTCTGTCACCGTTTTATGCGGGTTCATGTCTAGACATGTCTTATTTCCTGTCTTATGTTATTTCAATACTAATCATAGACATGGACAAATATTTTTAATATATATATATTGTAACATATGAAAACACGTTCAGTGTTCCTCGTCCGAAGTGCCCGCGGTCTAAGGGGGGGGGGGGAATTAGGGAATTGAGCCAACGAAGAGTCGGATCACCCAGGGCCACCTTGTATTTAGAATTATGTCTTATTTTTGATTATTTTCTGTCCACTCAAAATTTCCGTTGTCACGTTCACCGCGTTACCGCGGTGGAGAATTGAGGAGAAGAGGGGAAGACGACAGCGAGTGAGGAGCAGCAGGGCACCCAAGCATCGGCCGAGAACCAGCTGCCCCACCATCGCGCCACATACACACACATCGACGACTACCACACTTCCAAGGCGATGTTCCCGCCAACTGAGATGAACCTACTGTTCATGCTACTCTAGAATGGACCCGGGAGATAAACTGTGGGTACCACCGCTGGAGCCTTATCTACTCAATGGACTGTTACCATGTTCATCCAAAATTAGCCGTCACTATCGACTATGGAACAATTTATATTAGCAATAAGTTAATTCGCGGGATCTATCCCTAGCTGAAGGACGTGGCCTATTTGCAACCGCCAATGAGGACACAATAAGTCCTCCGGGAAGCGTTGGGTATTGCCGAATTTTGCGGTAGTCGAGAGACTCTTCGTTGGTCTTTTGTGGTGGTGTGTTGTACACCCAGTACTCTGTATTTAAACTTTCTATTACAAATTATTATTTGGCCGTTATCATATTTGGTGGCAATTAGCCTGTAACGTGCATCTTCACGTCTTCCGGAAATCTTCCTAGAGGACCTGAAGTAGCCGATAACCGAGGGGATTCAGCAAGTCAGCCTCTTCTCGCGTAAATTCGGTGAGCGTGAATGTTTCTTTGTGAGTGACCGCGTGATTTTTCCACTTAACTCCCGTCGCCATTTTGGGATGGTTTGAGATAGAAGTAACTTGTAATTGCGACGTGGCACTCACTGGTGTCTAGCCAATTTATATGTATGTATGTATATGTTTATTGATCCCCTAAGCGTTACAATGAGTTCCGCCCCCTCTCTCATCTTTACACATCAATCCTGAACATACGGACTTTTAGGGCTTCCGTCCCCTTTACAAAACTCTTACAAAGGGCAACCTTAACCTAAACTTAACCTTCACTTTACCTTCTAATACATTCCTCTTACCCAACTAAATCAACCATAATCAAACCAGAGCAAGTCAGGGAATCAGGGGGGCCTCTGTTTCCGTGCTCCTGGTGTTCTTTTTGGCACAATCGTCCCCTTCGGGTCCTACCCACACGCCCCTCTAACCCCCCAACCCTCGCCTCCTCTCCTCAACCCTCCAGCCTCCTATTCTACCCCATTCCTCTTCTGCCCCCTACCTCTATCGGTTCCTTTCTCACTCCCCCATTCTCACCTGCTATTCTCCCTCCTCTCTCTCCTTCCATCCCCACTTTCCGTCCTTCCTTAACTAAGCACCCTTTTAATTCGCACCATGTCCATACTTCCTCCTCAATCCATACTCTCTCCCTTGTATACCTTACCCCTTTACCTTTAGCTCTCCCTTCCCTCGCTTTCCGTTCTATTGCCCACTTACTTCTTCTCTCCCTCCATGTCAGGTCGTTTTCAATCCTTTCTCTTCTCCCCTTCAGCTTTCCCTTTTCTACCATCACTTCCCTCTTCGCATCCATATCTTTCAAACTCACCCACACTAACTTCCTCTCATTCCTTCCATCCCCACTCCCTAATACTGTTGTGTCCTCAATCACTCCCTCCACCCCTAACGAGCTCAACAGCCCCTTCGCCTCTTCCCTACCACTCATACTCATCACAGACATACCCCTTATTATCACGTTCCTCTTCCTCTTATCTCTCTCCTCCTTCTCCTGTTTATCCTCCAACACCCCCACTCTCTTTCTCCATTCCACCGCAACCTCCTGCCTTTGAGAGCCCTCTTCATCTCCACCCACCTTCTCATCCAAACGTACCTCCAACCTTCCTACCCTCTTTCCAATCTCTTTCACTTCCTCTCTCCTCTCTTCTTCCATCATCCTGTCATTCTGACCCTTCTCTCCTAACTTCTTCCATATGGTCTTCTTCTCCTCCTTCCATACTTTCCCCCATTTACTCAACTCCTTTTTCAGCGAACTGATCATCGATACCACCACTTCTATGCCTATTTCACCCCTTTCTTTTTCTATCTCATCTCCTCCGACATTCTCACCCAAACTCACCTCCAACCTTTCTCTCCTCTCTTCAATCACCTTTACTTCCTCTCTCTTATCATCTTCCTTCATTCTGTCCTTATCACCTATCTCCCCTATCTTTGCCCGCATCCTCTCATTCTCCTCCTCACATTCCTTTCCCCTTTACTCAACTCCTCACTCATTCCCCTTACATCAAGATATAAATAATCATGTAATGATGACTTCGGGGACATGATGAGTTTAGCCATGGAATGGGTATTATGAAGACTTGGTGTGTTTTGTATGTATATCGTCGGAATGGTCATTATGAGGACTTTCGGCTAACATAGATTCCAAGTACTCGAAAAGTGGGTGGATTGAAAATAAAAAAATTGGTCGCATTAATTCTCTCTGGAATGAACATATTATGATAATAGTTAAAGATAGATGACGTCACCAATGAGGTTTACAATAAAATCTTTGATAGTAAATTGGAGGGTGAATTCGAGTTATTAAGCAGAAAGTTCTCGCATTATAAATTTTCAGAATGTTTGTGCATCAACAAGGAGGAGTCTCATGTTCCGGTCAATCTTTTCTTACGAGAACGTAAGGAATTGGCCGATCGAATAACAATATGAATTGACTCTGCAAAGGGTTAGGGCCAGTTCTCTATTAAGTTAATCTCTATTAACTCTCTATTAAAAATAAAGTAGGTTCCCCCACCATGTTACTTACGTGAGGGAATCACTTCCCCTACACCCCTGAGAGGAATGATTCCCCTCACGCAAGTCGCATGGTGAGGGAACTTAATTTAATTTCAATAGAGTTAATAGAGATTATCTTAACAGAGAACTGGCCCTTACTATGAGGACTTAATTTGTACAATATGTTCATTACGAGGACAAAGTATCTGTGATATGTAGAGTGTGGAGACTTACTTATGATGTAGGTATTATAAATAAATCAAGGGGGGAGTGAAGAGTACCGATATGGTAATTACATTGTGTTGATTAGGAATAAAGACCGTGGAGCGGATGGATTTTGCTCTATTGAACAGGAGTCGAATAACGAAAAGAGAAAGTAACGCGTTTGTTCAGTTTCTGCTGAAGTCTCTGTAGAATGGCAAGAAGTATCAACCAAACAGAAATATATGGGAATTCAATGAATGTGTTACAAATTGCGGATGACTTCATTTGAAAAGAAAATCCAACACGCAGTCGAAGCGAGGAAAAAAATAGCGATTCATGTCATCGTTGCTTTATAATCTTTATTCTTTGAAACGAATGCAATACTAGAACTTCGTTTTTTCTAAAAACATAAACACAAACTGTAAGACTATTTTTACAGGCGCAAAATACTGATATTATTACAGTATTGACAATCAAGTTTTGAAAATGTGGATAAAAAAGGAACTCGTTTTGCTGAGTTTGAACTGAAGATTCCAAATATATCTCTTGAAACTCACCAACGATAAACGACTAATGGTACTGAGCATATAAATTAAGCCTTTGACATTTTTTTTTGCGTGTGCAACCACGTTCTCAGTTGTGGCACAGTGCGTGCCCTCAAGGAAGAATTTCCATTGATTAGACCTTGCATCTCATTGCCAGACGGCATTTTTCCAGCTGCCAAGTACTTTTTGAAAGCTGATAAGACAATGCGACGTTCATCTTCAGTCCAACGATTAGGCGATGATGTGTGTCAGTCTGGAGTCGTTTGAAAATGGGAGTACTGGCACTCTTGTCGGAAAAGCTCGGTTCTTCATCAGAATAATCTTGCAAGGAATTCAGTGTATTGCTCGAATGATGTTGCGAGGTGCTTGGACCAGCCTGACCCTCATTATCCGTTTCCAAAACTGGTTGCCGATAAATTTCTTTATGGATTTTCTTATTGTGACCCATGAAATTGGCCAAGTCTTTCACCTGATGATCATAGAGATTGAATTGGATGCAACGCGTGGCGATATGCTTTCTCAGCTGTGTTCCTCTCAAAGCAGTTGGAATCTCAGCTCCACATTTTGCTGAGTATTCTCGCATGAGATCGCAGGCTCGATGATACCGATGACGATTCTTATCCTGCGATGGGAGGCCAAATAGATACTTATTGTCAGAGGGAACACCTGCCGTTTGGCGATGAGTGATCAAAAGATTCAGACACATCAGAACGTGCCTGTCGACAAGGACCGGCACGCCTCGACCAAGTTTCCCACGAATTTCGAAACGAACGTATTCTCGAGCCAGTTTCTTGCCTTCTTCGCTCAAGGAAGCATATCGATCTTTATCCGCTATTTTATCCAGACCTCGATGGCTGTTGAAATCTTCAAGATATAAGCGTTCAATCTCGCCTGGTCGACGACGATTGAATATCTGTAGTGACAACAACGTCATTTTTCCTAAGTGGTTCCACGCTTCGAATGAGTATGCTTCAGCTAGCTGAGAGTAGGATTCAATGCGTTCAGAGTTTACAAGAGTGTCTGATTTTTTTACGTCATCAGTATTAGGAAGAACAACTTCCTTGCAACGGTTGTTTTGCGTCTGAGTTTCTGCTACCATTCGATTTATACTGGTGGTGTAGTCCTCAGCCATAAGTTGCAAAAAATCTTCAACTCGACGTTTCTCCTCCTCCTGTTCCGTTTTAATGTATTCAGAACGCAATACTTCTCCAACGTGTTTTAAAAGTGTGCCCAGATTGGAGGCGTTCGCTGGAGTATCGAATGTACCTTGATCTGGGTGATACCCTGCAACAACTCGCACAGGGACGATTGCAGCATCATAATGACAAGGTGGAAAACCTTCAGAAAACTGTGTGATACGTTTATCTGTGTCCTTAATAGCAATGAAGAATCGTCCTAGGAGGCGCAGCCGATGGCGAACCATTGTGTATAGGTGATGAGTGCTGTACTTTTCACACTGTTTATTTGCATAAATCGTTATCAATTCGTCATAACGTATACCTCGGATGACTTCATCCTCACGCAAATAAGGCCAGATGTATTTGAGTGTTGGTAATTAATTCTCCTGAAATTGAGGGGGAGAGCGGTGAGAAAGTTCCAGTAGAGTATTCTGGAGAAGTCCCTAGAGTTTTAGAATTTCTTCTTTTTGGGGCCCAAGTGATCAACCTATTCCATAATTAGTGCAAAGACTAATTAATGATAAGTTGTTAATCTAGTATTTTTTCATTGAGGGGGAGCGCGATGAGAAAATTTCAGGAGAGTATTCTGGAGAAGTCCCGGAAGTTTTAGAATTTGCTCATCTTCGGGGGCAAAGTAATGAAGCTATTTCATGATTAGTTCATATACTAATTAATAATGAATTCCTGATTGATTATTTTGAAATGGGAGGGGCAGGGTGGAGGGTATGAGAAAATTCCAGGAGAGTATTCTGGAGCGATTCCTGGAGTTTGAGAATACGCTCATTCTCTGGGCCCAAGGAATCAAGCTGTTCCATAATTAGGCCATAGAAAAAATTGTTGATCAATTATTTCGAAATTGGGGGGAGGGCGGAGTGAGAAAATTGCAGGTGAGGATTCTGGAAGAGTCCCTGGAGTTTCAGAATTTGCTCATCTTCGGAGCCCAAGTAATCAAGCTATTTCATAATTAGTTCATAGACTAATTATTGATAAATTGCTGATTGATTATTTTGTGATTTAGGGGGGTGAGAAAATTCCAGGAGAGTATTCTGGAGAGATTCCTGAAGTTTGAGAATTCGCTCATCTTCAGGGCCCAAGGAATCAAGCCATTTTCTAATTAGTTCATAGACTCATTAATCATGGATGGTTGATTAATTATTTTGAAATTGGGGGGAGGGAGGGGTGAGAAAATTCCGGGAGAGTATTCTGATGCAGTGCGTGGAGTTTTAGAATTTGGTCATCTTCGGAACCCGAGTAATCAAGCTATATCGTAATTAGTTTATAGACTAATTATTAATAAATTGCTGATTGATTATTTCGTAATTTCGAGGGGGTGAGGAAATTCCGGGAGAGTATTCTGAAGCAGTGCATGGAGTTTTAGAATTTGCTCATCTTCGGAGCCCGAGTAATCAAGCTATATCATAATTAGTTTATAGACTAATTATTAATAAATTGCTGATTGATTATTTCGTAATTTCGGGGGGTGAAGAAATTCCAGGAGAGCATTCTGGAGAGATTCCTGAAGTTTGAGAATTCGCTCATCTTCTGGGCCCAAGGAATCAAGCTATTTTCTAATTAGTTCATAGACACACTGATCTTGGATGGTTGATTAATTATTTTGAAAGTGGGGGGAGGGAGGAGTGAGAAAATTCCGGGAGAGTATTCTGGAGTAGTCCCTGGAGTTTTAAAATTTGCTCATCTTCGGAGCCCGAGTAATCAAGCTCTATCATAATTAGTTTATAGACTAATTATTAATAAATTGCTGATTGATTATTTCGTAATTTCGGGGGGTGAGGAAATTCCGGGAGAGTATTCTGAAGCAGTGCGTGGAGTTTCAGAATTTGCTCATCTTCGGAGCCCGAGTAATCAAGCTATATCATAATTAGTTTATAGACTAATTATTAATAAACTGCTGATTGATTATTTCGTAATTTCGGTGGGTGAGAAAATTCCGGGAGAGTATTCTGAAGCAGTGCGTGGAGTTTTAGAATTTGGTCATCTTCGGAACACGAGTAATCAAGCTATATCGTAATTAGTTTATAGACTAATTATTAATAAATTGCTGATTGATTATTTCGTAATTTCGAGGGGGTGAGGAAATTCCGGGAGAGTATTCTGAAGCAGTGCGTGGAGTTTTAGAATTTGCTCATCTTCGGAGCCCGAGTAATCAAGCTATATCATAATTAGTTTATAGACTAATTATTAATAAATTGCTGATTGATTATTTCGTAATTTCGGGGGGTGAAGAAATTCCAGGAGAGCATTCTGGAGAGATTCCTGAAGTTTGAGAATTCGCTCATCTTCTGGGCCCAAGGAATCAAGCTATTTTCTAATTAGTTCATAGACACACTGATCTTGGATGGTTGATTAATTATTTTGAAAGTGGGGGGAGGGAGGAGTGAGAAAATTCCGGGAGAGTATTCTGGAGTAGTCCCTGGAGTTTTAAAATTTGCTCATCTTCGGAGCCCGAGTAATCAAGCTCTATCATAATTAGTTTATAGACTAATTATTAATAAATTGCTGATTGATTATTTCGTAATTTCGGGGGGTGAGGAAATTCCGGGAGAGTATTCTGAAGCAGTGCGTGGAGTTTCAGAATTTGCTCATCTTCGGAGCCCGAGTAATCAAGCTATATCATAATTAGTTTATAGACTAATTATTAATAAACTGCTGATTGATTATTTCGTAATTTCGGGGGGTGAGAAAATTCCGGGAGAGTATTCTGAAGCAGTGCGTGGAGTTTTAGAATTTGGTCATCTTCGGAACACGAGTAATCAAGCTATATCGTAATTAGTTTATAGACTAATTATTAATAAATTGCTGATTGATTATTTCGTAATTTCGGGGGGTGAGGAAATTCCGGGAGAGTATTCTGAAGCAGTGCGTGGAGTTTTAGAATTTGCTCATCTTCGGAGCCCGAGTAATCAAGCTATATCATAATTAGTTTATAGACTAATTATTAATAAATTGGTGATTGATTATTTAGTGATTTCGGGGGGTGAGAAAAGTCCGGGAGAGTATTCTGAAGCAGTACGTGGAGTTTTAGAATTTGCTCATCTTTGGAGCCCGAGGAATCAAGCTATATCATAATTAGTTTATAGACTAATTATTAATAAATTGCTGATTGATTATTTCGTAATTTCGGGGGATGAGAAAAGTCCGGGAGAGTATTCTGAAGCAGTGCGTGGAGTTTTAGAATTTGGTCATCTTCGGAACACGAGTAATCAAGCTATATCGTAATTAGTTTATAGACTAATTATTAATAAATTGCTGATTGATTATTTCGTAATTTCGGGGGGTGAGGAAAGTCCGGGAGAGTATTCTGAAACAGTGCGTGGAGTTTTAGAATTTGCTCATCTTCGGAGCCCGAGTAATCAAGCTATATCATAATTAGTTTATAGACTAATTATTAATAAATTGGTGATTGATTATTTAGTGATTTCGGGGGGTGAGAAAAGTCCGGGAGAGTATTCTGAAGCAGTACCTGGAGTTTTAGAATTTGCTCATCTTTGGAGCCCGAGGAATCAAGCTATATCATAATTAGTTTATAGACTAATTATTAATAAATTGCTGATTGATTATTTCGTAATTTCGGGGGATGAGAAAATTCCGGCAGAATATTCTGAAGCAGTGCGTGGAGTTTTAGAATTTGCTCATCTTCGGAGCCCGAGTAATCAAGCTATATCATAATTAGTTTATAGACTAATTATTAATAAATTGCTGATTGATTATTTCGTGATTTCGGGGGGTGAGAAAATTCCGGGAGAGTATTCTGAAGCAGTACGTGGAGTTTTAGAATTTGCTCATCTTTGGAGCCCGAGGAATCAAGCTATATCATAATTAGTTTATAGACTAATTATTAATAAATTGCTGATTCATTATTTCGTAATTTCGTGGGGTGAGGAAATTCCAGGAGAGCATTCTGGAGAGATTCCTGAAGTTTGAGAATTCGCTCACCTTCTGGGCCCAAGGAATCAAGCTATTTTCTAATTATTTCATAGACTCATTAATCATGGATGGTTGATTAATTATTTTGAAAGTGGGGGGAAGGCGGAGTCAGAAAATTCCGGGAGAGTATTCTGAAGCAGTACGTGGAGTTTTAGAATTTGGTCATCTTCGGAACCCGAGTAATCAAGCTATATCGTAATTCGTTTATAGACTCATTATTAATAAATTGCTGATTGATTATTTCGTAATTTCGAGGGGGTGAGGAAATTCCGGGAGAGTATTCTGAAGCAGTGCGTGGAGTTTTAGAATTTGCTCATCTTCGGAGCCCGAGTAATCAAGCTATATCATAATTAGTTTATAGACTAATTATTAATAAATTGCTGATTGATTATTTCGTAACTTCGGGGGGTGAAGAAATTCCAGGAGAGCATTCTGGAGAGATTCCTGAAGTTTGAGAATTCGCTCATCTTCTGGGCCCAAGGAATCAAGCTATTTTCTAATTAGTTCATAGACACATTGATCTTGGATGGTTGATTAATTATTTTGAAAGTGGGGGGAGGGAGGAGTGAGAAAATTCCGGGAGAGTATTCTGGAGTAGTCCCTGGAGTTTTAAAATTTGCTCATCTTCGGAGCCCGAGTAATCAAGCTATATCATAATTAGTTTATAGACTAATTATTAATAAACTGCTGATTGATTATTTCGTAATTTCGGGGGGTGAGAAAATTCCGGGAGAGTATTCTGAAGCAGTGCGTGGAGTTTTAGAATTTGCTCATCTTTGGAGCCCGAGGAATCAAGCTATATCATAATTAGTTTATAGACTAATTATTAATAAATTGCTGATTCATTATTTCGTAATTTCGTGGGGTGAGGAAATTCCAGGAGAGCATTCTGGAGAGATTCCTGAAGTTTGAGAATTCGCTCACCTTCTGGGCCCAAGGAATCAAGCTATTTTCTAATTATTTCATAGACTCATTAATCATGGATGGTTGATTAATTATTTTGAAAGTGGGGGGAAGGCGGAGTCAGAAAATTCCGGGAGAGTATTCTGAAGCAGTACGTGGAGTTTTAGAATTTGGTCATCTTCGGAACC